>JAPMOR010071162.1:0-21557 GCA_026543865.1 Argiope aurantia
ATTTCAATTGCTTATAATAAATGTTTTTTACTAATTTGTATTAATGTAGGTTTAAATATTTTGGTTAAATATTTTTTAGAAACACGTTCTCAAAAAAAAAAAAAAAAGTCTGGAGCACACAATAGAAAAAGGAAATTGCAACGAGAGGAGGCTAATCAGAAACTGCCGGAATCTCTAAATAAATATTTCAGAAACACAATAGGATTAGACGGACAAGCAATTGAACCAGGATCATCAACATCAATATCTGGTTTGGAATTTCATAATGAAAATTTATCTCAAAATGTAAATTCATCAGAATATGATCAAGAAGAAACCACGATTGCACCAATAGAAAACTTAGATGACGTAGAAAATTCGCCTGGTAATAACGTAATATCTCAAAATGAAGATTTTGACTTTGAATTAAACGATCCAGCTGCCTGGCCTGATACAATTTCCATAAAAATTAGAGATTATTGAATTGAAAATGGCCCTCCCCGCTTGATAACCAAACATTTTCCGAGAGATAATTCTGGCAGAAAGTTTTCAGAATCGTTCTATTAAGGCTTTATCAGACGGCCAAATTTTTAGTGTTGAAATTTTAGTGTAGACATTTTTAGTGTTGAAATTATTTTCATTCTGCTTTTTAATAAACTAAATTTCTTTTATCATAAAACATTTGTTTTTCATTTATTAGTTGAAAGGTTTTGCACTCGTCACTTCAATGAAGAAGATTTCGTTTATTCACTGACGCTTTTGACGAAATTGGTTAGAAATATAGCCTGAATTTCAAAGACTGTCGACTGGAAGGTCGAATAATCATAATAAGAACCTATTATTATTATTATTATTATTATATATGATTACACTAACCCTATTATGATTACACTAACCCTATTTTTTATCCAAAAGGACGTGGAATAAGAAAATCTCCTTAAAAAGGAAAGGATGAAAAGGAAAAATACAAGAGAATCCAAAGCAATTGCTGTGAGCTTGCTAGAAGCCACGGAATAAATGACGTCCACATCTTTTCGAATGAAATAGTGCTTATTGTTAAAAAAAGCATTTGAGAAATATAGAAACTTAGTTTGAAAATAATGAATACATTCTATTCTTTTGTTTGCAGTGTTACAGTCGATACAGTAGAGTTACAGTCGATCAAAATTGTAAACTCTGGCAGCATGGACAAAAACCGTGTCGCTACTGCCCATGGAAAAAAAAATGCAAATAAAAAAAAGTTTCATTATTTTTAAAAGAAACAATCACCAATGAAATAAGTGATATTTCGTGCATATTGCAAAATACTCTTGTTCACTTAATTATATATTAGAATATATAAATGATATGTTATTTTCAATAATAAGTAAGAATGATGAGAATAAGAAAAATTTTGTTTACGTATTTTCTATCAAATTTCTCTCCCAACACACACACACACACACACACATATATATATATATATATATATATATTCATATTTAAAGCAATATATATATATATTTTAGTTTTAACTTATTTATTGCATTCCATTTCCAAACACAGTTTAAAAATAGTAAAAAAGTAAATGTGAGTAGTAAATCAATGAAACACAAAATAAGCTGTTTCAGACAACTTGTATTATATTAGAAGCAATTTAATATTGCAAAAATGAATTGGGTTTATATTTTATTCAAATTGGGAATTTCCAAATTGACAGCCTAGAAATAGGTTTAGAGAATATAGACCAGGGATGGAAAACCAATGGCACGTGGTGCACGTCACCTGATCAAAACGATTTGCATTTTAGTTCAAAATAACAAAGTTCACTATGAAGTATTACGAACAAACGCCAGTGATCGATCGTGGTGAGCATTTTTCCATTCCCTACCCAATTTCATGTATGGAAGAAAAGTGGGCAATATCATTTTTGGAGGAAGCCTGATTAGATTGCGCGTCTTCACTTTTTGATGAATTTGATAAGAAAGATAAAGTAATTCAGCGCATCAAAGATATTCCTCTATTTAGAAAAAAATAAAATAAAAGCAAGAATTTTAAACCTGGCCGGAAATGTAACAGATCAACAACAACAACAAAAAATGTCATTAACTCGGTTCCTTTTATATCGTTATGTCTTGACGAAACTACTGACGTCACTAAATCAGAACATTTACCTATTTTTGTTCGATATTGTGTAGGAAACGTCATTAAGGAAGAATTAATTGCGATGACATCGTTGCTAACGACTACAAAGGGTACAGATATTTGTACGGTTGTTAAAAATTCGTTTGTTGTGAAGGAAATTGATTTGAAAGGAATTGTTTCAGTAACAAATGATGGTGCTGAAAATATGGTGAAAAAAAAAGGGGTTTATTAGTTCATTTTAAGCAGATGTATGGCATTTGATTCTTGAATTCCATTGCATTATTCACTAACAAACCTGTATGCTAACAGTGCTTTATCATCTGTTGACAATGCAATGGTGTTAGCCACAAAATCGTGAACATCATATAGTCGCAGGCTTCAAATAAGCGAAAGTTTGATGCTTTGTAGAATGAAGTCAACTTGGTGTATAATAATGGCTTACTAGTGTATAGTAATGTTCGTTGGTTGGACCGCGGGGACGTACTTTAAAGTCTTGTTGACTGCTTGGAAGAAATCAGACTGTTACTGCAAAATGAGGAGAAAATTTATCAATACCCACTGATGTTGGATGTCATGTGGCTTTCAAAGTTGATGCCTTTTACAGACATATGCCAACATTTCAAAGAATTGAACGTAAAGCTTCAAGGCACATATAAAACAGTTATCGTCAGGATGGATCTCATTCGCGCTTTTGACTGAATGTTTTCAATAACGATATTATTATTAGAAACCATAAACTTGAAAAAAGATATTATTATTAGAAACCATAAACTTGAAAAAAAATATCAAAGATTTAGATGTACATGAGAAAACAGACGAAAAAAAGTTACGGAAAAATTTATTAATGAATTCTTTAATCAAGGAATTTTCCAACTCCAAAGAAGTATCGGAAACGCTCAAGTTTATTATATATCCTAATGTGACTTCATTTGATAAACTGAACTTGCCCCAATTTGATTGTTTGAAAATTGAAGAATTTGAAATGCAACTGATTTATTTCCAGTCTAGTTAAATATGTATTTAAAAAATTATTAAAACAAGGAAAAAGTTGGAATTGATTGAAACAGAAAGATTAGCAAGCAATATAAGTAAAAATGCCAGTAATGAAATTTTGGAAACATGGAATTCGATTCCAGGACACATTTAACTGTTTGAAGAAGTTGATTCATACTATTTTTACCCTATTTTCATCTACCTATACCTGCTAGTCATTATTTTCAGAGACGAATAACATTAAAGACTCGCTTAGAAAACCGTTTGGCAGATGACTTGATAAAAGTAACATCTTAGAAACCTAATGTAAGTTATTTGTCATCTAATCTGCAACAACAGAAGTCACACTAATGTTACTTTAATTTGAATTACACATATAACTAAAACCTTTACTACTACACAGTGCAAAATGTATTTTTTCGTAGTAAATAATGAGCATTGAGTTGTTATATAGTATTTAGTTTTATATTTTCCCCATTAATCACAAGTTAACATTATTTGACGGCACGTCTATACCTCATTAAACATTTCTTTAGAAAAAATGGCACATTGATCCACAAAGGTTTACCGCCCCTGATATAGACGAATTGCAGGAGGGCAGTGAAACATATATTTCACACAATTATTAGATGTTTAAAAAAGATCGCAAATTCAAATCATTCTGTCTTTGAAACTGAAACCAAATGCTTTTAGCTCTTTAAATGTTAATGCATCCGATTTGCATTAAACATAAGAAAATATTCCCATTTGAATAAAGTCTCCCAAAATATAAATTGTTTCTCATTTGAAAAATTAAACTTTTGCTTAAGTAATGAAGATGCTTTGGATATTGCTGAGTTTCAAGATATTTTACACCATTGTATAAATGCTTGTCTCAGTAGGATAAAATGCAATTTCTTTAAGATAAAATTATTTGTAAGAAAAGAAGCTAGCGTTTCAAATTTTATTTAAATAAAATATTTAGATTGGGAAGGGTTAAAACATCCAAGTAATGCATTATTGAAATTGTATGTTCTTTACATTTAATTATTAAGAAACTGATTTTGAAAGAGATCGAAGAATAGTTTTTGAGAAATTTAAATGACGGAGGCTTTAGATAATCGACAATTAAGTATTTTCTTTGGCTATGGAGGAAAAAGCTTTTGATTTCACATGCTGTGGAAACAATAATTCTTATTCACTATTTCAAAATTACATAAGTCATGTATGCATAACTATAATGTTGAAATATCACTGTAAAAATATCAATAATGACTTTAAAAAATAACTTCTGCTAGAAAAAGAAACTTAAAAACACCTGTTGAATCAAATTCTGTGAGAAAAATGAGGAGGAAGGAAGGAGCTGAAAGGACAGACAGAGAAAAAGAGAAAAACAAAAGTTTGAGCTTTTACACTAAAAACTTTTTAAGAAAAAAATTTAGATATATCTAATCTAATATATAAAAATCTCGTGGCACGGTGTTTGTGTTCGTACGCCTCCGAAACGGCTCGACCGATTTTTATGAAATTTTTTGTCTATTTGGTAGGTATGAGAATAGGTCGTAAAGTAAATTTCATAAAGCTAGGTAATTAGGGTGTCCCTATCCAGAATTTTTTTTTCTATTTTTTGTATTTTACTTTTTTATTATTTGGCATCAAAAAATACCTATAACCCAAAATTCTCACCCTCCTACCTCCACCCTCCCATTTTTTAATCGGATTCCCCTGGTGGAACTGGCAAAACATTTCTCATTTCGCTAATTCTCACCGAAATACGATCTAATAATGGCATCGCAGTTGCCATTGCATTATCTGGTATTGGATACAGGCAGCACAGCTCATTCAGCATTTAAGCTGCCACTGAATATTCAAAATTACCCAGACGCAGTGTGCAACATAAAAAAACAATCGTACATGGCCGTGGTACAGAAAATATGCAAAATTATCATCTGGGTGAATGCATTATGGCCCACAAACATTCTTTTGAGGCGTTGAACAGAAAACTCAAAGATATAAAACACAACAACAAACTATTCGGCGGCACTCTGTTACTCCTTTCAGGTGATTTCAGACAAACACTTCCTGTCATTCCACGTACGCTGATGATATCAACCTTGTTTGAAATCATCGCCACTGTGGCGTAATGTTGAAAAAGTCCAGCTAAAAATAAACATAGCGTGTCCAAATGCTACAAGATCCATCTGCTGACACATTCTCGGACCAATTGTTAGATATCGGTGATGTAAACTTGCAAGATACAGCAGTCGTTGCCAGGTGACTTGGTATCATACAAATCGATCGATACAGTTTGCGGTGCTAACGAAGCTGTAAATTATCCAACAGAGTTTTTGAACTCAGCTAGGCACGTTACCACATCTTCTACGACTGAAAGTGGGATCTCCGGTTACTTTACTTCGGAATTTGAACCCACCACGGCTGTGCAATGGTACGCGATTGGTCTTTAAAAAATTGATGGCAAACATTATCGAAGCCACCAATTTAGAATGGCAAATTTCGAGCCGAAAATGTTTTGCTGCCACGAATTCCAATGATTCTCACAGTCGAGGCAACTGAATGCAAACGCGTTCAATTTTCTATTAGATTGGCATTCGCAATGACAATCAATATGTCGCCAGGCGAAACGATGTCTGTTTGCGGCTGAGATTTGGGCACACCATTTTTTTCACACGGGCAATTATACGTAACATGTTCTCGCGCGGGCAAACCATCAAGCTTATTTGTGTTGGCTAAAGACGAACTAACAAAAAATATCGTATACTCAATTGCTCTTGGAAATGAATACTGATTTTATTTCATTTTTATACTTTAGGATAAAAAATATATTACTTTTTTCACTTTACGTTTAACTTTTAAGAGGTCAAACAACGTATATGTTCGTTACGTTAATGAAATACATCGTATTGAGAAAATGAATGGTTGGTATTTGTTTTTATCGGCGTTCATCTTCTACAGCGCTCCATTCCTCTTTCTGTCATAGATCCCATCCCCACACACTTACATACATTCGTTATTTTTTAATTAAGAACCAAAATATTCACTATAAATAATTTATATTTATTGCCGCGTGAGGCAGTATATATATAATAAAAATAATAACAACATATTGCTTATATATTTATGTATATTTATTACGAAAAATATACATTTGTAGAATTTTGTGTATTTAATCTGTAAAAATTTTATACGTAGAAATGTGTGATTAGTGTATAAAAAGTACTGTTTGTCCACGACGAGAACATTTCCAGACAACCGTCTATGCTTACGGCGGGCGTTATAGAAACAGGTTCCGGCAGGGACGATCCATTTTGAGTGGGAGGAACCGGACGGAAGTCTAGGGGTTATTCTTTTTCTTGGCGTTAATTTAAAGAGACAAAAAAAAAAAAAAAAATGTTGCTCATTCGTCTTCTAGCTTTAGCCGCAGTTGCACGTGTCGTTATATTAGCTTAGCTTACATCGTTTATTAATCTTTACTTTGGTTAATATTAACTGTATTTCATTTTCTAATAATATTTTTTGTCTCTTAAATTTTAACATCCTTTAAAATGCTTTTTCAATTTAAGAAGAGACTTTAAAATTGCAGTTAAAATTTCACATTGAAGGACACTGGTAGTGAAGAATTTTCAACCCCGAAATGATAAAATGAATGCAAGAATTTATTAGTGTTAGGCTGCTAATGACTACCGATATACACTGAAAAGGAAAGCTCATTTATCATCCTATTAATTGAATTGAAAGTTCGTGAGAAAAAGTTTGCTTCGAAATAATTAATTTCTTTTTCAAGCAGAGGAACATGAATAAACGGTCATCTGGAATACTACCTTAAAACAAACTTTTACAGATTTTTTCGTAGAATAATATAAAGTGATGTTGGGCTTATTTATTTGGTTTTTCCTTTATGTCTGGGACATCATGAACACTTGAATTAATTTCAAATTTAGAATATTTTTGCGAATAAACTTTGCGAATTTAATTATGTTGTAGAAAGCTTGAGCATATTAAAAATAAGTTACAAATCAAAGTTATATTTTTAAAAATGTAAAAATTGATAGCATGGTAATTGTTAATTTTATGCCTCGGGAAATAGCATATACATCAGAAAAATAAATAAATATAAATTTCGAAAGGTTTAAAGCATATATAACAATGAACATTTAACTTTATAACAGAATAAAAACATTCTTTTATAAATATAATGAAATAATTATAGCATTTATGCTATTGTTTTTATGTTAAATTAGACAGATTATATCGCGTTTGCTCCGGAGAACTTGATATTAATTATTTACATAAATTTAAAACAAATGAAATGAAGACGATTAATTTTTTTGTTATATATGATACTACTTCTTAATTATTTTCTTCTTGAGCAATCGTTAGACATACAAATATTTATTCAGTTTTTCTAATTGATTTGCATTGTTCTTTGTATACATATGATAGGAATATCAAATATTTTCAATATTCCGAGTACGGAAATGAGTTTCAGCTTTGTTAATTATTTTTTTGAATGTTTTCAAAAGTTAAATGCAATAATATCAAACATCGCCAATTTGGCTCTAAACGTGCCAACGTAAGAAATTGGAATGAATTTCTACCTCTGCGAAATGAACTCTTCCTACAGTAACCTGTTTCTATAACGTCCGCAATAAACATAGACGGTTGTCTGGAAGTGTTCTCGTGGTGGACACACAGTATTATAATCATCAGTTTTTCATTTGTTATGTCTTGTGTATTCATTCAAATCTTTTTGTTTATTATTTATAAATGCTTAAAGTCCATAAAATGTCATTTTTTAGGAAGGAAATATAGTTTATTAAAAATTATAGAACAATTTTTAAGATTTTAAATTATATGTTGACTATCCTAAATATAGTTTTGGATTATTGGTTCTAAAAACAGCTAATGCTTTTGCAATAATGTAAATTATAGACCGAGGTTCGGAGTTTTTTTATCTGAACTAAAACACAATATGCAGCAATAAAATAAACAAAAGTTAGCATTTAAATCGATCATATACTATTAAATGTGTGTAAATGCATTTTTCAAGGGAATATGCTTTCAATAAGGTATTCTGAGTATCAAATATGAGAAAAACATCTTTTTTTTTTTTAAATATAAAATTGTCATTCATTCTGTTTAATACTTACGTAATTTCCTTTTTATGATATACAATGCCTATTTTGATAAATAAAAATAATTTAACTGTAAGTATTAAAAAAGAATATAGATATATAATGAATTTTCAGGTTCTCAGCATATTATATGTACAGAAGCATTTTCAGTTTACAATATATTCACAAAATACTGATAAGTAGTTACTAATCTTATATAATTTCTAAGTTTAATGTTTCTTCTACGCTACAAAATTTAAAAAAAAAATCCGGACACGTTGGGAAAGTTTAATAAATTTTGTATTCATTAGGGAATAATAACCAAAGAATAAGTAAATTTAAAAAAAAGAAAAAAGAAGCCGTCATCTCTTGACGTCACAAATGCATTGTACAGTTTTTTCCTTTACGTGGTGTTGGCTTAAACATAAAAATAGTGCGTTACAGTAAAAATAAGCTGACACACTCTTACAGAAAAAGAACTACAAAAATATCGATTTTCTTCAATTTCTATTTTTTCTCTGATATTTCACTAATGTCTATTTAAAACATAAGCAAGAAAATTTCTTGCTAAAAATGTTTTATTTGAACAGTTTATCTTCCATACGCGCTCGCAAATGACTCTTTAATCGGCAGGCGTCAAAAAAAAATCCTTTATTACACAAGTTACAGGAAAACGAATTCTTATCAGTCAGCAAATGACGTGCTTATGGTTTATATTCCGTGTGCGTCAGCGAATGGCTCTTTAAATTCGAATTGGTAGCAAATGCTTTACTACAAATCACACATGCAAATGGTTTTTCTTTCGTGTGCACCCGCAAATGTACCCTTAAATGTGAATTCACAGAAAAACTTTTGTTACACAGGTTACATGAAAACGGTTTTTCATTCGTATGTGTCCGCATGTGAACATTCAAATTCGAATTATGAGCAAATGTCTTATGGCATACATCACATGAGTAAGGTTTCACTTTCGAATGCGTCCATAGATGCGATTTTAATTGCGACTTGGTAGTAAATGTCATGTTACAAACATCACATTCGTACGGTTTTTCTTTCGTATGCGTCCGCGAATGCGTCTTTAAATTCGAATTGGAAGTAAATGCTTTACTACAAATCACACATACAAATGGTTTTTCTTTCGTGTGCACCCGCAAATGTACCTTTAAATGTGAATTCTTAGAAAAACTTTTGTTACACAGGTTACATGAAAATGGTTTTTCTTTCGTATGTGTACGAATATGAACATTCAAATTTTCAGTGTTAGTAAATGCCTTATGGCATACATCAGATGAGTAAGGTTCCTCGTTCGTGTACGTTCGCAAATGCCTCTTCAATTGCGAATTAGTAATAAATGCTTTACTACAAATCACACTTGCAAATGGTTTTTCTTTCGTGTGCACCTGTAAATGTGTTCTTAAATTACACTTGTCAGAAAATATTTTATTACAAAACTTACAAGCAAACATCTTGTCTTTCGTATGTGTCAAAATATGCCTATTCAAATTATTAGCTAATGCCTTATGGCATATATCACATGAGTACGGTTTCTTTTCCGTATGCGTTCGTAAATGAGTCTTTAAATTCGAATTCTGAGAAAATTCTTTGTGACACACATCACATGTGTATAATTTCTCATTCGTATGTGTTCGTAAATGAGTCTTTAAATTCGAACTCTGAGAAAATCCTTTATGACAAACAACACATAAGTACGGTTTCTCTTTGGTATGTGTCCTTAAATGTACCTTTAAATCCGAGCTCACTGAAAATTTTTTATGACACACTTGACATGAGTACGGCTTCTCTTTGGTATGCGTCCTTAAATGTACCTTCAAATGCGCATTTAAAGAAAAATTTTTGTAACACACATCACATGAGTATGGCTTCTCTTTCGTATGTGTCCGAATATGTCGAATTAAAGCCGAGCTGTCAGAAAATGTTTTATAACACACGTCACATAAGTACGGTTTCTCTCCCGTATGAATTCGTAAATGAGCCTTTAAATTCGAACTGTAATTAAATTCTTTATGACACATATCACATGAGTACGGGCTTTTTTTTGTATGTGTCCGAATATGCCTATTTAAAGAAGATTTAATAGAAAATGCTTTATAGCACACAATACATGTGTATGGTTTCTCTTTCGTATGCGTCCGTATATGGGTTATTAAGTCACACCATTTAGAAAACATTTTACCACAAACATCGCATGAATATGATTTCTTTTGTAAAGGAGCATGTAAGTCCTCTTTTGAAATTTCCACCTGAGAAACAGCTTGACTGCATAGATCAGAAGGACATTTCTTTTCCATCGCATAAGCAATAAGAAAATGACAAACAATTTTCTTTCAAAAAACTAGTTGATAAACCAAAAGCAACCAACTTCCCTTCAGATTAAATTTGTAAACAAAATTTTACATAACTTGTACGAACATATGAATGCAAATAGTATATAAAAAAGGTTTCTTTCGTGTTTGAATGGAAAAATAAGGTTTAAATTTCATTGCTGAGAGTATACTTTATATGTTGACTTAAAGGAACAAAATTTGTCTGTTGCAAACACAAATAAAAATATTCACTAATATATCAAGAGAAAAAAAATCGAGGGAAAGAAATCGCAAATCTCAAATTTTGGGTACATCTAGAGTAGAATTGTTTTCATTTTCCCCTTTTATCTTCCATTGTTCTGGATTAATTACAAATTGCATAAGCCATATTCTGCAGCTTAGATTTGTGAATCTCACTCCTGTCGTTGACTCATTCATCAGGAAAGATGCGATGACTCCGTAGCCGCTCTCCTTGTCACAGAAACACTTCGGAATCGATTCATTCACTTAGTTTCTTCACAACTTCGGAATCTAAATAATATAAAACAACACATTTTCACATTCAGAACAACTAAATATAGTTAAAAATAACCATAGTTTCAAAAGGATTGATAGTGCTTAAAAGTAAAGACATTAATAGTTACAGAATGATAAGAACAAATATACTCTGATTTGTGTCTGACTGACTGACTGACACACACACTATTGAAAATTTTCACTGTCACAGTAAATAAAAAGATGAAATGATATAAAACCTCAGAAGTCCTTTTTATAAATTACTATCGGTTTTACCATCGGCACCATCTGCTTTATCAGTTTTATATGCGTGGAAAAAAATAGTAAGAAATTAGTACGGTTATCAGTAATACAGTTAAAGAGTTCTTACTTTCAATTCCCTAAAAAAAATTTTTCTTACCGTTTGAATTTTTCTCTCCAGAAATGTAATGTCCAAGCGGCAGCGGAAAAAAGGGCGGAGTTTTTACGTTAGTACTAGAAAGTTAAAAAGATAGCTCTGAAAGCGTACCAAGTTCTTGTGCGAAACCAAAACAAATGGAAGATTAGGAGCGTTGAAAAGTCAAAAAGCATATTCCCTGAAGTTGCAGAATTTTGAAGAACGCCGAAGCTGTGTCCTTTATCATTATCGGAAAGGGTTCCATGTACTATGTCTGAAATTAGCAATTGGGCTGAATAATTTTTAAAATGTCCAGGAAGGCATTTAGCTTTAATTCTTTCTAAGTTGGTGTTAAACAGGGGGAAAAAAATGAATGGAAATGGAAAAGTTTCTAGATTAAAGATGTTATGAATTTAAAAAGTTGTAAAATCAGAAAATGTAATGCTAAAATAGATTGTCCATCAAAAGGTTTCAAAACACTTATGTTAATTTTGAATCCTGAAAATCCGGACTGTTCGAGTAATGTGCGATGCTACACTGTCATGCATAAAAATGGTATTTTAATGGCAACCTCTCTGTTGCAACTCGAAAATTAAAAAAATTAGTGAGATATCTCCTCCCATTCAGGAAATATGCAATATGTCCAGCGGCTGTTGATTCTTCAAAAACTATGGCCCTGTCACAAAAAAGCTGCATAATAACACCACATTGTCACTTTAGCTGCTTGCAATAGAACTTCTTGAACAACATTAGGATTCAATTTCGACTAAATCCGACAAGTGTGTGTGCTCATTTGCCCGTTTGAGATTCACTGCACCACAAAATATTACAGGGCCAAGACTCACCCACATTTATTCCTGCATCAAACTGTATTGCAAATGTTAGCTGACTTTTTGTATCGCCCTATATTAGTTGTTGAATCTTCTGAATATTGTATGAATAGTAGCACAAAATCTGGCGCATCCCTTTTCTCACCCTTAGACATCGAAATGTCGATTTCATTTGCAGTAGCTGGCACATTTGTATTAAAATATGGCGAATGCTTTACTAAATCTACGCCAACAATTGCAATATCTACAAACTAGAAATGTCCACTATTTTTGTTCTTTCCCAGGAATAATGTAGTGATTTCCTGTTGCCTCAAACTTTTTGATCATTTTGTGAACGCCACGATCCGAAATTAGTCCATGTCTAACATATTTCTATTTCCGAAATTCCCGAAGAGCTGCAGCTGCGTTGTTGTTATTTCAATAAAATAACTCTACAAGAGGTGCCTTTTCTTTCAAAGTTGCCATTTTTCATGGAGCTTAGATTACAATGCTTTTCAAAAACAACAAACTCATCCAATATCAAAGGAATCACAAACAACTTTGTTAGTTAATTTTAAATTGCTAGTTGATTTGAAGTGTATTTCTAAGTTTCGAAGCTGTGACATCACTGCCATATCTATGGAGATTGTCAAAGATTTGAATAAAAAGTGATCTTCAGGCGTTAATTGAGATTTTGTGTGTTTTGTCTGGATTGTCCGAAACTGATAAAATGAATCTGCAAAAATTTACTTTTACCATCTTTAAAATATTTCCTTTGTTATATTTTTTTTTAAAAAAAAGAGGGGGGAGGCAGAAATCGAATTAGATATTGGAAGCGGCGCCACCTATTGAACTAATTTTTTTCTTTTTTTCCGATTTCTGCAGAGAGCATTACTTTTACAACCTACTAGTGAAATTTACTTTCGTTTGAAGCCATAAAACCGACTCTAGAGCCTTCTGAGTAGGCCAACTTCAATTGCAACAACCTGTATAACAAAACTGTAAACAGGTGTAAGCTCTAACGTCAAATAAAATATTATTCAATGAGCTTGATGTTTTATTGATTTACTGCGGTTTACTGATGCCTTGGTTTTATTTCTCCAGAAGAAACAAAATTGTTGATCCTATTTAATAAAAAAAAAAATTAAAATGCAATTGATATGTAATTTTTAACTTTCATGCAAAACAGAGTAATTATTGTAGAAATAGAAAAACAATTATAATCCATTTTTTTTTACAAACATGTTGTCAACAGAATTAAACAAATATCTACTAGTAATAAACATGAATGAGTGTGCATTTATTGTGTTTGTATTGGTGCTCTACAGGCCATATAATTTCACAAACAGGCAAATACAAGACGTATACTGGAGGCAGGAGGTGCGCATTTCAGAAAGCTATTTCTCACATTTTAATCAGAACTTTCGTTAAGATCTAAGCTTAACTTTGGTACTTCCACCATGATAACTTCCAAAAATATTTTTAGGAAAATAAATTTAACAAGGTTTCAAAATTGAAAGAAAAAAAAATAATTATACTAATACTTGTGGAAAATTTTTACCGAATTATATATAATTTTTTTTGCCATGAAATTGAAACCGTTTTACTTATTTAATCAAAATTTTAATACAATGATTTTGTTACATTGTTGAAAGCTAAAAAAGAAAGCTTCTAAGACAAATAAAAAAAATAAGAATTTTCGATTTCGAAAAATTCACAGGTATATGAAAATACATAGATTTGAAGATATATGAAAATTCACAGATATTCAGACGCCTATCATGTCAGGAGAGTGATCTCTTCTGCAAAAATGTATGTACAGAATGAGAAGCAATTAAAAGACAATAATTCGGTGCAATTATAAAAATTACTTAAATGATTCAGCTGAATTCAAATGTAATCAGCATTCTCGGGAATGCAGCTGGTCGTCTGAGGCGACCAGTGAATAATAAAATTAAATAAAATATTAAATGGCATTTATGATATTTCTCAAAAGCTATACTATCCAACAGCCTTAAAAAGATACTTGATATGGCAATGAAAACATGTTAAAACATGAGAGAAAATCATCAAAAACTATAAAAAAAATTGGAACACTTTCAAAACACAGTGCTTAAGGTTAAAGGGCCCATGCATGTATATTGAAAAATGTTTTTTTTTTTTACGAATTAAAAGTAAGAGTAAAGATGTCGGAAGACAGCAGATAAACATTAACATTAAGAGAAGCATGTGAGTGAAAGCTGTGATGCAATGGCGAGAAAAAAATAACATTTACACGAGATAAAAAAAAAGAATTGTAAAATTAAAATTGAAAAATTTATTATAAAACAAATAATAACTGCATGAACTGTTCCAAGGAAAAAGTAAAAAAAAATTTTTTTAAAGTGGAGCTCAAATCATTCTTGGATGGTGGTGTTTCCAGAAATTATTTAACAGCATTATTTTTCCAATCCTCAACATATCTCAACTCCTTCATTAAAATTCATATATCTTCCTTCAGTGCAGTCGTTCAACAATTAATTCCTATACGAGTTTCTTTGTTTTAAGTATAATACGATCAATTTATGCTTATTTCAATATGTAAAATAGCATACCTCAATTCAGATTTCAAATATGATAGTTAATTACCAAATATATTTTCATTGAGGGAAAAAATGTACTGGTTGAAATAATAATTTTTTTCAATGTTTTTGGTGATATAATTAAAGCTTTAATATATATATGAAAAAGGTTTTTCCTTCAAGACATTCGTATGAATATCAATGGAAAAACCAAGCTCATTTGATTTAAAGGGATGTTTTAAATATATTTGAATATTGTTTTAATCAGCTAAACTATAGAATGAAAAGCTATAATTAGATACAGAGACCATATGTAATTAATCAAAGAAAGAAGAAATAATTTCAACTAAATAATATCATAAACACACACTGTTTCTAAAAATCATGAAATTTTAAATTACTTTATTTTATTATCAAAGTGCAAAAGTAAATGCTCTGTCCATTTTAAACTCTTCAAGCTCTTCAGCTTTCACTTCTGACATATTAAAATTTTCAGTATTTCACTAAGAAATTATGGAGATATTAAAAAAATATATACATAAGAAATTAAATTCATTTTGCTTATTCAATTAAAATCAGTTGATCTGTTCATTAATTTGTTTAATTTTCTAAAATAAATATCATATAAAAACAATTATCAAATAAAAACAATTCTTAATGGTTTGTGATATAAAACTAAAACATGGAGATTTTTGGTTCACTAAAAAAATTCATAAGAACTTTCACCAATCTTCTTTTCAGCAGTAATCAAATTATTTTCTACAGATTATAATGATTTTTATTCCTCTCACTACACATTTATTTCAAACGACTTGTATAATTTTTTGAACATATGAAATCAGAACTCATTAAGAATTCATTTATTTCTTATTAATCAGAATATATTCGACATAATATTGAGATAACTAAAGCTAATTAGAATTAGAATATATATATATATATATATAAATTGAAACAAATACAGAACATTCTGATACGTGAAATGTACCTAAAGGGTTAAGAATTTATTTCAGTGTTTAATCTATATTATAAAGCAAAAGTGAATGTTATTAGATTTGTCAATTAACATTAAAAAACACTGAACAGTTTATCAGTAACTTTATTCAAACAGGGAAACACAGTTTATTAAGGACATTTCAAAATTGTTGAATTTTGTGGCAAGTTTATTTCTCATGGCTTTAAGTATGTAAAATGTGAATGCTGAAGAAACATTTTAAACTTCAAATTTTATCAACTCAATTTAATACATTCATCATCATGTATCTATGTCCTTGTAGGTGGTAAGGGACATTCATAAATTCTAGACTTATAGATATCATATGAGGATCATAAATCCAAACTGAACATCCTAATTAATCATTTTCAAACAAGTTTATTCTATTATATAAGCATATAAAAATAATTAAAAAGGGTATCTATTTACTAAATTTTATTTATCAAAGCATCAAATTAATGATAAATTAACAAAGCAACAATGAGTAAAAATGAATTTCATATAATTCTTAAATTATATATTTTTTAATGAATTATATTTACAAGACATAGTTCTTATGTAATTTTTCGATTTTATTTACTTGTGAAGTTAAAGCTATATTAATTAGTAAAAAAAAATAAAATGCCCAGTCGAATGTTTAAAAAAATAGTAATTGTTAAAATAATAGTAATTTCTGTTTAATATTATAATATACTATAATAAGGAAAGACAGATGTCACGCATTTAAATAAAATCAAGATTATACATACAACTAAAGGAAAGAACCAATAAATTACTAAATTCAAATTAAAATAAATCCCACATTTCTTAAAGAAATTTAAATAAAGATCACATCACATCACAAGTTTGGTCCTAAATTAAGTTTTTTCATAATTAAATTTTAGTTTTATAAATTAGGCCACATTTATGTGGGCTTATGAAATTAATATTAACTATATCTATAAATAAAAATGGCATAATGACAATTTAATAAGACTATATAAAATTCTTCTAA
The DNA here is from genome assembly GCA_026543865.1 of Argiope aurantia. NCBI lineage: Eukaryota > Metazoa > Arthropoda > Arachnida > Araneae > Araneidae > Argiope > Argiope aurantia. The sequence goes on from JAPMOR010071162.1 coordinate 16,782, forward strand.
AAATTAAATCAATCCCTTAAAAATACCATCATTAAAATAAATGTATCAAAAAAGATTAATTACTTAAATGAGTATTAATATATTAAACGCATACAAGCTTTGATCACTAAAGGTTAGTCACTAATAAGTTCTTTAGCAGTTAAATTCTGACTGTTGATCAAAAACGTGATTAATACACAAGTATCTAAGTGAAATTCTCCAATACACATTATACACATCTCCAATAACATTATAATTTAAGGTATTTATTTACTCGATACCATTTCACATGGTAAAAGTTCCTTTTATTTTTTGTGATAGTTTAAAATAAATAAAAAAACTTCCTATATAAAAAGAATAATCCAATAACAAATCTAACTGTAGTATGCAGGCGGATGCACTGTAGAAATATAATGTATTTTTCACTTGCCGATCTCAAGAAGATGTTAAAAAATAATAATTTTAATATTTAAATAACCATCAAACAATTCCTAACAACATCTAACAATTTGCAGGCAATTTTCCTCAAAGTTACATAATTCATTGTCATAATAAATAATTCTGCATTTAATAATCCGTTATATATATATATATGATTCCTTAGTTTAGAACACAAAATGATAGTTGGACACAAAATATAAGAGCTGCTTGCGCATTAAAATTATGAAAAAAAGAAGTGAATATACACGATTGAAGAAGTGAATTATATTAGATACTCAAACTAAGTATTATGAATTTTTTTGAGGAAAAAAAAAAAAAAAACCCTGCTAATTTAAATTTGCCTAACGCCATTTTTATTGTCAAGTCAAGGGATGTTAATATTAAAATTATTAATTTTCGGCAGTGTTTAAGCAATATTTAATACAGATAACTTTTAAAAACAAAAAGGTGACTTAAAAACGAAATATAATGCTCACATTATACATTCTTTGTCCATCTTTAGAACCAATAAGAAATACAATTATTGGTGTTTATAAACAAACATGGCTTTTTCCAATTATGTTATGTAGATTAGTGGTTCGCGAACGCACAATGTGAAATGAACGGTTCTTGCAAGTGAACGATATAATCATACTTGACAATTGTGTAAGAGAACGAACTAAAGATGTGAAATAAAATTTCTGAATATTTTGCTCGTTCGCGATCATAAGATGCCTCTATTTTCGTTAAAGAAACACAATGTGGATACAGCTATTCTCATTCACAAACTTTGTGGACCTTGCCACAACAAAAACGGGAATGACTATGTGCAACTTGCTATTGTAGATAGCAAACCAATCACAATTGCGATTTGTCCATAGAATGGGTGAGAAGGAATAAGCGTTTGGAGGAATTGATGAAAATCCATTTTCAAAATAGAGTAGTTAAAAGACATGTTTACAGAAAATAATGAGAATATAAGAAAAAAACCCTCGCATTTTGTTTTTAAATCTATTTTTTAATGAAAATTCAATACTTTAGGAATATTCCAAATAATAGTGTTATAATAAAACACATAAAGCTAAAATTTTCTTCATTTAATTTTACATGTTCTTTGATTTGTGAAGAAAATATATCGATAAATTTTCTAAAGTCACAAGCTTTATTAATGGTATAAATTATTTATCTGGCAATAAAAGCGAGATACATTACATTTTCTTAGGGATGACGAATATTTTACGAGCAGTTTTTACGTAACCAATATCATAAAGTCACAAATATCAGTGATCAATACTTTTCAAAAAGGGGTATGATTCAAATCCTTGATACGATCTTACTGGTGATGTTTCGATTACAGGTCACGATAGAAAGTAACAATCGTTACGATATCACTGAAATTTACCGGAGCGGTGACTTCACTGGAAAGTAGCAATCGATACGATCTGAAAGCTCTCGAACAAAACAGAAAAGGAGAAATCTGTGAATGGATTGAAAAGTGAACAGATCGGTTATTCTTGGAATTATCGCATCATTGAATTGCATATCACTGAAATCTGTCGGAGCGGTGACTTCACTGAAAACTGTGAAGTCGCCGCTCCACTTCCGATATTCGCATTTGAGGCACTATTCCATACAAATCATTTTTAATTGCTGTGACTTGACTTTGCATAGACTCCGTTTACTGCTGGCGCCATCTATTGGTAGAATATAGAACTAAATTAAACCATTTAAAGAAATGACATATATATTTAATTCAAATTTTTCAGAAAATAGTTTACTCCAATAAAGAAATTAAATAAATAGTTTTGAAAGAAAATCAAATTTAAGAAGTAAGCAGAAATAGATAAATTAATTCAATCACACATTACTTAAATTAGTAAATTAAGTATTAATTACAATTAATAAATTTTATATTTAATATTAAGTAATAATTTTTAATTAATAATATGATTGAAATAACAGATATTTGGAACAAATATTTAAAAATAACAATAGCAAAATTATTTCTTATTCAAAAAATCGTGGATTATGCATCTCTACTTTTTCTCCGAACTGAGAGAATCTTCAAATATGGTGGCGATGGAGGAAGACTTGTTTTCCAATTCTCTTGAAAAACATTGCAAGATTGTTGAATCAGCGCTTCTATCGAAATGTCATATGAATCAACAGCTGCATGAAGAAGCCAGGCATGCTTTGGGTGAGTTAAAATTTTCTATATATTAGAATTTTGGAAGAATAAAGGCAATTAGTTATTTGGAGGCTTGTAAACAAAGTTTGAGGGAAGCCATTACAAAGCCAACATATGCTAGTGTTGTGGCGTCATCTGATGTCACGAAAGATAAAGGAAAGTATTCATTTTTTTCGAATTACTGTCTAATTGTAGACTTAGAAATTTACCCTTCTGATGATGTTAGGAAAATTATTAAATTACAAATAAATCCACCAGAGTCTAAACTAAGTGTATGTAACTTGAAAAATATTAGAGGAAATAAACTATTAGTTAGATTTTTTTTTCTGAAAATGATCGGAATCGACTTTTAACCGAATTTAAAGAAAAATTTTAGGAATTAAATACTCACTTTTTACCTAAAAGGAGGAATCCAATCATCCTGGTTAAAAATGTGCCTAATAAAATTACTACTGAAGATCTCCTAAAAGTGATTTCTGAACAAAGTCCTGAAATTGCTGTATTTGATGAAAATTTAAGATAGTGCAGAATTTGTTTTACTTTAAAAAACTTCCAATATACGAGGCATGTTGTGATTGAAACGCTCCCCATGGTTCGTAAATGTATTTATTCAACGCCAAACAAGACTGAAAATCAATTGGAGTATATGTCATGATGACGATTTTCTTATCAATAGATGTTTTAAATGTCTTGGATACAACCATCTCGCTAACGAATGTAATAAACCAATAGCCTATTTTATCTGCTCTGGAGAACACAAAGGGAAAGATTGTCCGAATAGAGATGCAGTGGCTTGTATAAACTGCATCTGTTTCAATCACAAAACAAATAATATACATAAAAAAGTCAGTGTTAATATTAACCATTTTATGAGTGCTGTCCATTCCATATTTTTATGAAGAAGAATACTCAATCTGGAACTAACTATGGTTAGGTCAGAAAAACAAGTTCTAAAGTGTGTGCAGTTAAACCTTCATAAATCCAAATTTGAGACACAGCAACTTATTTAAATATGGAAACACATAATATTAACTGTGCGCTGGTTCAGGATCCACATAGTTACAGGAGTTCTCTTCTGGGTTATCCCAGAACTTTTATTATGATTCTAATTCAGACATTATTAAGGCGGCCATTATTGTTCGTTCACGTGATCTTCCAACTTTTCTAGATTATAAAAATACTGATTACAATATGGTCACTTTAGAAGTTGCCGCAGGCACAGGTGTGTTTACTCTTTTCTCATATTATTTTGAATCTTCAAAAAATATTGACTCTGATCTTCATAAAATTAACCAAATTTTTTGTTACTGGAATCTCAATCGACTGGTTTGGAGTATGGACTCCAATAACAAATCCGAATTATGGTTTAGTTCCTATTCAGATGCACGAGGAGATAAGCTGTGTGAATTTCTGTTAACAATTTATTTATTATTAACGAAGACTGTGGGTCTACTTTTCGTGAACCACAGGATACAAACTATATTGATGTTACAATTGTTAGTTCGGATCTACTCCAGGATATTTCGAGTTGGTATCTTTCTGAGAATGAACCCCTTTCTGATTATGTGATGATAAGATTCGAGTTTTGTCTTTCCATTGTCCTGTAAGATATATCAAGAGTTCCTTTTATAATATTTAATACAAATGAAGCAAACTTGTGTTGTTTACGGGAATTTTGTTCTTCTCGTATATTCGATACTCTTAACAGTTGTACTGATTGTTTTTGCCTAAATACAGATGTTGAGGAATTTGGTTCTGTTCTTTATTAGGCATGCTTGTACTCAATACCTATTAAGAAGCCTAGCATGCATTATGTCCCTTGGTGGTCAATCGAGATTGGCTCTGCGAGAAAGAGGCTTAATGCCCTTAGGCGTAGATTTCAGCTTTTTAGAAATACAATTGTTAGAGAGTTATACAAAGATAAATATTTTGAATACAGAAAAGATTATAATCAAACGCTTACTGATGCTAAATCTGATTCTTGGAAGAAATTTCTTTTGACCATTGATGTTCAAAATGTGTGGAAAAAGGATTATAGATATGATGTTAAAAGAGAATTCATGAAAAAAATTGAAATAACTGGTATTAATCTACCCACGGAAGAAACAACCACCTCTTTAGATGAGACAATAAAGGCTGTGCTTCAGAAATCCTTTCCTTCTGATTCAGAGGAAAATGACAATTATTTA
>JAPMOR010071172.1:3817-77218 GCA_026543865.1 Argiope aurantia
TCATTCTTTCATCCATGGCATAACACATAATAAAGAGTCTCGTCCCTCTACACGGTGCCTTTCAGGATGGAGGTACTTATATTTCCTTGCCCATACCTCGCTATATCACTGAACTTGGAAGTAAGGTAATAATTTAATTTTTCTAAAAACTGTGAATGCAAACGGCACCGGCCTCATTTCATTATAAAAAAATTAATCCAGAGGAAAATTGGCTGCTATTGCAGACACCACCAAACCTTTCACCATCCAATTCGCAACTTTTCGTTTCGTGCGAATATTCCCAGCCACTTACAAGCGCATTAAAGGTGTCTACTAGCTCCCTTCAGAGATTTAGCAAATAAATCGATCGACTTTGGAAATAAATAAACAAACAAATGAAACCATAATAGCGTCACGCGCATCACTTTACTTTACACTCGAGTGTGCCGATGAGTTAGTTCCTCTCTCGTAACATCGTTTACTCCTACCATTACTTCTGAAGTACGTTGTATGTGCATCGATTATTGCCCTTTTTTCCCTCACTCCACACACATTTGCTTCTTTGCAGTGAGTGGCTTCTCGCATCGACCATTGGTTTTCGGAGTGTCGCTATCCGGCACTGCACGCGTAATGGCGCTGCTACTTCGAATCCGTGCACAATTCACTTCAGTTGGCGTCAAATAGCGGAAATCATAAATTGGACTTGACAAGATCACGACGAAAACGAGAAGTTCGTGCGAGCAATGTTCATGCAAGGAAAAGGCGTTGGGGTGTGCCGATTCCAGGTTATTCCTCTGGCGTGTATTAAAAAGTATTATAATTGTATGTTTTGTTCGATGTAGTATAGTGAAAAATCGCCATGTTTTGGGAAGAATCGGAACTTCTAAACGGATATGCATAAGAGTTTAAATTGTTATGCAATCTCTTTTGCCCCTTCTAATACTGTTTATGGAATAGAATACGTGATTACGCGATGTATGAATCCGCGTTATTTGAAGTCATTCATTTTTTTTTCTCTTACGACAAGGGTAATCTGTATTGAAATGTTTAAAAAAATTGTCATTTTGACTTTTCTGTTCGTTTTTGTTCATCAATTAAGACTTGATTTTAAAAATATACATTGTTAATAAAGTGTTAATTATATGCAATGTTAATGAAACAAAAGCATTACTTATTAGATACGTAGAGCAAATTATATAAATGCGTTAAGTTGGCTGTTCTGGGTAACATAATGGGATAAAAACTCTTATCTTTTTTGAGTGAATCCATCGAGGGAATAAACACTTTGAAGAGAAATAATTTGCGATGAGAGGAAAAACAATATAATACTGAACTGATGGAGAGGTCCATCTTAAAATAAAAAATAAGAAAAATGCTTATTTTTTAATGGTCTTATGCGAGACCTCGAAAATACCGTGTGTCCATCACGAGAACACTTCCAGACAAATGTCTATGTTTACGGCGGTCGCTAAAGAAACAGGTTACTGTAGGAAGAGCTCATTTTGCATAGGTAGAAATTCATTCAAGTTTTTTCTTACATTGGCACATTTAGCACCAAATTGGCGATATTTGGTATTATTATATTTAATTTTTGAAAACAAATTCAAAAGGCAATTTACTATGCTGAAAATCATTTGAATACTCGGAATATTGAAAATATCTGATATTTCTGCCATATGTATACAAAGAACAATGCAAATCAAATAGAAAAACTGAATAATTATTTGTATGTCTAACGGTTGCACAAGAAGAAAAAAATATTTAAGAAATCTAAAGTAGAATCATGCGTAACAAAAAATTAATCTTCTTCATTTCATTCGTTTTAAATTTATGTAGGTATTTAATATCGAATTCTCTGTCTAATCCGTCTAATTTAACATAAGAAAATATTGTATAATTCATCGTAATTGTTTGATAATTTTTATAAAAAGTTGTTTATGTTCTAATATTGAAATGTTCATTGTTAAATATGCTTGAAACTTTTCGAAATTTATGTTTATTTATTTTTTTAAAAGTATGTATATTTTCCGAAACATAAAATTAACAACTCCATACTATTTATTTTTAGATTTTTTAAAAATCTAATTTTGATTTGTAACTTATTTTCAATAGTCACAAGCTTTCTGCAAAATAATTAATTTCGCAAAGTTTATATGTAAAAGTATTCTGAATTTGAAAATAATTCAAGTGTTCATTCAGGCGTGAGCCAGAGGTACGGACTTAAAGGAAAACTCAAATAAATGAACTCAATATCGCTTTACATAACTTGCAAAAAAAAAAAAAAAAAAAAGCTGTAGAAGTTTGTTTTAAAATAGTATTCCAGATGACAATTTATTAATTTTCCCGGCTTGAAAAAAGAAATCTAATCATTTCAAATAAAACTTTTTCTCACGAACTACCATTTTAAATAACAGGATAGTAAACGAGCTTTTCTTTTCAATGTATATCAGTAATCATGAGCACCGTAGCAATAAAGGATCCATAAATTTCTGCATTCATTTTATCATTAAAAGTTGAAAATTCCTCACTCCCAATGTCGCTTTAAATTGACGCCAAGAAAAGAATAACCCCCTTCCGTCCGATTCCTCCTATTCGAAATGGATCTTCCCTACAGAAACCTGTTTATCTAACGCCCACCGTAAGCATAGACATTTGTCTGGAAGTGTTCTCGTGGTCAATACACAATAGTAAGTTTTTATCCACGTGCATATTTTTTTTTAATTTAAGATTTTAAAAATAAAAATTCCACTTTGGAAATATGAATATATTTATATGGCCAATATATATATATTCATGTGTATTTTTCATGCGATTCCGAGCTTCCAACTCTCAATGGGAAGTACTAATATATCGGTGGATTGTCATTGCGCCCGGAGTTTATGGGGAAAATGCTTTCCCTCAGTTTAGGGAAATATTGATAGTATAGGGAAAATAATTTTCTTTTACCTCCTTTTGCTTGACTCTGGTGGGAAGATAGATTTGATTCTTTTCCAGGATAATTTTATATATTCCTGAGAATCGCATAAATTTATTGTGACTTCAGTTCATCGTTGCATTTTTTCAGGTGGTTATGTTGAGCTTAACTTTATTATATATATTTCATATAATTTTCTTTTGTCACAAACGTTTTTCAACAAAGCCGATCTGTTCATCTTTTTCTCCAAGTTCTCCAGTGCTTGGATATTTGTGAACTGCAAGCTTTCAGCGTTCAGTGGTAACAGTATGTGTAGTTGTGTATCCCATATTCAGTCATTCAAGTTAATGCTTTCTATGCTACAACGATATTATTAGGGAATTATTTAAATATTTTTTTCTGCTTGTAAGTTTTGTGTTAAAGTTTAAGAGCTTTTTATGAAATGTCGGGAAGAGTGTATTTTAATTCATCCTAGACATTTAAAAGTAAATATATTGAATGGTTTGTTTTTGGAGGGGAAAAAAAAAAGGACAAAAGAAATTGTTGGCAGTGATATAAAGAAAAGATTAGAATCCAAATTCTTAATCTCGGTACAGGGAAAAAAAAAATCTATTAAAAAAAGTTGCTGAAATTGAATCCAAAACTAATGTACATCTCAAGAAATTGAACATGTCAGAAACTTTTCTACTAAAAAATAATCTAATGAGTCACAAAGCTATCTATATATTTAAAATAATAAAGATTATCAATGAATCAATCATCCAGTTTCAGCTACTGGTCCGAATTTGTTAATTTTTATTTCATATGGAAACTCGTGACTCCTAGATATATTATCAATAATTGCCTATATATCTTTTTAGAAACTTCGATAAAACGTTATGTTAACCTCTATAGGATAAAGCCACAATTCAGTTTTCCAACCATAACTATTGTATCTATTTCGAAAATTTTTGTAATTTTGATCCGTAAGATGTTTCATGAAAGGCCATCTATTCCTTTTCTCAGATGCATTTCAACAGATACTGGAAAATAAATATGTGACAGAAATGTGAACCACAAGAACCGATTTTGTTAATTTTCATCTTAACTTGAAACTTCGCCATTTTGAAGTGTAGGTGATCAATCATTATAGTGGAAGTATACTTTTGATTACTTAAATTTTTTAACATTATTTTGTATTTAACATTATTTTTTTTCTTAGTATTACTTATATTATTTTGTTAGTAATTATTACAGCTAGCCCTTAGGTTAACGAATATTAGTGAAATCGAAACCTATAAGATATTTCTTTTCATTTTTTTCCCTTTTCTTAATACATTTGTGAGATTTTCGGTCGTTCGCAGTACAAATCTTGCACTCAATCCAGTTTTCCAGCAATTCTGCTGATCTGTGCAATTAAGTGTTGTGGTGGTATGTAGATTATTATGATCTGTGCAGGAAGCAACAGGACGAATGTTGTAGGAAACATTTCTTTAATAATCACATTCACACACTAAACAATTACAAACACAAAGACAAGACATTCGCGCACGCGCTTCACAGTTCAGAATCACATCTCATTACAATCGCAATGCATTATGGGATGGCCTAAACAGGCATCGCCATCTAGTATCCAAAAGAGAAGATAAGTGTAATGCAACTGCTACAGTGTGAAAAAGCGTTTAATGAAAAATGCACCTTGTAATTTCGAATAAAATAATCGAAAGAAAAACAACATTTGAAGATTGAATGCCACTCACAAATAAAATTGCTCATTCCCCCTTCTATAAATCCAAAGAACGCCTCCTTTGGAAAAAAAAATGTGCTAAAACATCAGCATGAGCATTTAGTTATCTGATGCCTTTTTTTTTTAATTACATTTTATTTTATAACTACTTTCTTTCATTTTTCGGCAGATTTTAAAAATAAAAATAAATATATTAATATTAATATCCATAAAGAAGAATACATGCATGAACCTTCAGTAATAGAAACATCAGTGAACAATTTCCTGCTTCGTTTAGGCCATCTGCGTGCATCCGATGGCGTCGCGTGATTTCAAAAGCGGAGGCTTCTGCTACAAATCAAATCAATCTGCTCAATCGAGATCATATAATATAGCTCTCAGCCAAATCAACGGAGAAGCGAAACTTTCCTCAGCGGAGCGGCAAAAACAATTTTGATAAACAATGGATGAAAAACTACCGAGAAAGATGTATTGATCATTCTTATTTTAAATTGAAGAGAATAGGTATTTTTAGAAGGTTTAGTTAGAATTCTAAGTGTCAAGTAAAATTTTGCAGTTTTAATTTTTAATTTCTGGAAATATTATCATACAAGTTATTTTTACACGGACTTCAAAAAAATTTCCTTTTTAGTAATGCGGATTTAATTTTTTCTTGAAATCTGATGATTTTTAGAAAATATTTTTATTCGATATTTGATGCAATACTTTCCATTATTGCAATGAAATTTAAACTGTTTTTGTAGATAATTAAATTGCATATTTTTACTCTCACTGCCGAAACCTATGGAATGAAGATTATCTTTTTAAAATTCTTTATCAGCATCGTAGCGATGATTTTTGCGATCTGTAAACAAAGTTTGTTTCTTTCGTATTTTCAAATTCATCTTCGAGCCATCTCGCTTTCTTTTCAGCGCTCTCATGAATTACATCTAAAATGTGATGCCTCATTTTAATGGCGGAATCTTTTCTCACTTTTTAGGATGAAAAATAAAGCGAAGTAGCGCATTAGACTACGTGGCGACACATATTAGATGACGTAGATGTTTCAGATAACATCATATCATTCGACTTCCTTAGGGAGATTCAGAAGCGCAATGAATACAACAGATGTGAACGACTTAAAAATGTCTCGTTGAAGTTTAAATTGGACTTAGTTATGGGACTATCCACGAAACTTTTATACAGGAAATAGTACCAGCTAATAGTATAAACTAAAAAAAGCTTTGAAAAATGTATTTCTCATGTATATGGTAGTACCGATATATAGTAAGTCATTTTTAAAATATTAACTCCTTAATGAATTCTTTCCAGCTTTAGAATCCCACTTTACGGAATGAAGAGCAACAATATTTAAATCAAGAGCTTTTGTACTTATAATCGTGGATAAGACTATTTAAAAATCATGTCAAGTGTATACGAAATTCTCCGTAGCGATTTGGGAACTTTATTTTGCGCATTATTTTTATTTCAAGTTAAATAGCTTTAATGAGTATGGCACGTGACGTATAGGTAACGTGTATTGAATGTATATGCACAGAAAATATTTATATTATGTGGAAATGATCCATTTTATTCTTTTATTTATCGAAAAATAAATCTTTCGTTTACTTTTAAAACTAAGAGGAAAGCTGGCGCTGATCATTCGTCTCCATGAGCTTCTGCATTGAAAGAGAGAGTTGGAGAAAAACATCTTTACAGCTGTTTTCATATGGGTTGTTAAGATTTCAAATCGAAACATGTTAAATATTCAGGTCCTGGTCAAATAGGCTTGCAGGGATTGTTAGGTTCTTACGCTATAACCTTCTCATAAATCATGAATGTATGGGGTGGGGGGTGAGCGGACTCATGTGCTGCCACCTTAGCTTCCCGAAGGAACCCAAAGAGCATAATTTATGTTATTAACTTGTTCGTTTTCTATTTTTTATTTATTTATTTCATCAGCCTCGTTGAAACGATATCCGGACGTCATTCGACACCTACCCGGAAGTTCCTGAAATGTCCTGCTCGGGAGATGTGTGCTCAAAGTGAATTCTTGTCATCTTTCCTTTTATGCATGGGAAGGGGTGGACGTCGCTTGACGTTTAATCTGTCTCATTTTTCTTTCAAACATGTGTGTGCGGGGAAGCTGAATATACTATTTTTAAGGAGACGCTTTATTTGCCTGTTCACTGGACTGGAAAGATTCTTTTTAACCCTTTACTATGGATGCGGTCAACAATCTTGGGACGAATTTCGTCCCCTTTTTTCCATTCTAGAACAATATTTTTAATTTTGTTTCCATTGTGTCTTGTTTTTCTCATTAAAAAGGAATATGAATTGTTGGTATGGCGGGATTTGTAATCAACTTGCGAGAGTCTTTTAATGACGAGTTAGTTCATTTTTCCAAAATTCCGTTGATATTTTTTAAACTTAAATGATTGTGTAAAACTTAAACGAGGGCTTGTTTACAGACTTTTTGGCCTTTAAAAATGATCTTGTTGTTTCAATGACCTGCAAATAATAAACTGGCTTTTCGTGAAAACTCTCATTTCTTATGTTTGTGCGAATAAATGGACGGCAGATGAGGGTTTTTATTATTATTATTTGTATGTATCTATTAATAATATTGAAAGGCGAGATAATGATAATATGTTCTGATGAAAATTTTATTTTTTTATATATTATACGCAATGAGTTTGTGCAATGATGGTTTAGTCGGCCGGAACACGAACAGGAAACGACTGGATTCTGTATGGTTGATTTCAAAGCCTTCACATTTTAAAATAAAATGTAAAAAACAAAATAAAAAAGCTAATAAGTGATTTTGTCTCTTGATGTGTTTGGTTTTTAATTCTACGATTTCATGAAAAGAATTTATCGCAATGCTTGCAGTAGAGGCCAGTGGAAACGCACCTTTTAAATTTGTAATTCATATAGCGTTGTAAATTTTAATTGGATAAAATGTACTTTTTCAAAAGAAAACGGTGTCGATCAGTATGTGATAGTATCGCAGGAATGCGTCGTCGCTCTCACTGTTGGGTACTTAAATCTGTTGTGTCAACTCAATCATAAGTAGTGGCGGTGATAATTTCTGCTTACTGTTTAACTATCAAAGATTTAATAAGAAGTTCGTAAAAAGTTTTATTATATTTTTGATATTATTATTATTATTTATTTATTTATTTAGAATTTTTTAATTAAAATACTCCTTTTTTTAAATTGTTTTAAGATAAATATTTTATTATTTTCTTTTCCCCTGAAAGATTTGAAAATTCAAAATATTTATAAAATGTGTAGTAAAAATAAAAACTACTTAAAGATTAAATTATTCCCCTGGTTTTATTCCAAACGGTACCGTAAATAATGCTTTCTGTGATGTTCGTGTGCTATCAAGTCACACGAAGATGCGCAAAGACGGACGTCTGTCCAAAAGTTGATGCAGATTCACTATTTTGGTGTGAAATTATTATTCCGAATTTCAATCCTGTTAACTGATTCGTTCTCAATTATCGTGTTCATATCCACTGGCATATAATTCCATTTTCCCTCCTTTTATTTATTTATTTATCTTCTGAGGTGGTAGTGGCTCCAGGAGTTCTAAAATAAAATTAAAATAAAATAAAGATGCCCAGAAATTTCCGGATCGAATATTTTGGCTATTACAATACTTTCTTTTCGAATTGAAGGGAGGAGTAGGATTAATGAATTGTATTTTATCTATCTATAGTATCCTGTTATGTTTTTCGATATAAATACACTTACTGGAGCTCTTTAAGAAATTGTCTTCATTCAAACTTTGTACATTTTATTCTGCGCGCGTCATATGGTCTGTGCGCTGAAATCGCGTTATCTAAAATCGTCACCTTTCCATGTCGGAACTTTTCCCCGACTTGAAATACAGTAACAAAGAATAGTAATAGGTTTGTGGAAGTTTTGAAAACGTCATCTTTCAGACTTAAGATAAAGTAAAAATTCTTGAAGAAAATATTTCGAATAAAAAAAGGTTTCATACAAATTGATCTACAGTAATTTTTCAAATGAACTATTTTATCATTGCTTATTTCTTCATTAGCCAATATTTTTTCTTTTCAAATTCATTTCTACCCTAAATTAATTCTGAATATCTTCTATTGTGAAAAATATTTTATACCGATTTTCTTTACTGCTAGTGTGTTACGTAACTTTTAACATAATAATAACATAACTTTTACATAATTTTTTTTTTATAGTTAAAAGCTATATATACAGTGGTGGCCAAAATTGTGGACACTTTTGAAAATTTTTATGATTTCTAATTTTGTATGCTTAAAGAAAACGTAACGTTTCACAAAATTCATATACCATTTTAAAGAGAATTTAATGCTGATTTGAATACAAAAAGCAAAATTCAAATGTTTGCAATACAAAAAAAGTTGATATGCAATAATTATCGAGATACATTAAATGCTGTTGACTGCAGCGAGTTATCAGTACTTAGTAGGGTAGCCTTTGTTTTTTCTTTCAGCTTCACGCTGATGTTTTATTGAGCTGTCGAGAGTTTCAAGCTCTTCCTTCGTTATTGCATGATGAAAGGAAACAATTGTAGCCTCAATGAATTCACTTTTATTTGATGAGCGCTTCGTATGTACAAGAGTTTTTAAACGGTTCTCAATAATTTTGAAGACAGGACGGTTTGTTTCCTGGCGATGGAAACAGTTCAGTGCTCTTTGGACTAAACCACACATTCAATATATTTGCTGGGGGCTGAATCCTGCCGAAAAATAAATGATGTGTTGTTGGGAAAGAGATCACTGATGGAAGGTGTTAGTTTTGGTTCTTGAATAGCGTCAATGTATTTTCTTGCATTGAATGTACCGTCGATAACGTAAAGAAGACCACCACCGTCTGCTGACATGCATGACCAAATCATAACACGAACTGTGTTCTTCGTGGTTGCCTGAATGCAGTTAGGATGTAGATCTTCGCCTATTCTACGTCTTATATATTTTCGCCATCTCTACCTAATAACAATATCCTTGTTTCGTCACTCCGTGTAACTTGTGACCACTGATCATCTGGCCAATGAATGATTTCCTTTGCTCACTGTAATCTTTTTATACGCTACTGTAACTTGAGATAAGGATTTTTTTTTTATTGAATTCTACCTCTTAGTCCAACATCTAATAGTCTTCTTCTGATTGTTCTTGAACTGACATAAATGCCAGCATCATTCAATTGACTTTGGATGGTCATTAATGACATTCTTCTATCTTGGAGATATAGTCTTTATTCTCCTGTCATCAACAGATGTGGTGCACTTCGTTTTTTATTGAATTTGTCTTCTGATATCGTAAACAAAATTTTCGGACTCCAGATGTAGTCACTGAACCACCACCCACTTGTCTTTCCATTTCAGCATAGGAAAGACCCTATTCATGTTACCCAATAATCTTAGTTCTCTTTCTAGGTGTCCAATCTATTATTTAATATCATTGCTTCTTGACTAAATATTTGCAAAAATTCCAATTATATATTAAAAAGTTTAACAAAAATTCTAACTTGCTATTTAATTACATAAAAAACAGTTTTCCTTCGACTGAAAAAAGCACAATAATGACTTATTACAACTTTAAACATGATGTCAGCTTCTTCTAGCAGTTATTAACATTTGATTGGTTCTTCCCAGAACAAGAATAGTGATTTCTCATTAAAGTTAGAAATTACACTTCATCACTGTGTCTGTTATTCAGATTAAAGTAAGAATAACTTTTTTTTGTATTGCAAATATTTGAATTTTGCTTTTTGTATTGAAATTAGCATTAAATTCTCTTTAAAATGATATGTAAGAATTGGCATTTTGTTAAATATAACATTTTCTATAAGCATACAAAATTAAAAAACATAACGATTTTCAAAAATGTCCAATGTTTTGGCCACTACTGTTTATATATATATATATATATATATATATATATATATATATATATAAGCATTATTTTATATGAGGCAGGATGTAGTTTTGAAGACAGTGAAGAGACTTTTTACATTTTTAAGTTCTTTTTAATCTATCGGGAAAGCATAATTATTTACAAGCAAAGACGCGGACATTGTGCGTCCGCCACAGCGCGTTGCAAAAACAGAAGTGGGGAAGAAGCGAGAAATAAATTATTCCTCGTCTTATATAACATGAGATATGGATAGGGAAAATATTTCTTCATAGTGCTAATATATTAATAAGATTCTGATAGGGATTTCTGACGCATGTCAATCACATGTAAGGGAAACAGGGATCTTTTATGAAAGAATTTGCCTCATCAGCGGTATTTTGCCTCTTCACGCGGAGCGGGAGAAAGTTATTTTAGCTGATTCTGCAATTTAACAAAGCTTCTCTTGAATTAATTAAGTAGAGACAGTGGAATTGGATCGCGAAATAAGAGAATATTTTAGAATAAAGTTACTAAGGGCTAAATTAAGATAAAATCTTGAAAATTAATTAAATTGAAATTAGAGTTAAAATATCATTACACACACACACACACACACATACACACACATATATATATATATATCATAGTTTTCTTGAGGGAAAAATTTTTTTGTTTGTTTCATTGGAAATCATATTTTTCTCTTTCTTCGTGATTAATTAAAATTTTCAGTTTTAAAACGAGTTTAAAAAGATCTTTGTTAGGAACAAGGCCAGGCACTGGAAAAATTTTACTGCACCGTTTGAAAATATTTTGATTTTTATGACTTTAGAATAGAATTTTGCAACTTCAGCAAGTGGAGAATTAGTGTAGGAAAATAAGAGCCTGTGTAAACCAGCAGTTGAATCGGAACTCGAGTTCGTGTCAGTAGAAAATAATTATTTTTAGAAGTCGGATAAAATGAAATATATAATTCCGAAGTAAATCAGATCTTCCCTTCATTCGTTTTTGAAATATCTGTTCTCCCCCCCCCCTTTCCTGCATTTCGTTTGAAAAGGCGAACGAAAATTTATTAAATTGTTGATGGATTAAACAAAATAAATGACTGATTCAGCTTATGCAACAGTGATGATATTTCATAAAGCTTATACAAGAATTGATTCTGTTTATGCATGTAATTTCAGCAATGTGTTCGTGCTGTCTTTGATTCCGTTCTTTGAATTGAAATTTTATTATTCCAAGTATTTATAAGTATCTCAAACATGTTTAATTTTTTTAATGAAATCTTCTGAAATTTTATTTATAAAAATAGCACTGGGAAATGATCATTTCTTCCTGTCGTGGTCCTCCTGGATGTTGTGATATTCGAACCGAAATTCACTGAAGTTTCAGGTGAGATGACTGCAACACCGTTGTTCAGTGAAGCAGACCGATTGCTTTAAAGCAGACTATGGCATATATAACCTCATAATACAGGCTAGTTCACTTTTCAAGACAGTAGTAAAAATGAAATGATTTGGAGCGAAGCCTCTTACTGGGCTAAATAAATTTCAATCAGTTGCAACTCTAGCTCTTGTTAATTAATCGAGATGACTTTTTGATCTGGATTGAAGTTTACCGACTTTATTGGAGATGAATGTTTTTTAATCGTAATATTTTAGTGGTAATTAATACTTTCAGAGAAAAAAATATTATGATGCACACACTCTTCTTAACTTTATTTTTATTTTTTTAAATATATGAATTATCAGAAATTTAATTTTTTTAAAGTTATTCAAAAAAATTTTTAAGAATGATATAAAATTTAATAAATCACTGTAATCGGTAACTCTAAGGCAAGTAAATAAAATTGTTTAAAATATAAAATAATCCTTTCTCCATGCGGATGTACAAATTTTAATTAATTAAAAGTCATTATTTCTTTAATTATTGCGAGACCTTCTTTGGAAAACTTTCTTGTGCTTCGTTTTATTTGTAAATAAAACATGAAGAAAGTCCGATGAGTAATTTTGATTTCTAAAACATGCAAATAATTTGAGCATCTTCACTTTTTTTTTTCCCTTATTCATTTTCTGCAGAATATAAATGCAGTTAGAATCAGCCAAACCGTGTATTAAGCGTCCATGTGTGCAAACTTTGTTGTTGTTTCAGCACATTCCTTTGTCTGTCTTTTTATAAAATCGATGCTTAGTGATGCTATTGCGTAGAGCGAATTCATGGCTGAAGATGTGTTTTAAAAGGTTAAACGAGAAAGGGGAAAAAAAGATTTGCCAGGGAAGATGAACGAGTTTAGTCCTCCCTCGCCATTGGTAAAACAAACTGCGATATCGTTATTCTTTGGTATTATAAAAAAAAAAGAGGGAAAGAAAGAAAAACAGCATTCAATTCTTGGTTTTTCTAATCGAGAGGAAGCCTTAAAATCCCCCCCCCCTTTTTTTTTCTTCTCTTCCTCGCTCTCCCCTCCTTGCATCGCCTGTTGGCACGGAGTTTTTTCTTTCTTTCGCTCGCTGACTTTTTCCAAATTCCATTTAGCACTTTCTACTTTTAAATGGGTTCTTAATGACCAGTTTTAAGTCTTCCTTCACACGTGAGTACGCAGATTATTGGTTTTTGTATCCTTTTGCCTGATGGAGGTGTCATTCAGCCACTGTGCGCGTTAAATTCGTAGTTGTCTTTTGAAGTTTTCACAAGCTTTTCTTTCCAGTCTTGTGTTGCCTATCTGGGAATGATGTTCATCGTCATCTGGTTTTTGCCCCGACTCCGATTCGCATCGGCGAATAGAAATGTTGCGAATAGGGAATTTCTTTAGAAGCGAGAATAGAGTTGTGATTTAGTCCGATTTAGTGGCCGCCCATTCTTCTGCAGCGAGAAATCGATGTGAAATTGAACATCGGTGGATAAGTTCTCTCACTGTTTTAATGGGAAGATATTTTTAAATCACTAGATCTGTTTTTGTTTTTTTTCAGTGTTAAGATCATTTATTGGTTGCCTAAATCTTTCTGTGAAACAAACGAACCATCCAATTATTTCTGAGACGATTTGTAAAAGACGATCATGTTTTTTTTTATTATTATTATTATCGTGGTTGTTTATGCTTTTAAGACTGATTGTATTGAAATGTTTCCTTTTTACATTTTAAATAAAACACATCTTGGTGAAACTGTTGATTTCTGTCATAAATTAGGATCAATGTGCTCTTTTGACATTATTTAAAGTGCCTTGTTTTTGTGAGAAAATGTGTAGTCTAAATTCACGAGTTTCCACTAACAAAAATATTTTCAATTTGAAATAAAAATAAGATACGAAAACACGAAGCACTATGTTAATGTTAGGGATAAATAAATAAAATTAAGAATACAATGTAGTAAACTTTGAGGCTTCTGTGTTGTATTCTTAGTTTTATTCAATATAAGTTTTAATTAATCGAACAGATATTTAAACAAGTAATGCTATTTATTAATTCTTTACATTTCTCTAATTTCAGAAATATTAATATAAATAATCGAAATTGTTTTAGATTCGAATTCATGTTTGACCCTTTTTCATAACCCTTTTGACCCTTAACCTCATTGACCATAACCTCACTGACCCTTTTCACAGATAGAAAAAAGACGAGCAGAAAAGGACCGACTTCAATAAGTAAGCAGGATTCACGAAGTCAGTCTGGAATTGTCGCTTAAAGAACGCTTCGTTTTTGAATTCGACACGACTAGAAAATCGTATGCTACGCAAAACCTTCTTTAATTGTTCTTGTGATAAGAGATCACCAATGAATATTGCCATTTCAGCCCGTTTTAAACAGAGGTCTGTTTGTTGAATTGCACCGTAGAATTGGCTTTCTCGCTCAAACGTTTCAATTGTCGTGCAAACCGCACATTTCCCGATCCGATGGGGCTTATTATAAAGAAAGCGGAGAACAAATAATAATATAAAGCAGCATAGAATTTTTTTTTCTTGCAAGTTTTGTTGTACGGAAAATTTTTTATTGCAAAACGGCTTTTAATGTGATTTGTTTACGATACAATATAAAATTCTACATTTTATGCATGTGTAGATGACATATAAAATTAGGTTTTGCCGATATGTTTTGTCATAAATTTGTGCTGTCCCATTCTGCTGCCAGTGATAGACATTTCCTAAACAGTGCTTTGTATCTAAAAATAGCCCGTTAGTGATATCCCCCCGGGTGTGTTTTAGAGAGCGGAAGGCTATCGATCCCAATGATGTGTCGGCCAACTGCAAGCAACGGAGAATAGCGCCTCCTGAGTGCAATATCGTGTCCGGCAATAACGTCTGCTGTTTCCAGAAAGAAAAGACCTGTTTGTTTTGGAACAGGTTACTCCTTTTTCTAAAAGAACCGCTGAAAGTAAAACAGACTTCTCAAGGCAAATAACAGATCTCCTATAATGTTTTGCCTTTTGTTTTTTCCTTCACAAGAACTTTCTTCTTCGAGGGGAGGAATGAAGTATTTTCTTCCTTTGGCTTAATCGGTGATCAGGCTAGAAGAATGGGAGATGGCAAATAAGAGCTCAAATGAATTAGGAAAGAGGCAGTTAAAAAAATGTTCCTTTTTGCCGCTTTTCGTTATTGCAGAAGAGCTCTTCTATGTCCCTTCTTGCCGAAAGCTAAATCACTAGAGCGAATGTGACCGAGCAAGCTAGGCACGCTTTCTGGAGGACCAAAAGAGGGGAACAGGCACTGTTACGTAGTGAAGCCGTCCTCTGCTGCAGTTTGTTCATTTTATTCGTTAAAGGACTATCGTTATCGCCGAGTTTTTATTGGGGGGGGGGGGGTATGTAGCTTCCAGGTTCTGGATTTTGTTTCGTTGGAAGCTTCCCTCCATTTTTTTCTTTGTTCTAACAAGCGATGAAAGAGAATAGATAGTGGATTCTTTTTAAATCTGGTGTAGGCATCTTTTTTGTGTCCTTATCAAAAGATTTGCATCAGCAGTTTTGGAGTCTTAATTACAATCTATTAGTTGTTTCCGTAGCGAGGAAACGGCTGAAGATTGTTTTATTTAATGCGAGAGATTAGATTTTATGAAGGTGAACGATTCCAGTGTTCCCACCCTTCTGTTCTTTTCAAACGACATTTAAGTTTAAAAATTATCTCTCTATATATAAAATCGAACTTTTCTTTTCTGGAACTTTATATAATTCCAAGTCCTCGATAGATTCAAACCAAATTCATAACACACAGAAAGATCAATCGAGCTGTTAAAAAGTGTCTGCTCTTCCGTAATGGGGATATGAAATAAGGGGTTTTAAAATATTTTAGGTTTTTCCAAAACATCATCGGGTCAAACCACCTCACAAACATTATTTCTTCGCCTTCTTAAAATTTAAAAAAAAAAATTAATTTCATCACCGGATTATCCAATTTTTCTGTTCTTCAATTAATTTTTCTAACTTAATTAAAACATAATATTTAACTTTCACTTTTTTTGTACTATTGAAAATTGTACGACTTACAAGTATGTATTTTGCTTTTTCTGACGTACATCTCCATTTCTACTACTCGTAAAGATGAGCATATGTCTGTCGGTCTCTGCAGGACGGACCGTTTGACTTCCAAATTTGGCTCAGATATATACTTTGGAAAGTAGAAAAGCTCAACTCAAAGTGATCTTTTTTTATAATTTTATCAATTTGGTCGTTTTTTTCACCTTAATACCATTTAAAAATTCAAAATAATAATAATAATAATTCGCCTTGGTGATACCAATTTAATAGTCGTACAAATTTTTCTTGAATTTTAACAACTTTTTGACTCATTTTCAACTGTAAATTGCATTATTCTCCTGAAATTCAGATTGTTTTCATTGTTTCATCAAGTATTTAATCCCGTGTACTTCTTCTACTGTTGTGTATCTGTCTGTTCGTGATCTGTTGTTCATAAAACGATTAAAAATTAGAAAATAGCTGAAAAAGATTGATTTTATCTCTATCAGGAACGCTACTATTACAGTGAGCAGAACATGCGCAAGACTATTGAAATAGCCTTTAATATGTAAAAATTTGAGAGAATCTCGGTCATGACGTAATGTCTAATGCTGTTCAGTTGAAATTGAATATGGCCGGTATCCCCGGTAAGCCAACCAATCGCCAAAGACGATTGGCATATAGAGTAAATCGATGCAAGAGGTGCTGCGGAGTACAACGACTAGTATTTAGAATTTTATCATTTACTTTTTTTATTTATATACAACAATTAATACTGATATTTTCGCACTAAATTTGAAATATGTCGTAAACGAAAAAGATTTTCGCAGTATGTATATATAATATATATGTAGGTTGTTTGTGGGCGTTTTAACACATAAAGGATGAGACGGCCAACTGATGATAAAATGACTATATTCTGAATTTAGTTACAAGATTAATGGATGATGGACAGAACAGGAACAATACAAACACTGAAGTAAACAAAGTTAATTAAGACACCTAGTCTTCTTTCAAGTTATAGAACGTTACGGCTATCGTCTACAGTGGCATCGTCAAAACACGTCTTCTTTCTAGTTATGCAACGAACGTCTTCCGTTGCAAACGTCTTTCACCGCGGCCTACTCTGAACTGGCAGCTACAGTACTTTTGCCGCTAGAGGCGCTGGTTTTGGCGCGCTGTCATGACGGCACCACATATATATAATTTGAATATTTGTATAACATTTTAAAAAAATTTTAAGTGCTTAGGAAATTAAAATGTATTTCTTTATCTCGTCTATGAACTTTTCTTTTAGCCACTTTTTAAATATTAGTGAACAGGGGCATAGAAGAAGAAAACGAGGCATTAGTCAATAATAAAAGGAAAAATAAATAAAAAATAAAACTGAATGTTTAATAATAAAATTTGAATTTTTAGATTAAATGTTTCGAATTTATATAGTGCACTGAAATGCATTCGTTTCTTAATATTAACAAGTCTGACAGAAGTTCTCTTTGTCAGCGTTTTTGCGAATTCGATTGTAAGTTTTACGAAATCTGTTTGTAAATAGCATGAGATACTAGAAAAACTGCTCCCTCAGATTTTAAAGTTAGCCGAATAATTTTCTGCGCCAGTGTTTATATTCTTTGGGAAAAAGCGTCGAGATGGATGTAGTTTTCTTCCTCTTCTCTTTGGTCTTGCCTTCGGTGGTGTGGCTATAGCGGACATAAGATTTCGTGGTCAGAGCGGATACTCCGAAACTGATCGTGGTTAGAGCGGACACATTTTCCCCCAATCTTAGAACAGATAAAGGGTGCAGATAAATAAGTAAATAAACACTTTTAAAAATCACAAATATAATTTAAAATAGTATTTTAAGTGGCAAATCTTTTTCACTTAAGATAACGTGGTTTTTTTTTTTTTTTTAACCGAAGTTTTCTGTTTTTACACTCGATTTTTGAATTGCAAGGATAAATACATTTTTGCCAATCCAATTTAATTATTTATATTATATTATAGTGCGAATGCATTTTAAACATAGCGAAATGTAATAAAAATAAAAACTTTCAGAGAAATATTTAAAAATTAATAGTGACAGTATAATGAAGGGTATGAACGAATGTCGGGGATTTTGTGGAAAACTGTATTTTAGAATCAAATAAATATTAGAACAGGTGCAATTGTCATAAAATTAATTAGTTTCATTAATGTAAGTAAGAATAAATACTAGAAGTAAAATATATAAAACAGATACAAGTAAATAAAAGAAAAATAAACATAAGTAAATAAATATTAACTAACCTTTATTATAAAGGCATAAATATCATTTACCATAGAATTTACTCCAACCTAGTTACGAAACTTAGACATTTTTCTAAATTGTTTGATGTTTCGTATTATTTTAGGATTCTTCAATTCTTTCATCCAATTTTACATATGCTTATTTCCTTTTTATTCCAGGGTCGCCCAACTCTCTGGATTTCAAATTAAAAGACACTTTTTGTGTTTCTTCTTTTAGTATTTTAACTAATAAGTGGACATTAGGCTGGTTTCTGCTAGTGATTGCATTTAATTTGGAATTCCATCCTTCAACAGAATTATTTGTCCTATGACGCTGTTCATATATATTCCATACTTTAATGGGCATATTTGGAGAAAGGCCTTCTCTCTCAAAAATATCGGCTTATCTCTACAGCAGGTGCAAAGCTCGATCCTACACGATAGATGACATGTGTCTGATTAGGGAAACAACACAATAGGTGCAAAAATGTCCGTTTTGCTCACCCAGCTCCTCTCGCGTGTCCGCTGTAGCCACTGTCCGCTCTGACCACGTCCGCTCTGGCCACGTAACCTTACCTTCATGCATTGGATGCGATCCACTACAACCCTTTCGGGCGCCATATCCCCGGCGAAAGAGAGATAAGTTCCATTTGTTTCAAAAAGGAAAAGAATGCATAATTAGAAAATGTTTTTTCGTTTCGGCTCCATTCTGGTTTCAGGGACAATTTGTCATCCGTCCGATTTGCTTAACAACACGGAGAGGGGGGAGGAGAAGAGACTTCAAGAAAAACAGGCATTCCTCAAAGTTCCTCATCCCACGCCAACGTGTTTTGTTGTGCGTATTTATTACACTACCTGTTCGCTTTTTATCAGATGACGTTTTTGGAACAAACTCGCCGGTAGATTGTTTGTAGTGGGTTTTTGTTGTTTTTTTCCACCTCGCTGCCCTCCATTCTATCTTTGCCGTCCTCCATTAATCTTGCCAGAAAACCAGGTGCACCGGGCCACTCCGCACTTCGCAGGAAAACGGGTGGGATGGCAGAAGTGGAGGGTGGGGGGGCAGTCAATTCCAAAATGGATTTTTCCTTCCTCTCCTCTCCTTCATTTTCTGCCTTTTCTCTCTCTCTCTCTTTTGTTATAGTTACGCGCGCTTGTTTAATTTGATCCCTTAATTGCTTTTCCGGCTTAATGACCTATTTTCTGGTTTTGGAGAATCGGCGACTTTTTCTTTTTAACCAGAAGAAAGTGTACCCTTGGTGAAATAATTAAAACAAAAAAAGCGATGAAATCTCGATTTCGTTTTATCTTTGGAGCTAAACTAATTAAAATATTAGTTAGAGAGCACGATCGCCCTTGGTTGTAGCCGTTTGTCTATCACGATTTCGCCTCTGTCGGCCGCGAAGAAGTTTTTGAAATAGCGAAAGTGGGTTGAGTTCCAATGGCTTGGCAATATGTTGATCGGCTTGCTTTCTAACAGTCCTTCTGCGCCGGATACTTTGCAATTTTGTAGTATATTTTAAAATTGAATGCTGCATTTTATAGATTTAGTTAAGCAAATTATTTGAATTTCAAGAATTAGAACTCGTAGAAAATCATTTTAGTCCTTTGAATATTTGTCGCATAAATTTTTATTTATCTTTGAGGTCAACTGAGTGTACGAATAATACGAAAAATAAATAAAATTGGCAAGAGCGGGAAAAAAGGGTCCGCACCACACTATTAATGAGAAATGTTTCTTTCATTCGGGAATATCGACAGGTGTTTATAAATAGCAGTTCGCATAATTTATCTCGATGCGTCTTGATAATAAGTTTTTTTTTAAATACTATTATTAATTTAGGAATTTCTCTGCCTAACGAATTCTATCTTGGTATTTTCAGCGTTTTCGGAGATTCAGAAAATTACCATGTATGCTTTTCTATGCCTCTTCTTGCTTAAACTGAAATTTTAATTTAAAATTATGACAAAGAAAGATTAATAGATTGCATTACTTTTTCTTTTCATTGGTTAGAATGACTGCAGTTGTGTGGATTTTCGAGTCTATACATGCATGTGAAAAATGTAATAATTAAATTTTAGGTTGATACATAGAATTTCAGCTTTACTAATCATTCTGTGGGAATCTCCCTCCTCTATACCTTTTAATGATGGGGGAGGGGGTAGACTTGAGTAACTTAGTCTTTCTAGGTTTGCAAACCGGTATTCGGGTCGGAAGTCGTTTGCAAAGAAACAATTGTGTCACATTTGTTTATGCTGCCGCGTATATGCTCGGCAACTGTCGAAATTGACTGATTTAATGCAACTGGAACCTTGGATTTTTTGTTTATCGGAACCGGATTTCATTCTAGGGAAAATAATTGAAATATTTGCGATTGTTTGTAATGGCATATATTATCATTTCATTACTCGCACTTGGAAATCGCCTGACATCTGATGTGACTGAAGCACGATTTAAAACTGCTAAACAAACAGTGTGAACTGGCAATTACATCGGCTGAAGCTACTTTTATTTCGTACACAAGCAAAATTAAATAAATAAATAAAAATGGGTGTCCAAGAAGCGAAATATAAGCGACTGGTTCATGGCAGAACGCGGGTGGCTTTCTGTTAACGGAAAAAAGAAAAATGCGCCATGTCGAGTTCTGAAAATATTCGTCATCCTTCGTTTGAAATTGGTCTCGAGGATGTAAAAAAGTGAACGATAATGGCCGTCTTTCTTCTTTAAGTTTTGTTTCGTGTTTTTAATTCGTTAAAGAAAGTTACGAGTATTTTTGATGCTCGTCCCATTTCGCTGGTTTCTCTCTTTTTCTTTACAAGAGGTGATTTAAGTGCACTTTTGTGGGTAGGTGTCCCCTATCGTTTTTGTGATTTACATCTCTGCCCAACAGGCTGGCACTGAGAGACTAATGAAAGAAATCCCGAGTCTGGTAAATGTTGGTTTTTGCTGTTGGAACCGTCTCGTAACTCTCTTCCAGGCACAAGGCCGGTATTGAGCGTTCAGAACAGTGCAGGCTCTTGTTTCAACTCGGAGGGTAGTTGTTCTTAAAACCGGTTTGGTTAATCGGGGGAAAGTAAGAATATATGACAGTTCGTGTTAGCGATAGAGGCAAATGAAAATTGCTTGTATTGCATTGTGTTAATGCACTTTTCGTAATAAGAGACACTCTTTCGGCTGGGGCAAAATGAAATATTGATGGATATTTTCTTTTTCTTACTCTGCATTCTTAGATGGAAAACCTTTTCCACAAATCAGCTTGTTTTCTTATGAATGAATTCTGTATTTATGCCCTTGCACTATACCTAAGACACAAAAATACAGTCATTTTTAATGACCAGCTTTCCTGTGCAAGAAAATACCTTTTATTATCTAGTGTTTTTATCACCGAGAAATGATCAATCCTCAAAAATTAAATATTATCACATCAAACAGTTCTTTGCTCTTTTAAAAATTTATGCATCAAGGTCAAAAAGGTTTATTTTTTTATTCGTGGTCATTGACGTTCATTTTTTTTTTAATCAAACATTTTGGTGTGGAAAAAATACTGTTAATGTAACTATTTCTTCTCGGTTTGAAAGGTTCTCGAACAGAGCACCTGAAATTCTGCTCACTGCAATTCTGATATCTTTATGAATCTTAATGATACTTTTTGCATAAATTATCCTGCGTATCTGTTTTTAAAATCGTGAAAGAAACAATATTTCCGCATACGCAGTTAAAATGTATTTACTAAAATTGCTTCTGTTTTATTGAATATTTGTAGAACTCATTTTAAATTTTGGTGAACTAATTTAATAATACTCTAACACATTTTGTAATTTTGTGTAATTTGATTATAAACTGCATTTTCTAAGCAAAAATCTCGCGGAAAATATTGGAACTTTTCTTTTAAAGAATCTTTATAATTTTACCAATATGTGTGTTATTGTTTATTCAAAAAAGTACATGAAATTATTGCCTATTGCAAATTAAAATATTGTTGAAAATTTCACGTCATTATTTAAATTTTATGAAAGGGGGAGCAGAGAATGTCAAAACAATTTCCCTTCATCAATTTCTGATCATTCCCCTGGATAACTTAATATCGAATTAGTAAGAAGTACTTATCGCCCAATTTCTTGTGCAGAAGTCAAGAACAATACGTTATTTCGAAATATTTGGTATTTTTGATCACAGAGTATGTATTTTCTGATAAAAGATCTACCATTAAATCCATTAAATTATTTTCTTTATTTTCTTCGTGAGGTTTAAGTCGAAAGTACAATAATTTTGTTAAAAAAAAAAGGGGGGGCATGCTGCCTAGGCAACGCGACACATCAGGGCAATAAGGCAAGAAAACAGGAGGGGGTGAAAGATGTAGAAGCGCATTTAGAGTGTTATATGGGTTTAAAACGGAACTGAACTCGCATTGTAACTGTTAAAACATTTTAGTTTTGGGGCTCATATGGTAGGTATGGGTAGAATATTGGTATGAAGGTAGAATATGGTATGAATATGGATAGCAAAAACTAGCACAACTCAAAATTAAAAGTGAAGTATGAATTGAAGTGACTGGAAAATATTTAGTTTTAAGAGTGCATGTTATAATTGAAATTATTATAAACTTACCGTCTTTGGAAACTAGCCTAAAAATTTTATGGAACTTGGCCTTAATGGTTTCTCAGTAAAATATTTTTAGCTTTATATTTTGATACCGTATTATTCATGCTACTGTGGAGCCTTACACTGCACCGTTGATGGTATGTATATTATAATATGCATTTCCCTTATTTTCTGCCATCTCCTTGTGAATTTTTACTTTTAATTTGAAACAGAAGTAATTAAACTTTAATTAATAAAAAAAACTTTTATACTGAAACCAAACTTTTTTTTTTTTTAAGTATGGGTACAGAGCATACAGTTGTTCAACACTAAAATTTTATGTGCATTACAATTTTTTTTTAAATGTGTTATATTTCAAAGATTTATTTAATAAAAATTTGTTATTCACTATAAAATTCAACTATAGTTTTACATTCAAAACGATTTAAATGGTGTAAAATATAATATTTTATTTTGTTCCAATCAATAAATATACTTTTTGTATATTTATTAACAATGTTTTTTTAAAGCGATTTGGTGAGCGTAACTTTTTTTTTATTATTATTTTATTGAATCTGTTGACTACATAAATGGACATATGTATGACTTTTGAAGTGAATGGGCATCCTTCGTCTATTTAGAATATGTTATGACGTGTCTGAAGCTTATCATTCTTAAAATGTTAGTATATGATCAAAAATATAAAAAAAATAATCAAAAATATGTTACATTTGAGACACATAAATAGTTAAACGATAACATGGATCTCCCCCCCCCCATATCACAGCCCTTAATTGTCGTTAAATTTTTTATTCCATTTCACTTAATTGTTAAGTCGATTAAACTATTGTACTAAAATATAGCATGGTAGGAAAAAGGAATTACGTTAAAAGTGAATGGCGTACAATTATGTCTTAAGCAACTAAGCTTGAATACATAGATATATATTTATTTCACCGCAAGGTTATAGTTTTTTTCAATTTCAAATTCCTCTATAATTCACCATGCCAATTAATAAGAGAGAGTGCCGGAATGCGAGAAAGAGAACGCTGGGGGGAGTTGCGTGATCTTTTTTATTTTATTCTTTCCCTTGTTGGGATTCATCCCAATCCTATTACGCTCGCTGCTCTATCTCATTTTTTATATCTCACACGAAGAGATAGAGCGAAAGCTTTAATATTTCACGCCTGGCTCTTCTCAGGCGGACGCGTTAAAGCCCAAACCAAAGAACCCTGATTGGAATTCGCGACCACCAGCAAAC
Source organism: Argiope aurantia (assembly GCA_026543865.1). Classification (NCBI taxonomy): domain Eukaryota; kingdom Metazoa; phylum Arthropoda; class Arachnida; order Araneae; family Araneidae; genus Argiope; species Argiope aurantia. The sequence goes on from JAPMOR010071172.1 coordinate 27,862, forward strand.
ATGAACCTTTCCACTCATTTTGCCGAGTTTTAAAAGGATTAAATAAGGAACGTTCTTGATTCCGGACATCGTCATTTATCGTTCGTTCCTTTTAGATTTAGAACCTAGATTGTAAGCGGGAGATCCATAGATTAGAGAACATGCTCTGACGTAACCAGATTAGGAGATTAAGCGTTGACTCATGATTACAGTGAATACGTCACCGGACAGTCCGAACCTTGAGCCAGATCATATCCAGAGAGAGGGAGGGGATTTTAAAAAAGTCATTCCTTTTTTTTTGGGGGGGGGGGCTGCTCTACCGCCTGGTTTAACTCGGCTATTTGGGTTGAGAGGAGGACTGTATGCGCGGTTTGGTAATCCTGAATTGCATGAGGCTTGGGGGTGGCTGTCACACTTAGCCTGTGAATCAAATATTCATGACCGTGTGCATAAAATGTTTGATATCGATAATGAAGGAGTTGGACGCCCCTTCCCTGGCGAGATTAAAAGGAATAGGTTGAGAGACATGATGGCTTCGTTTTGCTGTTCAGTGGAGCTATTCTATCATTGTTTGCTATGTGCAATAAACTTCGGGTTTGTGAGTTAGGTGTCTAAAAAATCTTTATTTGGCCTCATAGATAAAGGGTCTGTAATAGGATATTGGAGACTAATTTTTAATATAAATGAAATGCATGAAAAAAGCTCACCTTTCACTTGAAAGTTTTTATAAACTTGTTTATCTAACCCTCATCACGGATTTCGTTTGTGTTACTTATTCTGTTTTTATAATAAAGAGTGTACGTGTGTTTATTGATTAAAAAAATTGTGAGCGAAATTTTATGAATCTCCCCCTTTCCCCCAATAACTTTCAAAAATATTATGGCACTTAATTTATTTTTACACCATTTAAAAAATTGTCTTACTAAATGATATCAATTTTGTTATCGTGAAAACTTTTAAAGACTCGGGAAATTGTAATTTTTTATTTATATCATATTTTTTAACGATACATTTTAATATAGCTTCGAAATTAAAATCATTTCCACTGTTGTATCAAACATTTTATCGCAGGATTTTCTTCTATTGTTAAAGCTGAGAGAGAAAGATTATGTTTTTACTTGTTTAGTCTATTTGGGAAATCAAAGTGAAATGGTTGTGTTACCGCAAAAGTATCATTTCAAATAGTTTACATGTATGTTAAGTGTTTTTAATGGCACGTGAGATTAGAATCCATTGTAAGGTCCGTGTGCAAAATAAACAGAGCATGTTTTAATGTTTGTCGCAACTTCATTTCCGAAAGCACATTGTCGAAGAAACATCAAGTTTTGCTTAAGAGTTTTAATGGACACTAAACACAATCAATATTCCTGGTGAACTAACTGATCATTAGAAGCTGCTAGTGTAACATAAAACAGCAGTACAGATTACTGTTTAAGTGAAACCAGTTTTTATGTGTTTCCTCATGCTGAACTGTCTTTTGAAATTTAATTCAGTCTCGCTAATGACGCAATTAAGCTTTCCATTATTTACAATAATAATCTCTTTGAATATACATCTTGTTGATTTTTTTGAAAGTAAATTGGAGATTCGTTCTTTAATTTAAATGGATTGTCTGTTTATATGGGGTTTTTTTCAGTTTGTTTTAATTCAGTTTTCAAATCGACACGCATTAAAAAAATTGCGAACAGGAAAGGAAAATCTGTCGTTTTGCCGTTTTACATTCTAATTGTATTAATCGTGAATGTTTTCTGTCATTTTGGAATTCAAAAATTTTTTCAATTGATATTACTTCATGCATTGTTAAGTGAAGTTTCATATAAAACATGCTTTTTTAAGTAATGTTTGTGTCAGGAATCTTTTTTTAATTAAAGTCGAAATTTGAAAATAATTAAAGCTTTGCTTTTGTGATAGAAACTGAAATATTTAAATTCATTACTTGTTCAAAATAAACTATTTATTTATTTTTTCAGTTTGTTTTGTATACGTTTATTGATTATTTGAACTTAAACTTGTCGGTAAAGAGAAAGACCTGCAAAGGGATTTCTTTGTAGGTCGCATTTTGCTTTCTGGTTTCATTTTTTATTCATTTAATCTTTTAGTCCATGGTTATTCAGATATGTAATTTAAAAGCCGTTTCATGGAATGAGAGATGATAAGCAAATGATGAATTGCTTCGTCGTATTTAGCATTTGCAATTTGGAGTCACATGTATAAATTTAATATTTGATTTAATAGCAGCTGATTACGGCGAGATACTACTTATCCAAGTTGGTTTTCTGACATCCGATTTTAAGAAACTTGCTTGAAGTTTCTGTGGGTAAAATCGCACGATTAATCATCGTTAAATTCCCAGCGCACCTGCGAATGTTTCAAATGACCCCTTTCTGTCGGCCTTAACGAGACATTTACCGAAGCCTTGCCATATGGGCCGGACTTATTACCCCGGTCATCCAGTCCAGAACTTAAAGACCTCTTTCGGGTTTCTGGAAATTTGAATAAGTCATCTATCATTCCGATATTAAACTGCGCAGCATCCTCCTGCTCATCCCCCTTCCAGGGATATCTGCTAAGTATCTCTCTCCAACTTTCGAGATTACATAATAACAAGGTTGTCGGCAGAATAGCCCGTGGTGACAAACATTTTATTTATTGGGGCAGCGGGAAAGGTGGAAGAACCAGTAAAGGGGGAATCGGTCTCATGATCCGAAATTAGAGGCTAGCTTTCTTCCCTTCGCATTTTTTTTTCTTCCGAACTTTGTCTTTTGTTGATATTCAGGGAACTCAAATGAGTCTTTATTAATCTCCTCCTCTAATATTTTTCATTTCTCCCTCCTCTCCCCCCCCGGCGGATAGTTGGCAACGGCAAGGGGAAAGCCCACACGAGCTGCGGTGGTGACAATCCGACTGGTGCAGGGGGCCGGCTGTCCCCGGGGCTTCTGTCATCGCGTTTGAGTTTTGTTTTTGCTGACGACGATAGCCTCGAGTCATCGCTGAAAGGTCCATACATAACCAACGCCGGTGCTGAGGGCGCGGGCGTTATAAATTTCTGTCAGCAAACCCAATGAGAATCGGTGATCATTGTTTTACATTTCTAATGCAGTGAATGTTTACCGAACCGAATGTCAGAACAAAGATTTGGGTGCGCTGCAATGGACACTGCAGATGGATCGTTAAAAATTGCAAGAAGGCAGCGGATGATTGTCCATTGTAGTCTCTCCGTGTTACGGGAAGGCAAACAGATTCCCTTCAGATAATTCATTTCTCCCCTTCGTCTCAGCGAGGGATGATTGAAATGCGCGTTAGCGTAATACTCCACGAAATTGGATCGCACCGTTTTCCAGTCGCCTGCGGGATTATGAATGGGTTGCATCATTCATTTCGGTGCATCGCAACAGTTTTTTTTTTAAATCCAAACATTCACTTTTACGTGCATTTGTCATTTGAAAAGGCACATACGAGTTCTCTGAAACCTGTTTAGGCTCAGAAATAAATAAAATAAGTATCATTATCAGAGTTTAAAAAAATGTTAAAATTTTTTTTTGTTTATCGTTGAATGTATTGAATTATTTTATTCCCATTAATTATTAGGGTTCTTGAAATTTATTATGGTTTTGAAAGTATTTAAAGACCTAAGGAATTATTCAATTGAAAGACGTGCGTTTTATTCCTCCTTTTTATCTTTTCCTATCGTGATGACTGTATTTTTGTTCTTGCATCTTTCCTTTATATAGTGATGAAATAATTTTTTTATGAAGTTCATGCTGTGTAATATTGCTCTATGCTCTTTTAGGGATAATGTACTTCGATATTTACAAAATAAGACCAAAAAAAAATCCTGTTCATTTTAACAGTTTATTTTTTAAATACATATATTCTTATAAAATGGCACCAAGATGTGTGCTATTTGATAAAAACGAGTAATAAATAGTTTTCGAAAAGCAAATATGTTTCACTTTTCCTTCGTAACGTTATTCTTTGCAGATTTATGTGTTTTTAAAATGCTCCGTAAGTCTAAATTTTGGAAACACTGTTACTTCAAAAAGGAGGAATAATTCCCAAATACACTTCAAAATAAAAGTACGTATCCATTTTAGGTGATGATTTTTATCAAGATATTACAAAACGAATGTAAATTTAATAAAAAAACGACAACAAAAAGAATGAAAATTAAATACTGTTCGTTTAAATGAAGCCCGAACCCTCCCGAAACCCTCCGGTTCCGAAGCCGAGACCTTACCACCAGGCCACCGCACGTCCTCCCGCTGGTGTGGTGTGGAGAGGGGGGTGCCAGCTCAGGTGTCGTCCTCGTCATCTGACTGCGGTTCAAAATTATGAGGTCCGTCCCAAAATAGCCCTAGTGTTGCTTTGAAACGGGACTTTAATAAAACTAAACTAAACAGTCCCACACTCTGTTATTATGTAGATATATTGAAAGAATATTGATGTATCATCATTTTGTAGTATCGCGACACTCTTTTAACTTTGCTTTTTACGGAATTCTTAATCATAAATTATTTTATTTCACAGCCGTAACTTTAAAAATTTTTGCGGATTATTTTATGTGCAGCTGTTGGATGTTCATTATTGATTTTATAATCCTGCTGGCCTTATTCATACAACCATTTTCTGTTTTCCCCCCTTGAACTTGTAGACAAAACTGTCTTGTCTCCTACTGTTTTAATCGCCGTTTTGTGCAGACCCATTTCGTAATTGAATCCTATTCCGATCGTTTTGGTGCTGCAATTTACTTGTCATATTCCCCCTTCACGCTGTCTTCGGAAACGTTGCTATATCGATTTAAAAAAAAAAAAAAAGCAATATTGTTTGCTGAGGCGCCGGTGAATCGGCTTTCACAATGTTTGTTTTTGGTCTTACCATGTCTTCAAGTTCCAAGCTCATGAGATTTGTGATTTTTCTCTCTGGGTGAAGAATGAAAATAAAATTCCCGAATCATCGTTCTGAGGCACTGACTGACAGCTTACCCTCCCCAGTCTTTAAGGCGGCGCAAGAGAGAGAGCTCACAGGAGAGGCACTGACCCCGGCGACCTGCTCTTCCCTTGTGTTGTGCTTTCTTCTTCTTGTAGGCGATACCTGTACGTTCCTTTCTTGCGCGCTGACATCCAATATTTTTATCTCTTCGTTTTGTTTCCGAGGATCTGTACAATTCTTTCTTGTAATCGGAATGGTAAATATAAGAAGTTATTTTTTCGCTGTGCATCGATTGAGCTTCTATTGAACGAGGAGCCTTTTTTTCTTTTTCTTTTTCCCTTCTTTTCTTTTTGTAATCACTTGTATTCTAGAATCGTCTGCAATTTTTCAAGCATTACTATGGAACGGGGGGGGGGCATCATGCAGTTAACAGGATATTAAAATTGTTTTTTTTTTCTTTCCTTTCAGCTGTTTGTCCGTACAAACGATTCTGCTGGATATAAATTCTTTATATTTCGTACCATATTTAACTATATATCAGAATATCGCAATATTTTTCCAAAGAATTCATAGCATTGAAATTAAAGCAGATTGCAAGTTATATATATAGATTCCGAAATTGCGAACATCACAAAGAACAAACTCTTATTATTATTTTTTTTTAAAATTCTTTTGCCAGTGAAAAAGTTTGCCGTTGCATTACTTTGAATTCTTGTTAGATTTTAATGGCGTAGAAATGTTCCTGGAAAATTATTTACAGGTACCTGAGAATTATTATTATTCGACCTCGCTAATTTTATATTATTATTTATTAATTTATCAGGTCATAAGATTGTAACATTAAAAAAAAAACATTATTATTTTTAAAATACAAATCTAAGGAAAATCTCTCTCTGTCTCTTATATATAAAGCTAACACATATGGCACGGAAATCCTTCGTATTACTTGGTGCTGAATGGCAATAGTGAAATTGAAACAAATTGCTATACGAATGTCGACAGCTTCATTAAATGTTTTTATAACTGAGCTTAATTCAATATTTTGCTTATTAATGGGGATGCAATACTATTCGAAATGCTTTGGAGAGAGCTGACATTCCACTAATTCAGAGGAAACAAGGTGTAAAGAAATTACCATTGTAACGGTTACAATTACTGCCTTCTCCTTTCTTCATAGGTGGCGCTACTAGAGCCACCTATCAAGAGCCATGTTTTCCCATGATTCCTCATTCTTGTCTCTTGTGTTGTCCTTGCTTGCCGTGGTATTTGTTCTATGCCTTGTTCTTCAATATACTTGTGTTAAATGTTTGTGCCGTGGAACTTAACCCGCTAATAAAAAGTAGTTCCTGAAACTGAACTCATTCTTTCATCCATGGCATAACACATAATAAAGAGTCTCGTCCCTCTACAGCATCAAACAAAGTCTAACAAGCGCTATAATAGTTATCCGTCTCCAAATGGATAATCGCTTTGACTTAATTATTCCAAATACAATAGTTTAAAGAATCAATATCTGAGCGAACAAGCTGGTCGCCAAAGGCGGTTAGTTAATATATAAATTCCTTCCACTCCCTTCCTCCCCCAGTGTTACTTGCAGCAAAAATTAAATCTAATGGACATTTTTTTTTTTAGAACGTTGCCTAATCCTCTTCAGGTGAAGTTCCATTTCGTTGCATCAATTTGCTTCTATTTGTATTGCTTCTCAGTAAAATACAGGTTCTTCTGTGAAGAAGAGGGGGAGGGAATGGAACTTTAGAATTAAAAGAAAAAAAGGAAGGAAGAAGAATGGGAAGGGGGAAATCGGGGTGGGAAAGTAATTCTTTTCTCTTAAAGAATCCGAGGAGTCATTTCCGAACGCTACACTCAGGTGGTTAAGGGCATGCATATGAACTTGACACAAAGACAATTACACCCGAACCAGGTGTGGGCGTCTTTGATCCTTATACCCAAACCTTAATGATGTTGGCCCTGCATTCTTTTTGCTTTCTTTTCGTTCATGAAAAGAAAAATCTCTTCTTTTTTTTCCCCCTCTCTCTTCCTGTATCTTTGCCTCGGAATTGTGCTGTCACAGCCGTGTCTTGTTGCTGGGATTTTTATGACAATAAAGGAAACTTTTGTGGTTTATTTTTCAACTTCAGTTTTCATCCGATGTTGTATTCGAATGCAAAAGAATGCTTTAATGCCTGTTCAAACGACTTTTTTTGTCAAAGACGGCTTTGAAGACCGAAGAATGACTGTATTATTTTTCTACTAATTGAAACTGTATTATGATTTTCAAATATAATTTATATTTCTCAATTGCAAATCGGTGTTTTTAAATCCTGCTTTCCCTGTATTATTTTATTACTTCAGCATCAAATATTTTTTGAAATCTATGTATAAAATACTTTGATTTGTGGAAACAGCGTGTTTAGCATTTTTTTTTTCTATTCTTTATGGTATTATGGAAAAAATATCCGATTTTTATTCTTTTTCAAGACTTCTTTATAGGAACCATGATCCCACAGTAGATGCAATCCCTAGACCGAAAGAAGTAAAAAGAGGCCTTGAGAAAGTATTTTGAATTTATGTAGTTTGAAATAGAATGAATATGGCGAGTTAGTTTGGCATATGTTTTACAGGAAAAATGAAATTTCGCTCAACTTATTAGTTAACCCTTTCTAGTGCCGTGGGAAGTATGCTTCCCATCAAATTTATCAATCTTTGTATGAATTTATGTCGTTTGGCATAAGTTCTGACACATTTTTTTTAGAAAGACAGATACTTAGATGCTTTAGTTCTTTATTTCACACAAAACGATGTGTCTTGATTTGTTACTTAATAATTCATTAACCAAAATAATTAATCAAATTAAATTTATCTAATACGCCAAATGAATCCCTTTCCTTATTCTAATTTCAAGCCTAAAAATATTTTAACATAATATGACTAGAAAAAAAAAATTGGCCCTTTAAAGGGTTATTTCTAGTGATTAGAAAATAATTATTTTCCGAATGCAGATAAATTAAAATTTATAATATATGTTACATATACAAGTATGCAATATGTATGAGTGTAATAAATTCAATTTATCCGTGTTCTTTAAAGTAATTATTTTCTAATCACTTTCATTCCTGAATAATTTTAACTCTCAAGCATGGAGTTATATCGCTCTAAATGATTTCAAATAACCTCCCCCTTCAATGGATTCCTGGACTTTTGAAATAAAAGACTGGATATAAACCAGAGACTTTTAAAAGCTGCTAAAAATGGAACGTTCTGCCCTGATAATGATGATACATTTTGATTGAAAGAGAACTCCACTTCTATTCATTTACCCGAAGTTATATGCTAAATATGTATTGTAAGACGGTATGCAATGTTACGTATTTACAAATAAAATATAAAATGCTAAGGTATTGATGGCAGTAAGAGGTTGAAAGAGCAATGATCGTTTTATTTTCAAAGCAAAATCGGTCATTTATTGTTAATCGTAACTTCATGGGCATGCATTCGTTCTGGTGCAAAACAACCTTCGCGTATTAAAAAAAAAAAAAATGTTTGCCATATAATTCTTCGTATTTATCTTTTCGACATTCGGCGACGAGACAAACATGCGCATAAAATTCCCGATGAGATGATTCAAAGGAGATTAAGCAAGTAAGTTTAGGCGAACGTTGAAATAAGCAAAATCTGGAAATGGTCCGTCGTGTTCATTCGTGAACAACATGAAGCGCAATTGTTGGCTGTATCGTAAGCAAATGTATTCAGTCTGTATGTAGATTGTGTGTTAATAAATGATACATTGAAACGGACGCAAAAGCACTCTTTACCCGCGAAGTTATTTTTAAGGAGTGACCCATTTTACTTAGAATATAAACCAGTGGTTGCTATTGGCAAAAAAGAAATTCCCCCTTCTTTTTTTGATACCACGTACTTCGCGTTTCGGACATATAGATTATGGAGTTGTATAGTTCTGGATTGTATAGTACAGTTGGAGACCGTACATTTCAGAGACAACAAATGTGTGAAGGTCTTCATTTTTCTCGTTTTCTGCCTTCTCAAAACTGTGTCATTGACATAACATATCCATTATAAGTATGAAAATCAAATGATTTAAATTTCGTTTTATAATATCATCTGCGCTATCTTAACAAGCATTTCAGTTCAGGACTTCTGTCTTGTTATCATCTTCAATATAGCATTCGAAAATTTAAAGGCAATTGAAAGGGAAATGTAGACACAATTCAATTGCTTCATGGTTGACTTTACTATGTGTGAAGAATCGATAAGTTTTGTTACAAAAATATAACTTATTAAGAAGCCCTTTTTTTATAGTCCGTGTATTTTCTGTAGGCAGCTCAAAGTCGCGTTTTCTACCTTGTTATTGGTTGTCTGGTGCTAGTAACGCGATAGAAAATGTGACCTTTAACAGCCTATAGAAAATACACATACGATAGAAGTGTTAACCTTTTATAGTCGTCGCAGAAGTTTCTGCTTTTAGAAAAACTGAATCGTAAACATATTCCACATGCAAAGGACTCTTGAACGTAAGTTCCCGTGGAGTCATTTAACCAGTCACACCTTGTATGCATGTAGTTAGATTTAAGCTGTGTCTCTCCCTTTGTGCTATTTAGCAGCGTGCGGAGAAAATGATGGCTTGTTCACGAAATGACTTGAACCTTCAAATTGCAATTTCGCTCGTCTTATCTATCCGTTACCATTTACTGTAGAAGGAGTCACTTCCTCGATGTTACACAGCTGGGCATAAAAAATATTTTGTTTAGCTGTTGCGGCAGAAATTTTTCCGCTGTCGATATCCGCGCCATTTGGCATCTACTCCCAGGGCGGATTGGAAATAACCGTTTCTGTCGTCTGTTGAGAACGTTTTGTTAACACGCAACAACCAGTAACTACTTTCCCTCTTGTTATTGTTTTTACTTGAGTGGAAATGTGGGGAGATGATTTGTACCAGATAAATACGGTCATCTGGAAAATTGACTGTATTGTAGAGGAAGGGGGAGAGAAAACATGTACGCCGGTTAGGATGAATGTCTTTCTGTGGCTTTGGAGCTTTTTCTTTCGTTCAGGCGAATTGTATTTGTGTACCTGAGAAATGGATAGGTTTTCATCAGAGGATCATTTCGCTTTCATTATTCAGTGACTGACCTAAAATAATTCCCGTAGATTTATTCGGAATAGTCACTTTTATTATCGATTTAAAGCAGGGAGGGGAAAAAAAATCAGTTTGAAAGTAAAGAAAAAGAAACAGTTGAAGTATATAAATCATGATGTAAATTCTTACTGTTGCGTTTAGCATTTAATGTTTCAATTGCATTTTAACTCAATTTTCTAATTATAAGGTACTAAATGCATTGTTGCTGAAATTATCCAGTACAAGTATATTTTTTGACTTTAAGTTCCAGGCACTGCACTCAATTAATACTTTATAGCAATCGTTGCCTCAATATTTTTGTTTAAAGTAATCGCCGCTTCACTCTTTTAAGTTTCATATATGAATTTATATATTTGTTGTTATTCTTTTCTATGAATGCACAAATCTGAATATTTTAATCTTATTAAATTAATAAACTAATGAGAAAATAAAGCTCTCATTTTAAAAGTCAGTATTTGATAGCTTCGTTATGCGAAAGCAAAATAAAGTGTAAATTATGTGCGTGTAATATTTTCTAATGCTGTGATGCAAATTGCATCATTTTTTTTGTGATTTAAATTAGTTACGCACAATACTAAAATACTGAATTTTGTTTTGGAAACATTCTAAACCAAAGGAATTCTCTTATTATATTATGTTTTTAGCAACAACAAAGGACTGCTGACCGTCAATTCAATTTCAGTATTTCGCAATGCGCCCTAGCAGTGAAATTCTCACGGGACTTCAATTCAGTGTTTTGGCATGATATTCCGCTGATGTTAGGACTCTCTTGCTTTTCCTGTCCGATCAATATATAAAGATATTAGATAAGCATTTCTATTCAGTTTATTGGTTGTTTTCGATCAGTATTCGGGTGTGTTATTTCCGATTCGAGCTGTACCTACCGTACCAGACGCCCCTGTGTGAAAGTGCTCTCCGTTTCGAAAGCAGGGGCTGACGTTCAATCGATTTCTTCCACCTTCTATTCCCAGCGGATGCCTGGCACGGGGAGACGAGGCTTTCCAAAATACTTGTCGTCTTTCTGAACTCGTCGTCACCGCGGCAAGGGCAGTCCCCCTCTTACTCTCCCCCTCTGCTGATCGATCGGCGAGTGGGGCGTAATTGAATGGCATTGTAATAATGTGTCTGCCTTCATGAAGTTAGGCAACCCCGCTTCAGGAATGCGATTCTCATTTTATACCGGACGGCGTGGCCTCGACACGATTCACCTGGTTTTCTCGTTGGGTTTTCTGAATGGGAATTGCGCATTTTGTTTCTGAAAATTCGATCTTGCTCACTTGGATCTGATGCATTCAGATGTATCTGCCAAAGAAGCTCGAAGATGAAATGTCTTTTGGATGTATCCTTTATTTTTCAAGAGTCATGGTCTCAAGATATATTTGTGAAGAGAGAAATAGGAATAGTATTTCTGAACCAGAGGTCAAGAAGGCCCTCCTTGCTAATGCTTGGAACTTAAAACTTATTCTTTGTAAGTCCTATTGTACTTGATAGAAGAAACACTGATTACTTGTCAGAGAGAAAATTACTTTATAATTTCTGTTTCTTATTCATGCATTTCTTTCGGGAAGCTTCGACAACGATGCAAGTTTCTTTTTTCGTGTAAAGTTACTTCCTGTTGATAAAAATAATCTATATTCTTTTTTTCCCCACATTCATGGGACCAAAAAAAATCAATATCTTCCTCCATCAAATTTTTTACGCATCACATTCTTTTAATTTAAGTCGCAATTTAAAAATAAGCTTGACCAAATATAAAATTAAGTGATCATTTAATCACTATATTTTGCAAAATATTGTAGAGTCGTGCAGTTATTGAATTTCCTCTTGTAAGTCATGAATTCTTCAGTTTAAAATTCAGAATAAAAAAATATGTATCTTCTGTTTTATATGTTACATGCACACACACACACACACTTTTTCCTTAGAAGAGGACAAAAAATCCATTTTTATGTGATAATATATTTAATTCTTCAAGTTACATCTTAGATTGATTTAATTTACAGGAAGAATGTAAAGATTTCTTTTTGTTTTGATTATTTTTTTCTTACGCATTGGGGGACCTTTATTGGCATGTATTACTAACAAATTTTATCAAAAACTATTTCTAATAGAAGTGGTGCCTCTTCCTGTCTAGTGCAATGCTTAAGAATGTCGGGTTCTGTTATCGCAACCACATTCCGCCCCCATGTCGAACAAGGAAGGGTCGCTTTATTCTGGGTTCGGTTGTGGTTATCTGTTTAACGTTCCTCTTGTTTTGTTCCCAGGCTGTTTGGTTGCTTGAAATGAAGTGTTTTGTGTTTTTGAGAAACTGATAACGTTCCGGCATACGTCGCATTTCGCGACTTACCTTGCCCTCTTGGAAGAGGACTATCGACTTTCTTCCCTTGCTATCGCCTTTCCTGGATTTATTTCAGTCGATTGGGAAAAGGTCTTAAAAGATAAAGGCGCTGCTTTCTTTGTGCAGCTTAAATCGTGAGTGACACATAATCTGAAGGGGTTACTAACAGTTATTTGTGTTGGGATTTTAATGTTGGAAGCGTGTGCTTTCTTCGTGCAGACAGAATGTATGACATTGTTTATTTTCTTCTCTTATCGTGGTTCTTTGTCATTGAGCATTCGTCTTGTGAAGACAAATCATCTGCGTGAATATATTTTAATATTTTCTTTGCCAAAGAACACTTTCGAGCTGTCAACAGTTCAAAAGATACGAAAACAGAAATTGTTCCCCAGATTGTAAATGTTTACGGCTCTCTTGCGCGGTGGAGGGGAGAGGGATTTCTGAACCAATAAAAAGTATTTCTCTGAAAGTTCTTGTAGGCATATGCATCGAGATAATAATAGGATTTTTCAAACTGTGATAATCACAGATTCATAATTGGAAAAACTGAACTTATTTTCTGATTTTCTGGACAGCTCTTTTATGCATGTCACGCATTTAATAAATGGAACACAAAATGCTTTCATTCTGGGGCGACGTGAAAATTCGATGATTTGGATACAAATTTATATGCAGACCTTAACGCCTTTTTGCTGTTCAGATTACGATATTACCTCTTGCTGACCTTACGAATAGGGATTTCAATACCGGGATACCGAATACCGGTATTTTGAGCCATTTGCACAATTTTGTAATACCGGTATTCACAAGTTTAAAGACCGTTTTTTTTTTTTTTCGGTATTTACTAATTTTTTTAAAAATAGACTCCACTATATGTTCAGGGATCGCGAACATAGCAAAGTAGTATACGTTTTTGTTTTTATGTCTCCATAACGGGCGAAATTAATTATCTAATTAATGGCTTAATTAATTGCTTAAATGTAAATTAGCGAAACATGGATTATCCCCGAAAGAAGATATTGTATCCATAACGACTGATGGCGCACCAGTTATGAAAAAAGTTGGAAAGTTGATTGGTGCAAATCAGCAATTGTGCTATGCTCATGGAATTCAATTAGGATTAATAGATGTATTATACCAAAAAAACAAAAATAAATAAAGAACAGAAGAATCCAAATACTGTGGAGATAGAAACTTCGAATTCCAACTTTGAAGAGAGTGAGAGTGATATTGACAATGAAGATAATGGCAATTTAATTGTTGAAGAAAATATTGCTAATGAGGATGAAATATTAACCCATCAAGAATTGTTTCCTATAATTTATAAAGTTCGAAAAATTGTTAAGATATTTAAACGTTACCCTAAAAAAATGACATAATACTAAAATATATACTAACTGAAAATAAAACAGAATATATGTTAGTATTAGATTCTAAAACACGTTGGAACAGTTTACTCCTAATGATGGAAAGATTTTTGAAACTGAGAAATCCAATTCAAAAAGCAATATTCGACTTAAACCTGTAAATTAATTTTTCAGTTAGTGAATTAGACGTAATATCCAGAACTATAGCTCTACTTCCAATAAAACTGACAATTGAGGCATTATATCGGATAGATTCTAATTTATTAACAGCTAATGCAACAATAAATGTCATGCTGCAATAACTGAAAGAACAGCACACATCACTATCTGAAGAATTATATATTACATTGAAAAATCGCACAGAAGAAAGGTATACCGAAATAGAAAATGTCTTATGGTATTTATATAATTATAATGATTTTAAAAATGAAAATGAAAAAGAAGAAAAGGAAGTTAAATTTTCTTAAAATTTTTTACCCACAAACCTATCCACATTCAGAAGAATTCGATTCAGTTATCCAAGATTATGATGACACTAATGTTGATAGTGAAAAGGGATTGTCTCTTGAACAAAAATTAGAATTAGCGATAAATAAAAAAATTTCAACGAACCAAAATACAATACGGAAATCGGCTATATCTAAAACCATCCGACGAGAAATCGATTTATTTGAAGATGAGGGATTTAGAGGTAAATACTTGGAAAAAGTATATCGCGCATTGCTAACAGTACCACCAACTAGCGTAGATGCCGAAAGAGTGTTTTCGACAGCTGGTAATTTTTGCACAAAATTACTTTTCAGGCTTAATGACAGTACAATTGATGCATTATGTTTTAGATCACATTTCAAAAATTTATAATAGTACCACAAAATGAATAGTGATATTTACACTTTTTTTGTGATTTAAGTAAATAAGATGTTCTTTTGCTTTTTTGTGATTCTTTATATACTGTTATAATTTATAAGTTACAAATTATTTTTTGTGATATTTACACTCTTTTATAAAACTGGCAAATAAAACAAAGAAATACCTGTGTTTTCTTTCTTTTTCTAAAATTTTTAATACCGGTATTAAGATCTAAAAAAATACCGAATACCGGTATTGAAATTTTGGTCCGATATTGCAATCTCTACTTACGTAACAAGAATGATGATTCAGATTTTTTTTTTTTTTTAAATGTGTCTTAACTGCAAGTTTTTGACTATAAATAATTGTCTGCTGATGGATCAGATCTTGCGAGAAGCTATGAAAAAATAAATTATATGCTGCAGTAAATAAATAAAGGAAATTATAAACATAAATTCTGTTGCTAAATTACCCTTAGAAGTATGAATAAGAAATAAAGTAATATGTTGAAAATTTAAAAAGAAGAAATCATATAAATATTCTATAAGAATCAAAGAATAACGAAATAATTCTTAGGTAATTGAGTAAAAAAAAAATCTGTTAGAAAAGTTAAATGTGAAATAATAATTTTATACATTAAAGTGACCTGGTTCGTCATTAAAAAAAATCAAAAGCAGTACTCAAAATCTGGAGAAATCTTTCATATTGATTTTTTCGTACCTATTTTTACTGTCTTCAAAACTATTTTTCGTACTACTGCGCAATGAGAACAATAACGCGTTATTCTAATTTATGCTTTTTAATGATAAGATTGTAATTAAAAAATGAATATATCGGCTTTCAGTTGTAATGGAAAGGGATAATTTCTGTTTACGAGTTTTATCTGAAGTTTCAGAAAGAACCTCGTGTGGAGATCTTCATTTTTTAACTTGCTGGCATTTCTTTTCAAAGGATCGTATTCGGTTATTCAAATAGGAATAAGGGTTCAACCCTTTTCTTTATCATTCCGCTTGTTTAAACTGAAGGGAGCAATAATTACGTACTATTCAAATGGGTTCAGATTATAATTTTAACTTTACTTTTGAGCTGTGAGAAATGGAATCAAGAGAAAATACTTTGCCAATGATTGTGAACATTTGTTTAGCCCTATAAAATTGACTTGTATATTAATCCTCCATTCCAGTTACATACTATCTAAAATGTGTGAATCACATAAAGGCAATCAACTTCTTAGCAGGACAGAATCCCATGCTTATTAGAGGAAATATCGCTTCTACGTAAAAGGGTCGAAGAGCCATTGTTCTATGTCCTCAGCTCTCCGGTTGCCAGCTGATTATGATTTAAAGGGTGACACGCAGTCGAACCTTGTTCTTCAGGCGAGTCCGTGTATTTTAGTCTAGCCCGAGATGATCCCTTTTGCTATCTTTTTTGGCGCTGGGTTCCGCCTCTCGTTTGAACAGAGGGAGTCGTATAAGCATAACCGGTTCGCCTATTCTCTGTTTTTCTTTTCCCTGGGGTGCTTTCTCCTGGATTCCTTGCGTAAAGTGTAGGTAGTGTTCTCAGACGAAGATTGTCATTCCGCGAACGAGTCTGGAATGGCGTTGTCACTCAAACAGAAAGACATCAGTGTTATGAATACGCTGGTCGTCACTCCCATCAATCGCTCTTTGTTTCATCTGAAAACTTTTTCATTGGTTGAAAGAGAGCTTTTGTCGACTGCCTCCACATAAGTATAGAAGTATATTAAATTAATATATTTATTTATTGAAGTTGATATAACAGCGAATATTCGGATTTGTTGAGGATATAATTAATTAGATGTCCGAACGGATATAAAGATATAATGACTCGGATGTATCAGAATTTTGTGAAGAATTCGGATATAATATCTCGTTTGCTGAACTCTCTAATTTATTTTCTGATGATGCGTTTTTTTGAAATCTCCTCTTTCAGAAGAATCAAGTTTTATTTATGAGGGTTTTTAAGAATCTCTCTCGAACTGCTACCGTATTTCTCCGAAAAGACGATCGAACTCTTGAATTTTGTTTCGTAACAGAAAATTTTCTCCAGATAACACTTTTTTAAAAGTGCAGCTTATTACTTTTTCGTATAGTAAGCAAAAGTACTGTAGTCACCACCTTTCACGTCTTCTGTGTCTGAATTATTTGTTCTGTATTTTGAAATGTGCTTGTTTGTGAATATAGTAATTCAAAAACGCAACTAGATAATTAAATGAAATGAAGCATATTTATTTATTCAAATTTAGGACCATAAAACAATTAACTCTGTGCTTATTTATGAGTGGATGAATGCGAAAACAAAGTGATCAAAGCATTTGGTTCATGGTCTTGCCGCCAACAATGTATAAAATTTTAAGCAAATCAATAAAGAAAAAAAAAACCTTCATGCTTAGTTTCTTTTATAAAGCACAAAAAGAGCACCGCATAGTGAGTCGAAGGAAGAACGCTGCCATTGATTTCGTAAAACATTGAAGGAATTTTATTGTTGTTTTTTCCTCTGATCGATACATTTTAAATGGCCTTTTTTGAGCTTTACTGACTCAATTTTGTATGCCAAAATACTGATCTTGAACATCATAAAATAATGGTTGATATCCGATTATTTTGCTTCACTTTACTTTTAAGACATTTTTGAACAGTGGTTGCCATATATAATATAGCAATTCACCACTATTTATTCATATACATATCATTCACATCTATTCATGTGCAGAGTTTCATGCAAAAACAGTTTACATGTGCTCAAATTTTAATAGTTTGCAACGAATCAACTTCTTAACATTTAATTTCGGATAATCTGAAAGTTCAATTCCGTTCTTTAGTAGCGTATTTTGGTGAGTGTTGAAATTTATTGTAAGGCAGTAGGTAGCTGGGATAAATCGAAACAGATCTCTATTTTGAAATGACCGTGTGTGCTTCGGCATTTCGAAGGTCGTATAATTTTTTTTTTTTTTCGTAACTGTTTCTCTAAAGCACCGATCATTTTTTTTCTCCTTTCTTTTATTTACGTGCACATTATTCTTCAAAATAGATCTCCTCCCTGCCCTTCCTTCCTTGTGAATAGAAGACAATTCATTAAATTTTGTGACCTATCCATCTGGTGTAAACATTTAAAAGATGTTAAATTTTAAACGACCTATTCTATAAAAATACTTAAATTTCCTAGCTTACAGAGACTACGGGCCATTACTTATAATATATAACTTCTTCATAAGAACTGAAATATGCAGTCGCTTTTGTAACATCATTGTTTTTAATAAGAATGCAAATCTACTACGAAAAGTGAATTTAAAATTGGGAAATATTCGCCTTTATTTTATAAAATTTTCTGTGCCCCAGATTGAACTGTACAAGTAGTGTTCCATGCATTTGGGCCTAGTGCACGCCAAATCTACCTTCGCAGGTCAGCAAGCCTTTGCGTTGTTATGGCGTCTTTCTGACTGTGGTGATGGGATACATGACGAGGTTCAGCCCAGAATAGCAAATGGTATATTTTTATAACTAAACTGTCTGTTATCGGAGCTTCGTGTCTTTGATAACTTCTGTTATTGTCAATTCCAAAAGCAAATTGACTCGCCTATTCATTTCGCCCAACTAAAATGACTATTTAGGATTTCAGTTGTTCATGTGTTCCTTACTTCGCAGTGACTGCGCCCAATTATTTGGTGGTAAATCTATCTCCCGACGGATAGGGGAAGAATCTGAAGAAGAATGGGAAAGACCTGTGGGAAATTCGGAGCCTTAATGTGAAATTTCAATGAACTCTGCATTTGAAAAGCTCTCTTGCATTAATGAATGAGCTCTCTTCCCATCGCCCATAGACGTAAGAGTGAAAATTAGCTCATTATTATGCCCGTCGACACCTCGTGCGGGATTAGCATCATTTTGATGCAGATAGACCGGTAGCGAATCGAATATCATTTGAATCGTGAGGCTCGTTATTTTACAAAAATGATATGCGCTCGTAAAAGCCAGGCTTCTTGCTGCAGCATCACCTCTAACTTAATTAGGCTCTTCGTCGGAATGAGGTGGTTGCCGTGTTGTTTGCATTCGACATTAAAAGTGCGGAATGGTTCCGTTTCGTTTCAAGATTAATCGAGAAATGAGCGGAGCACGGTTTCTGTTTTTATAAGACGTCGCCAGGGGTGGTACTTGGTGGCGTTGATGTCTTCATTGCTGCTGGTTCTTTATTGCTTTTCAGCTGCTGATTTTTATGTACGCAATGATTAATTTGATTAATATTCTTATTTATTTTTTGTTTTGCTGTTTGTTCTGCACAGTGATAAGGAAATATTAGACGGCTGGTTTTTGTTTGTGATTTTGCTTACGTTCAAGTTCTGAAATTTTTCTGTGTATTCCGTTGGATTTCCTTGCTGCGAATCCAAATATATTGTCACATTTTGTATATAAAAATCTGCAATTTAAATAAATACATATGTGAGGGTGATGGCGAAGTAATAACAAGTTCGAGCTAGTTGATATGAGAATTAATGAGTGACAATATAGTTACGTTAATGATGGTGCACAAATAATGATGAACAAATTGAAGATGACAAATTTACAGGATGAAACTACGATAGTCAGGTTTAGAGTTAATATAAAAGTTCGTCTTTTAATCAACACGCCGTAATATTTCGTATTCACATCGTCCCGTCTTGGCGTCAACTGACAGCAATTCTTTTTTCTTCCGCCAGAGGCACTTCTAAATGGCGGGAAGTGAGGCACTTGGCACCACATATATATCAACTGTAATAATCATAATAAAATTATACAAATGCAGTTGCATTAATTTATCGTAATAAATTATTTTTCTGCGTGTGCTTAGGTATGCTAATCGAATCAAAACTCTTATTTTGTATATTTTTATTCATAAAATGATCATTCTTGATTTAAATATTTTATTCAAACAAGATATTTTTTTTAAAAAAGAATTCTTTAAAAACATGCATGATATTTTGTTCTTATGTTGCATGTGTATCTCCGATATAAATATCTGGCTAAGAATGACAAATAACTGAATTTCCGTTATATTTGAATTCATGGAATTGTTTCAGAAACGTATTTTCTAATCTTTTTATAAATAACTTTTAAATAAGACACATTGTAAAAGTTAAATGAAATTATCTTTTTTTAAGTGAACAAAAACTGCCGTTGTTTCACGCAATATATATATATATATATATATAATATATATATATATATGTAACATTATTTGTTGTGAAGCAGAAATGCAGTTTGAAGACAGTGAAGAGACTTGCTATTTCGTGACATCGTTTTATTTCATTTTTAAGAAACAGGCATATGTACAAGCGATGAGCACACAGAACGACACAGAAAAGGCATGAGGAAAAAAAGCTCTTGGACATTTTATCCCTGGTCTTATATAACCTATGATTTTGATAGGGAAAACATTTCTTTATAGCGCTAATATATTACGAGATTTCGATAGGGATTTTCGTTACACGCGCGGAGAGGGCAGGGGAAACACAGGGAGATTTTAAAAAAGAATTTGCCTCATCAGCGGTATTTTGCCTCTTCACGCAGAGTGTGGGAAAGTTATTTTAGCTGATTCTGCAATTTAACAAAGCTTCTCTTGAATTAATTAAGTAGAGACAGTGGAATTGGATCACGAAATAAGAGAATATTTTAGAATAAAGTTACTATGGGCTAAATTAAGATAAAATCTTGAAAATTAATTAAATTGAAATTAGAGTTGAAATATCATTACATATATATATATTATTTAGCAGCCGATTTGGCCAATACTGAAAGTTCGTGGTCGATGCCATTCCACGGTGATGAATATGGCACACTTGTTATGAGGATGCACCGAGCAAGGCTCGTTACGCGGCCATTGTTCTTTCACATCAAGACTTCCTTCTTGCTATCATTTCTTTTACGGAAGCGAGCAACTCTGTGGCTTCCGAGTCTGGGTCCGCGAGGCAAGCCGCAAATTCTCTCCCCCCCCCCAAAAAAAAAGAAGAAAAAATTTACTCGTGCGTATAGTCCAAGGCATTTTGTCGCCATGACTGGTTGAAAGCTTTAAAAAAAATCCTTGGAAAATGATGGAATTATTCCCACCCGAATCGAGAAAAGTTTTCCGGATTTTGTAGAGCTTTGCAACTATGCGTCCATTTCACGGAAAATCTTATTTATAGACTTTTTCCGCGAAAACCATTTCGTTTTTATTGTCTGGATGACTATTATTAGAAATTTTGGAAAATCGCATTTTGCAAAATTACTTTTTATTCTCAGAATAATAAAACTCGGAAGAGAAACTTTTGGAATTCAAGTGTGGGAAATGGAAATGAATGATTGATTACGGAATGGCGTGTAACCAATATTGTAGCAGTCGTGGAATTTCTTTTCTAATTGTATAAAAATAACCAGACTTCGTTTTTTCATATTGTTGTCATTAAAAAACAATAAAAATATTTGGCTTTTGATTTCAAAATCCTTTACCGTTCTAAAGTTTTCGTTTTGATTTTTTTTTTTTTTTTTGCAAAATTATTTTTTTTATTTTCCCATGTACGGATCGGAATGACTGACTGTAAAAGGCATAAGAAATTCCTTAATCCGTCTTTATCGATAATCCAGATTGGAATTTAAATCATATTTCTGATATACATAAAAGAAACAAAATTAATTTCAGAATAAAAATTACCTGTTTCCTCTATTTAATATCATAAAAAAATTACAGAACATTAGTGATTACTTTTTAACAAAAAGAATCGCGTCCTTTTATTGTGATGAAGTTATCAAAAGAAATTCAGTATTAAAAATGATTTCCGACTTTACGATAAAATCAAGTCCTAAGGGTTCACTGCATCTCAGGACAAATTGAACTGTGAAGTCATTGAAAATCCCCCCCCCTGCCCCTATTTTTGTTAGATAAAAGCTTCAAGTCTTATGATCAGATGTTGATTTCCTTAGTCATTTCATTTGATGTTAGCTGCGAAAGTTTGGCCTTGCACGATATTTGTCAAAAGTTTAAAACATAAGTCTGTAGAGGGACGAGACTCTTTATTAGGTGTTATGCCATGGATGAAAGAATGAGTTCAGTTTCAGGAACTACTTTTTATTAGAGGGTTAAGTTCCACGGCACAAACATTTAACACAAGCATATTGAAGAACAAGGCATAGAACAAATACACACGGCAAGCAAGGACAACACAAGAGACAAGAATGAGGAATCATGGGAAAACATGGCTCTTGATAGGTGGCTCTAGTAGCGCCACCTATGAAGAAAGGAGAAGGCAGTAATTGTAACCGCTACAAGTCTATAATTGACATGAACTGTATTGTGAACGATGTGTTAATGTGCTGTTTTATATACCTAACGGTGCGAAATTTAGATAACACGGATTCTAATTCAAATTACTGAATTCATTTTATAGTCACTTTCAATTTTTATGTGGCAACCAATATTAAAATGATTATAGATAATGTTTCATCTTTAAGTAATTCACTCCAACTATCCCTCGCCCCTTTCATTTTCGAATTAATTATTGATCTAGCAAGCGACTGACGGATTCAGTGTCTATCTGAACACGTTAGAGCGTACAATAACTCTTTCTGGCAACACCAATGGATGAAAAAGTAAACAAATATTTCCATTTACTTTTCCATCTACTTAATAGTAAAAATTCTAACTAAAAAGTCACTCATTACTTCATTTTCATCTTTCATCCCAGAATATGTTATATGAATATTATTTTTATAGATTCAACATATTTCGCATGTTTTTATATTTCGTGTAGAGGGTCGCCTTCGATAATGAACTTTAATTTTATTATAAATATAATAATGTTTGTGTCACTCATCTGTTTTCACAGAATTACTTCAAGTTTCATAATTTTTTAAAATTCAAAATGCCTTGTATTTTGCCAGAAGTTCTGAGTGAGTTAATCTGGCGACACAAACTAAGACGGTGATATGAATCTCTTTGTGTAAAAATTATCAAAACATAAAAGTGTGTTTTCACTTATTTTGCTTTTGCATTATCATAATTACCCTCGAGAAATGTCATTAAGAAGAAAGTCGATTAGATGTGACTTTCATAATGTGGGATATTTTTCGCCACGCATTATCGTCTTCAGAATGTCCACCCATTGGCTCGTCATTCATTTAACGTTAAATTCGCTCTTTTTTTTTTTTTTTTTCTCCTTTAGCCGACTGCGTTCCTCGTTTTAACAAGTTATGTAGCAGTTGCATTACACTTATCTTCTCTTTTGGATACTAGATGGCGATGCCTGTTTAGGCCATCCCATATGTCATCCCATAATGCATTGCGATTGTAATGAGAAGGAGATGTGATTCTGAACTGTGAAGCGCGTGCGTGAATGTCTTGTCTTTGTGTTTAGTGTGTGAATGTGATTATTAAAGAAATGTTTCCAACCACATTCGTCCTGTTGCTTCCTGCACAGATCATAATAATCTACATACCACCACAGTTATCATTTCTTATCTGTTTAATACATGTAACGTGTTTGCTCATAAAAGGAACCTTTTTATGTGCATCTCTCTTTCTCTTATCTGTAGAACTAATTGCTTGTTTTCCTTTGCATTCGTATCATGTGCGTAAATTTGTTGCGATGAGCAGTTTTCAAATTAAAATCTGGCCAGATAGATGCCTAAAGCAATTTAAAATGGCAGTTGTCGAAAATAGATAAGAGAGTATTAGCAATGGGTTCAACACCGAACGCGAGTTTCGTTCGGATAGTAAAACTAAAGATTTGCTTTGCCAATGTTTTGAATGAGGCTTTCGATTAGAACTATTAGAATTAAGTTAGAACTATTAGATTTTGAGTAACGTAAATAAATTGAATATGTTACATAATACATTTTCTGTTATAAAGTTTTGCTGTGTCCAGATTCTCATGATCTGAATGCCAACTCATACTTCAATATTTAGCTGAATGGCATGCCTTAAAACTTTCTATGATTCTGAGTAGTTTACTTCCAATTGAATTATTTTAAGACTTCGGTGCACCTTTGGCACTTTTATTTTTGTGTGTATATAGGCATGGGGCATCTTCATGATAGTATTTTTTCTAAATTCTCCTTCAGTAATTCGACAATATAGCTAGCTCCGTTGTATGTACATTTAACCTCGGCGTAGATGTGTTGAAATCCGCTTTGATCCTTAACCCTTTCGCGCCTAACGGGACACATATGTCCCAAGCAAATTTCAAAAAAGTCTTTTGGGATAGAAACGCTTCTCAGTCTAATGGGAGAATTTCCCAACAATCCAGAAAGCTCAATGCACAGTATCAACGCCGTAGAGGAACTGGACGCCCTTCCAAAACGTCACGAAGCTTACTTAATGTTGGTGACCATCTGCCAGTAACAACAAAAACACGACGGCGGTGCCATAAATGTGCACAACAAAAGAAGGAATCGCGCACTAAAATAATGTGCACGATGTGTAATGTCCCATTGTGCATTGATTGTTTCAAACCATACCATTCTTAATTTAACTTTTTATGACTAGAAAATCATTAGTTTTCTTTACAAAATTACTCATTGAGGACTACTGGGACACATATGTCCCAGTGGTCAGGACTGATGGGACATATATGCCCCGGGCCTAAATCAGTGTTTAAAAAATTCCTAAAAATATAACATCTTAGTTTTAGCATTCTAGTGTGCCCTACTCATAGTTTATGCTACCAAAATTGTTCTGATGTAAAAAAAAAAAAAACCCTCGTCGCGAAAGGGTTAACATGACTTCTTCCTGTGGCTCGATTTTAATGAATTACCATCTCCTTATATCATCAAATATCAGCATTGGCTTCAATATCCCTCTTCTTGGCGGTTATTTTTCTGGATGCGTCGGCACCCTTCAAATAACAGCGCCTTCGCCATGGATTACCAGGTTGGGACTTTCTTTCTCTCTGCTGCAGCTGAAGCGTCCTCGGCTCATTTAGGGCAGATCCCTCCGATTAAGGAGTCAGGCAGCGAGTAATTAGCTTTTCTTGAGGAAAGTCATTTCGAAAGGATCACCGACTGGGATGAGTTCCATTATGCTAATGAGTCGCTGGTAAATCTAGCTTATCGCGAAACTAACTTTAACGAGATTTCGCGCCTAAGATAAGTGTGGCGATGGGTTGCTTTCTTTGCGTGAGGAACGCTATTGCAAAGTGCTATTTGTTCTGCCGCACTGTCGTGTTTCATTCGTTAATCGCCGAGCTGTGATGTTGTATGCTTTGCGTCATTCTGGAGGGAGTTGCGACCGTTTTTTAATCGGTGACAAATGAAATTTCTTTCATCGTTGGGATTTAAGATTCCTGAATAAATGGCTGTGCAAATTCTCAGGCGCTTCAAATAACGCTTTTCTTAAAACTGCGTCTAATTTGAAGTATTAATTGTCCAATTCGAAATGTATTATGAGAAAATTTAATTTTCAAAGGCTGTACAATTTTAGGAAAGACAAAGCATTTAGTATTAAGTGTCTATGTATTTATATATTTTGGATTTCCCAAAGTATTTGACAGTATCACATGGTATCTCTGAATTAGAGGGATTTCTTCTGAATCAACAACATTTCTGTTTTGTAAAACAGAAAGAAAAGCGAAAATTATCTTTGTGTTATGACGTTACAATATTTAGCAATAAATTTTGCTTACTGTGAATTTTTTATGAATATTTTAAACATCCAAATGGAAGTGAAATATTATTTGCTTTGTTAAATCCTTTTATAGCAACATTTGGATAATAGTTTTTTCAAAGGTAACCAGTCTCGTTTGCTTTACCAACTTCACTTCACCGAGTGACTTCACAAGATCAATGGTTGATTATTCCCGTTAGAAATATTCAGTTCATTTGAAAGTTTAAATAAATTAAAAAGCCAAAATAATGAACTTGTTTCAGATTATTGACGAAGAAAAGTATTAACGTCGCCCTCTGTTTTACCAATTACATTTCAGTTTTGTTTTCCCTGTCTCTTTTAATGATTTCAAAGTTGAACTATTATTGCTAATATAAATCCCATTTTTTTTTAATCAATGCAGTATATCCATTGAGAGATATTTCACCAAATATTTACATTTTAAAGTCATTGATTGATTATTTGATAATTCTGACTTTTTTCGTTTTATAATGTTGAAGCTATGGGGGGAGATATTTCAAGGGTATTTATTGACTATAAAACTAGTGTATCCTCTCCTATTGAATCAGGTGATTCTCCTATTGAATTAACAATGTTTAATTTTAAATGCATCAAGCACTAAGAAAATAAACAGAATCGTTTGAAATAATCGGTCGAAAAAATTGTAAGCCTAACATTAGCGTGGGGAAATCAGGACTGAAAGACCTTACTTATTTGGCGGTGGAGAAATAAAAAGATTTTTGGCGCAAAAGTTAGTTTTTTAAAAAATTAACGGGAATAAATAGTACCCTATATCTTATTTCAGACTATAATCTATCCCTGTACTAAATTTCATCCATTTCCGTTCTGACGTGATTGACTAACAAACAGAGGTGAGGAAAGAAATGTATCGCCTATGCATACCACAGTTCTTGCTATTTGCACATGCGCAGTTTGAGGCTTTCGCGCATGCGCAGAATAATTAAAATCGCAATTATTAAACCCCTTTTTTTATTTTGATATGAATTTAATGTACTAAAAATATCTCCAATATCCGTTAACGATTTCTCGAGATTTTGTGATTGGATTTCTTTCTTTTGGGCATAATGAGATTTGAATAGCTGTTTAAAATTAGACGTAAACAAAGAAATGCATCGCATATGCATTCACAACGCTTGCTATTTGCACATGCGCAATTTGAGATTTTCGTGCATGCGCAGAATGATTAAAAGCGGAATTATAAAACTCCTTTTTTATATATATGACTTTAATGTACTAAAACCTTCTCCAATAAATGCTGTACAAAATGGTATAAATATCTCCAATATCCGTTAACTATTTTGTGGTTCAAACAAACAGACGCTTTCAGGTACTATGTATAGATGAATATATTTTACATTCGGTAAAAAGAAATGGGTGAAAACTCATGTTAATTTTCGTGAGAGGATTATTGAATTAGTTATCTCTTTGACGAATTTCTTCCAAGTTTTACTCATTTAATGTGTGTAAAAGCAGAACTTGCAACTTATTTTTCTTTCTCTTCCTAATATCCAAGAATTTTGAAATTGTCTATCCTGATGATGTAAGCTATTTAGCTTTTTTCAGAACTTATTTTGAGCTAATTAGATTAATTTAATCAAATTTTGATTCTGTAACCGTGACACCTCCTAATAGAGAACTATCAAGAGGAAAAAATAATTTCATATTTTTAATAATATTTATAATGAATTAAAAATATGAAATAATTAAAATGAAAAATGCTACTTTTTGGCATAGAAATAAAAGTATATTTAAAAAAAATATTTTTATTGAATTTATTTTTATAGCAGTTACGTCCAACCAAATAATTCTGCGTGGCGATTGTGATACATATAAAAATAAATGTTGTATTTAAACAGAATAAAATTCTAGTTAGACTTTCTGTGTTTTAAGGCAATGCATTTAAAACAAAAGGTGTTCATTTTCTTGAGGAACTTTATATTTTTGTAAGAGTTTTAAAAACCGCCATCACGTCATTCTCCAAAGACATTATAATGTTCTATGTCGATTTGAGTTACCCCTAATTTCAATATCAGCGTAATGCGTTTTATTTCAATGTCTCTGAATCAAAAGTTTATTTATTGCAAAATTCCGAAGAATGAAGGAAGATAATCTGTTCCATTAAAAAACATTAAGAATTTAGCGACATTTTTTTTATAAATTATACAAAGAATTGAATTCTCATGAATGTTAGTAACATCTGTTATATATCGAATTTGCTCAAATTTGTATCAGAAATACTTTGTTTCAATTACTGTTTTCATCTGATTACCCATTTATTGCAGCCGCTAGGAATTCTTTATATTTCAGGTTTTTTTTAAACCTCTTAATCAACGTAGATTTTAAAATCAAAGATTTTCTTTCCCATTTCGAAATAAAAGTGAGGAGGAAAAAATCATTTCCATCAACAATAATAATTAAAAAGACAAAGAATGCGTGTTTTGTAAGCACTCTTGGGAAGATTAATATGTTATGTCCCCTTTCGGTATTCTTTATATTTGAATGTTTCCGACGGGGAGGGGTGTCTTCGAATGCCAAAATTCCCTACCGCCGCTCGCTTAGGCGAGGAAAGCGCTGTACCACTTAATGAATAATTACGTCGTAATTTGGATAATCGTTCGTAATTTATCTTAGCACCTTCCCCACCTCTTTTCCGTGCCATTCCGCGCCCAAGAAATGCCAGTTTTTCCTTCTCTTCGGAATCGCCTCCGTAAGGCACTTAAGAGGGGAATCGAAACATAAAATTGAGGTTCTGTAATTATTGCCTGTGTTCCTAATTATATCTGTCAATTTGGAACCTTCTTGGTTTCCTAATGTGAGTCGGTGGATGCGTTTTCGACGGGCGGTCGTCGACTCTTGACGCCATGAGTCCGCAGTTCCGAATTAAAATCGAAGGAAAAGCAACGAGAAATATGTCCCTAATGAAGTTAGTATTTGATTAAAGAAGAAGATTCGAAAATTACTTCGGTCGGCGTCCATTTTGACCTCTAAAACTGATGTTGCAGTGATGATTTGGTACGTCCTTAGATATTCTCATTAGATTGGAGGTTTATCTCCTCTGTGGCCAATGTTGTGAAAGAAGACATTTTGAATTGGATCATGTTTTTTCAGATCATTTCGTTGACGTTTAGGAGCCAATATTGCGTGGAGCATGGAAGTCATTTGCCGGGAATGAGTAAAAGCATAACATAACGCCATCCTGTGCCCCCGGTGCCTATAACACTAAGTTATCTAACCACTTGGATAAGCACAAGATGGAAGGAAGGGAAAAAAAAAATTGTTGGTATAAAGAAAGAGACGACAGACCATCCGGGGTTCTCCAGAGAGAATCCCATCGGTGTCAAATCCTACGCGACTGTAATTTTTTGGTGAAGTAATAACTGGATGGAGGAGACAAGAATACTGAAACAAAATGAGTAAAAGCAGCAGTGTGGTTAGTTATATGATTCAGTGATCATTTTATTCAAACATTCGATCGATTATTTCATAATTAATCACGTTGTTTAGTCAACGTATTTTAATTTCTCCTCAATTGCAAACTTCAGTAGAATAGAATTTTAATTTAAATATTTAGTTATTCTATTTAAATCACGAAATCTAAAATTTTGTTATATTTCATAAAATATCTGTGACAACCAGAATTTGTTTCTTGATTTCTGTTAGAGCAGACAAAGGGGAGAGATAAATTTTACGCTTATTTCAACTAGATGAAATCGTATATTAGAAAATTATAAATCGCAACTGTGACGTCTTTTAAGAGCAATAATGGTCAACAACCTTTTAGTACAATATTTTTTAATAGGTAATTAATTACACACATCACATACACATATATAAAGATATAAAGTGGTTTCAGCATTTAAATTTGTTAACAGGAGGCCATATTCCTTGAAACACATCACAGACACCGTTTACCACACTGCACCACTTTCACATCACTCTATCATGCCGTCTTTCGTTCTGGTCTTAGGGTTCCTTCATAAAGGGTGATAGTCAGTACAAAACGAATTTTTCTGTTTTCCATACCTGGAGTTTTAGAATTAGTACCATTGGCTGAAGCAGTAGAATAGACGAAAGTTTGAAAATCACTGCTACGAGTATTTTCAAACAAAGTATCCTACGACGCTATTGAAAGACAAGTTTTCTGTTTCTGATAATCACACGCTTTCTGTTTCAACACGGAATAGGATAGAATCAATTTTTTTTAAATCGGAAATCTTTGCGTTGAAGGACGTAATTTCCTGCAATCACGTTTTTGGTTTATCTCTGAATTATTAACAATCCGAAAAAAGTTAAGTAATGCGTCTTCCGAAGTTTGCCTTTGATATCAGTGTTCTTAATTCTACTCTTCTAAAAGACACTGGATGGTTCCTTCACTATGTACTCTTTGTGAGATCTGCTGAAACTAATCTTAATGATTTTAAACAGACCCCCCCCCCCTTTTTTTTAAATCCACATTTCTCAGCGGAGTGAGAATTAATTGAAAAGCGAAAATTGTCCTCAAACGAGATTTTCGTATTCGTTTCTTAATTAATTTGCAACAATTATGCAAAGGTATGAAATCCTGAAAAAGTTTTATTTAAATATACGACATGTAAGGCGAATTTACTTTATTCGTGTGACGCTACACGGATTGACACCATTGATTAAATGCAAAAAACACGCGTGAAGTCCTTTAATTGTATATTATTTTGCTTTTTTTTTCGTTGTTCAGTCAATGTATTTTCTTTTCCCCTTGTTTTGAATAGCATACATATCGCTCCATTTTGTGTAATCTTCTCATTTATTAGCTATTCACAACTCAGTATCGCTCAATCGCATCATTTTTTAACTGAATCTGCCTCTTCCTCTGCGAAACGTGTTCTGGTCGCATTATCTATCCATCTCAGCCTAAGATACCTTTGATGTATGGCTTCCTCGCTCTCCCAAAGATTTCATCGAAACCTCTTTAGGAGTTTTTAATGATTGCTTTTAGCTTTAATTCATTTCTAGGAAAGGATGGGAGGGAAAAAAATGCCAGCTTTCTGTCTAACACAATTCGTCTCACTCCAGTAGGGGGGGGGCAGCATTCGGGTCAACTCCGTACCACTATTCTTTTCCCACCAGTGACTGGTCCTCTAAGTAATTGGGTGCGATCGTTGCCACTTTCATTAAGGAAAAGAATGAATTATGTAAATTTCCGAATTCTGTGGTTCGAGTTCCGCTCACAGCACAGTACCATTTATCAAGGGAAGAGAGCTGTCTCTTTCCGATAAGTGACTTGTGCACGTGATATCGATCCGGCCCACCCCTTGAATTAATAAAGGGTTTCCTCTTGTACCCCGGATAGAGATGGAATTTCAGGCAGCGTGCGCCTTAATGCACCGGTAATACACTGCACTCTTCTGAAAATTCGACACTTGCATCGCCGGCGAGTAATGGAGCTAACTGTGTCTGTATGCATTATTCGAGGCGCTATTCTTAGCGGGACTTGATGCGTGCAGAGGGACTGGAAGTGAAAAATTGTTGATTGCCAAAAGCAGGGATATATTTATTCCTTAATGCAACGCAAGAGATTTTGTTACTACTTGCTATCATTACCAATGTTCGCGAGTTTTTTTTATCTTCCAGATATCGTGCATATTTATTATATGTCATACACATTTTATATTTCTTCTCTACATAGCTGCTGTCATATAATCATGTCATTTTATCCATACAAAATACACTGACGGGGGCGCACAATGTGCCCTTTTTAGGAACTCGCGTATAGTCCTTTAACTATCATTCAACGTGAAAGAAATTCGTTGCGATTACCGGTTGAATTTTTTAAAGTTGATATATAATTATCTGCAGAAACGTCGTAATCAAATTTGTATCTGCATCTTATCTATAAAAGACAACTATATAACATATTTGATACTTTGATGCTTAGTACTCTTTCACAGCGGTGAAGTATTTTTATTTCGCCTAAATTTAATGGAATGTACAAAATGGTATTTAATAGAAAAATTTATTATCTTACACCCAGATTATAAAGAAGCTGAAAATATTAAAATTTAAAAAATATTTTAAAAGTTTTCCAGAATAGATAATTAATAACAGGTTTGACACTTCAATTGGCAAAAGTTTCTACTAGCAGAGATTCTTAGAAAGTTTGTAATATTGTAGTCAGCATTTCAATACCAACAATTTGTTTAGAACCTGTAAAATTAATTACAAAAATAATCATTTTAATTACTTTGTCTAAGTAGAATCATAAATGCTTCTTGAAATATATCTAATTTTTTGTTTATTGCTGGTAAGATATAAAAAAAAATCAGATATTAATATTATGAAAATAGTATAAAATATGTTATCGATCTGTTAAAATTACTAACTTATGTTTCATGCATCGGGTATATTTCGTAATTAAACCTATCTTTAACGTGAGATGCACTCATATCGAATGATAGTCCTTGCCATTCATTTTCTCCTCACCTCCATTCTTAAGTTATTCTTAGAAATTCCAATATCGTCACGAATGTCGGCGGCAAGCCACATTCTCTCGCATTTGAGGGAAGTGGAATCAAAGGCTCTCCCCATCCTCTTTCCCCAAAACAAAATCGTCGTCTTCAACACTTCGCCTGCTGCAACTGAGTTGTTAAAATTCTGCATCGATTAAAAGCATGTCCGATATCATAACTGAACATAATCGATCGAGAAGAGGGCGGCATGGCGTGAGCAGTAACCTTTTCCTGGGAGGAAGAGCAACCGGCCTTGTATATACTATTTGCGCATCGGTTCATCTCTTGGGCCTCTCCAAGAGCTGTCATCCATTTGTCAAGTCCCCCCCCACTTCCTTGTCACAATTTAAAATCGTCTTGCGATGATGGGAGTGGGGGGAGGGTCGAGAAGATAACTCATGATGAATCGATGCGGCATCTCTTTGACGAATTCGTCATTATCCCTGGACCCTCTTAATTGGAAAGTTGAGTCCAAACTGGGATGAGATGGATCGTATTGAAATCGTTTATTGGGAGAAACATATTTATCGGAATCCGATAGCGGAGAGTTGCTTAGTTGATTCCCTTTCATAAAACTGGAGATGTGATATACTGTTTTTATCTTTTCAAAGGGTGTAATTGACGGAGCTTTAAAATATTGTATTTTATCAGCTATGTCATGATGTGTGGAATTCGAATTTTTACGATCGTTTATCAGATATATGTGGCTTATAATTTGACATCTGATGAATAGTATTTTGAATGGAAAGCTTGCTGGGAATTAAAGTAAATTGGCCAGCGATGCAATTTCTTGAATAGGTATGTTATAGAAATATTTATAGATTTTTAATTTTTTTATGATTAGATACGAAATACTTTATTTGGCGTGTGCGATTATAAATATCAGTGACAGGAAGTTTTTTTTTTCTTAGTATTTTTTTCTTTCTTTTCCAGATCCACTTTCCATAAAAGATATCATATGTGATTCTTAATTTACATTTTGTTTGCATCTTTCAAATACTGTCATTGCTGCTTTTTGTGATATCAGACAGTGAAATTGCTTTTCTATTGGAACTGTACTTATGGATTATTTACAAATTTTTCTACGTCCGTCCATTCTGTACTAAAATTATTTTTCAAAATTATCCGTAACGAATTCAAAAGAGCATTTTTCTTTCTGGCAGGGAAATCACTGACTATACTTTATTCTTTAATTTTTCCTCAATATTAAAAAAAAAAAAAAAATCAGTGTACTAAAGTGCCAACAGTATTGAATAATACATTTTTGCTCTAAATGGAATTATCAACATTTTGACTGTGCATTCTCCTTTAAAATTCGTTCTTGTATTTAAGGAAAATTGCCTTTAAAAATTCTTGTATAAACTTAATTAAGTATTTGAAATTGAATTTTGTTTCGTTCAACGTTCCTTTTATCGCCTCTGGACCTTTTTTGTGATTGCAAACATTTCTTTTCTGAAAAAAAAAAAAAAAAAAAAAAAAGAGTATTACATTTTTTGTTTGTTTGAAGTGTTATATTTTATATATGTTTGATGCTGTCAAAATAAAAATGGTAGGGAGCGATTTATTAAGCATCCCAAATGCTATTTTATTTTATTTTCTAGTCGTTTATTAAAGGCGCAATTCGCCTGTAACTAATGAAGTTTTCGTAGGCTTACTGGGAGGGGGGGTCACGGGGAGAACCGTTCTACATTTCCTGTCCTTTCTGTTTTTATTATCCTTGAGCAAATAATTTTTAGCATTCCGCAGCTCTTTGTTTCGCCTCGCTTTAGCCTCTTTAGTTAATTTACGTGAATTAAGGCATCACAAATATCTTTAGATAAATGACAAATTATGTAATGCGAGGTTTCATTGTTTACTGCCGCTAATGTTCTTTTCATTGGTGCACTTACTGAACTTTTTGAATGCAGTTGAATCGAACATGCTTTACCGCTTGCTAAGAACTCCCCTCCCCTCCTTAATTTCTCAATTGCCCTTCTTTCTCAAGGTTTCCCCGGCAGAGAACTGAGAAGTTTGCCTCCTGCATTTGTTTCCACTTGGAAAAAGCGCTGTAATGATGCGCTTCCGTTTGGAGTGAACGTGCCGTCTGCGTTTGAAAATTTTTTTTTAATGGTATTATTATTTGCAAGTGAAATGCATACGGCAGGGATGATTTTAAAACAAATTGGTTTGGAATAAATATTTACCGCTAGATTGATCATATTAGAGAAAACACTTCATCAGATTGTAGGAAAAAAATTTCAAGCGTTATGCAATGCAATCTCTTATAAAATGTTTGATTCTTTTTTGCAATTTTCAGTGTTTCTTATTTAAATTCAGTGATGTATCTAAGAAAAATGCCTTGTCAAGTATACTGCATTGAAAATTTCCTTTCCTTCGTCCTTCCGTTTATGTATTACTTCGGAAATTTCATAATTGCTTCAATTAACCCTTTCATGGATTATCAATCCGAGTTTATATTTCCTGATCATTTTGCTTCAAAGCAGAGTGTTCTGAATCCTCTTTGCTCAAACTCAAAAATTGAAACGTAAAATCACGTTGAAAATTTCATGATTCACATTAATTAATGCAATAATTTTCCATATTTTAATATTGAAATTTTTTAATGAATATTCAGGCGTCATAGTTGCAACTACTCTGTAATTGTTAATCTTTGTTTGATTCGAATTTTACTTCCCTCTCGCAGTATTTTGACTGATTTTATATCGTACGTTTAAGGGGTGCTCGATAAAGCATAATGGGTTTCTTCCAATAGGTTCACAATGACGCGAGGCCAACCAATAGTCAGGGCGAAGGGATCACTCTGAACTCTGACTGCTTTTCCGCAGGATAAATGAAGCATGATGCATGTAGTCTAAGATCAGCTATAATAGGCGTACTGAGAGAGTGCTCATCGAAAGGGAATGCATTCAAAATGGCGAACATTGGCATGCTTAGTGCATTTTTCGAATCCCTCAGTTGGATTCCGAACAGCAGTTAACAGTCTGAATCCTTCCAATGACACTTTGTGTTTGTATAAATTAATTTGTGTTTTGAAGCTGTGTTATAATTTTATATAATAGCTATTCAAAGGACTTATACATTTTTGGACACCCTGTATTAATAAATGTAATTTAGAAAGTTTGCATCCTTTCAAATTTGCTAAACGAGTGTATTACATTAAATCTGTTTACTCACCTGCATTAATGCTTCATTTGATTCCACCACTCCTCCCTCCATCTTATGTGCATTTGCAGGTCGAGTTTTTCCTCCTATTAGTGGAGATTTCCTCGAGAAAATCAAAATTGCCCTCAAGTGTATTGTTGTTAAACTTGTATATTTATTATAAATGAACGTCATGTTTATTTCACCCTTCGTCTACTGTTCATTAAGGGGTGAGACGCGGAAAGACGAGTACATTTCCGGTATTCCCTTTGACCTCAGATTTCCCCTATTAGATACTACTAAATGTAAACATCTCCTGTCATCTTTCCTTTCACCCCTATTGTGACGGATTAAACCTATCCTTACCTTAGAGATAACATTACCTTAGAATTAACAGAATTACTTTGGAGATAACATTATTTTTTGTATTAATATTTTTAAATGCACTGAATTGCATATTTCTTTCTCCCAAATACACGTGTGTTAAATTTAGTATATCTGCATACATTTGTCTATATTTTAAATAGACTGATAGACGCATATATATATGTATTCACTTTTATTCCTGGAAGAAAATCTTATTTTGTTAATTAAAACTTTTAGATTAAAGTCTGAATATTCCACACTTTAAGATAAGTTGGCGAGAATGTAGTTATGAAATAATGAATTTGTGTCACTGATATTCTGTCTTATATAAATGTTGCATTTATGCCTGATGTGTTAATTGTAAAATGTTAAAAATGTTTTAACATTTGAATATTTAGTTAAACTGAAGTTTTCATAACATTGCAACATAAGTATTGATTTAAATGATGTGAATTTGTAGAAATTTTAATTTATGTTAAAATTAAATATGAGCGAAAATAAGAAATGTTGCAATGTGGAAGGCTTTTAAATATTTAATTTGAATGACCCCCTTGGCCATTCGGGGGGGGGGGGGGTTGAACCTTTTTTTACACCCCTCGAGGCCGAAGGTCTTCCGAGGGTGGAAGAACTTGGAATCGACCCTTATCAGTAACACAACCGCATTGTAAGCGAGACTATTGATTGACAGTTTTATGACTGATACGCAAAGTGTACTGTACACAAAAGTCATAGAACCTGAGTTCATTACATCTCACATAAGGATTGGCTTTTTGAATTCATTGTCAGTGTGCATTCTGCAGATCATAATCAAAGTCAAATCATCCCTTAATTCAGACTTGATACAATTAAAACTACTGAATATATCGGTCACCGTTCAACATAATGTTGTACAAAATGGAACCAATAAAAAATTCCACGACACACATTTATCGATAATTGCCCCTGATGAGGAATATCTAGTGCGAAAAATGGATTTTTACCATCCAAAAAATTATATTTTTGAAGATTAATGTTTCTATCTCTATTAAAGTAATATTTGTAAAAAAAGATAGATTTAATTTTACCTTAGGTGGGGCCCTATTGTGAAATTCTGGAGTTCGATTGTTTAGTTCTCTATTAACTACTATATCTGCCCGAATACGTTATAGAGGCTCATTATTACATTGAAATAATATCTACGTTGTTGGTTTTGGAATGGTGAGTTTAGACTGACTGTTCATACACTAGCATGAGGATAATTTGAAAAATAAGCCAGAAGATCAATTTCTGCATCACATGTATAACGATTCAACTTCGCCGTTCATCGCAAGGAAAAAAGGATCCTGTAATATATAATCAGTCACTGGTTCTGTAAACATACTTTCTAGAAAAATGCCAAAAATTTGGAAAACAGCGTTTGTATTATTCTTCAAATGGACTGGCATTACTATTATAAATCGTCAGCATATCCTAATTCCTTGTTACTAAAATATGCCAATCTAATAGAAAGCGCACAAGTGCGAGGGGAGATTTTTTTTTTCCATGCTCCAACTTTTTTTTTTTTTTTTTTTACTCCATTACTACTCTGAGATATCTTAAATGTTCAGTTTTTTTTTTTTTAACCCTTCTTCATAAAATCAAAGTTTTCGACCAATGAAAATGAACATTATGCACGATTAACATATTTCTTTCTTGTTGATACACTACTAAACATATATTTGCATGTGACGATCTTTCTGTGCTGAATGAATTAGCATTTTTGAAGTAAATGTGATGTTTTCATTTAAATTTGTGAGCAATACCTCTAAATTTTAAACTAAGAATATCTCTGCAAATTTAATAGAAATGTGAAATTTGGTGTGCGCATGGATGTAAGAAACATTTTACTAATTGATACTTTTACGCTACAAGTGACATATTAAATTTAAAAAAAAAAAAAATACCTTTTACTTTTATTCTCTCTAAGTGCCAAGGTGTTCACATACAATTACCTACCTTATTTAATGAAATTTTGTAATTAGAAGTATATGTCTAGATGCAATAATTATTAAAATAAAGCTTTATTCTTTTTTTAGATATCCTGTATATGGCAAACTCTAAATACATTTTGAATTTTAACTGGCTAGAATTATGGTGACAGAAACCGAGAATATTTCATTTTGAGATGGATTGAGTTCTGTGATGCAGGAGGCAAATTCAGCTGTTTTATCACCAACCACATGGTTAGAAGCCACAGTTAACTATAGTGATTTATTGGTGATATAGGGCGGTTGAAAATTTCTTTTGGAGGAATAAATATATGTTGGAATTAATCAGTCTCTTTTTGGAAAATTTATTATATTTTTTTCTTTCTTTCTTTCTTTTTTTTTTCACTTTCTTTTACTAAATGTTGTGAAAAATAGTATAATTGTAAAATAATTTTGTGTATCGTCTGATATCCATGAAATTCTCAGTTCTTTACCCGATACAAATGCCCCGAAGATGAAATCCGTTTTTTTCTTCTTCTTCTTCTTCTTTCTTTCTTTCTCTCTCTCTCTCTCTTTTCCTTCTCATGCTTAAGTTAAAGAAACCAGTTCTTGTATTACACGAATATTTTCCACCAAAGCTTTTCTATTTTACTTAGCGGCTGATCTTAAGAAAAGTCACTTTTTTCTCTTCATCTCCTCTAGCATCCCATTCTCTCGTCATTTTTCACTTTTCCTCTTAGTGCCCCTTTTTTCTGTCAAGACATCCGTTTAGCTTAGCCCCTTTTCTGTCGCCTGCGTTCGGTCGCAAACAAAGCCCTACAAAATGGCTGAGGCCGCCCCTAATGTATTAGCGGGAGCATCCCCAAAGGCATTTGCCCAAGATCATCGATTCTTAGATTTGCAGTCGATATTCCCATCCGCGCTATGTACCTCTTGTTTGATGTTTCCTTCCGCCTGTATCGTGTGGCGAGGGGGGGGGCACTTCGGTGGCTTTGCCTCAATTGAATGAGAAAGTCGCATATTGTTTCTTTTGTTTGCTTCCGAACCTCCGCTCCTTTAAACCCAAGGTGTTTGCTGTAGTTTCTTTCTTTCGCCGATATTGAGTTGCATGTGCCACGTCATTCCTGAGCGGGCGGCTTTGATGAACTGAATTGCCCCTTAATATCGGTGAGTTTCTGAGTTATTTGCTAGGTATTTGGAAGAAAAATGAAGACGTTGTTTCTTTTTGAAAGAACGGAGATTGCCCCGAAGGCTGAATTCTTTGATTTGAATTTCGGGATTGTTTTGTTGTGTTCCTTTTGGACAATAGCGGAAACGAAAGACCCCCTCCCCCCAAAAAAGCAACTGTGTAATTAATGCCTTTTCTGTTGAGTTTTTAATGATTCAGGGTGCGCTTGCGTTGAACTTTTGTTGTGGGAATATGAATCACTGGAAGGAACTTTTTCAAAAATTTTCATATTGAAGAAGTTAATTATGCAAACTTTCATTCGAGTGGGTGAATTGTCATTTGTATTGCACTCTGCGGCCAGCATTCAGTGGAAGGGTCTTTTCTTATTGTTTTCCGGCGCACATTGCTGGAAAGTTGCAGTCGGGAATCGATTATAAAAGGTTCTATTCTAATTCTGAGATAACAGCTGTGTTTTTTAAGCATTCTAAAAAGTAGAAAGATAATATCAAAACTTTTTGTTTTGTTTTTCTTCAAAATTATTTCTTGCGCAACAGATCGTAATGGATTCACTTTTCCATGACAAACTGCACTGCAGGTACCAAAATCCCAAAGTGCTGTGGTTCGTTTAGGATTAAACAATGGCATCGAATGAACCGATTTGTATTTTAGAATTTTAAAACAATGATTTTAAAATTCTTTTATATAAATTTATACTAAACCTTCATATTTGCAAGTTTCGAGAATGCAGCCTCGGTTGAAATAATTTTTCGTTCGACTTTTCTTTATATTCTCGTCATTGCGCGATTCGTTTATTTAATTACAATTTTAAAGGAATCGTCATCTCGGGACCTTGAAATAACTATCTTCCCTTCTGAAAGTGAAATCGTCGTTTGTATTTACTTGAATGGAACCTTTTCCTTCTACGTAATGGTTGGCATCCATTGCTGCAAAATTTATTTTTCTCATTCATTTAAACCTGTTTGTTTTTCCCATTTACTATTCGAATGCAACATTTAATCAGCGTAACCTGAATATTAAACACTGCCACCAGAACTTGCATTAGACTTGTTTTCACAAAAATATTATGTTTAGCGATAAATGAACATTGTTCCATTAAAAAAAATTGGATAAATTGGAAAAGTAATGTAACAAATGTCTAAGTATAAGCTTATGTATCTAAAATTAAAAAATGAATTAGAATCTTTTTGAATTTTACCTCTTCTCTTTGGACTAAAATGTATTACAGGGAGCTTGCAGTTGTGTTTTACTTAATAAATCTTAAACAATGTATTTCTTTTATTATCATTGTACGATGGACATAGCTTGAAATTCGCACATTTATTATTCACTTGTAAATGAATAAGGAAAGCTAATAATATATGATTTTATTTTTTGCCTCGTCATCCATCTGCTATATTACGCGATTCTTCATTTTTTTTAGGTAACGTTGTTTGGATGCATTTATTTTTATCATTTGCCTAATTCTTTAAAAATGGCCCTTTCTTAATCAATCCACTGGATCTTTATCAATGCATAAATGCGTTGCATGCAAACTGCCACAAAAACGATTAGAAAATAAAATCTTAGGTCAGCGATTTCTTTTCCTTTTACAAGTGCGGGTATTCAAAAATCGATTAAGATTATTTACAGCTTCTTTGCTGCCATGGTTCTCTTATATCATTTACACGGTTTGCTTTGGATGGATTTTCATAAGAATGACGTTCTTGTACTTTTCGCTTTCTCGTATACGAAGTATCAAGGAGATACTGTAATCGTCAAAAAAATTTGAACTCGACATTTTGATGTTGATGCATCTCTGTTTTAAACCTTCCCAAGTCCGAAAATTTCATTTTTGGTATTATATCTGTCTCTGAACGCGATGACTCTAAAATGCTTGGAGTTAGAGGAAGGAAATTTACTGTATGGGATTTTTATCTGATTTTGAACAAAATCCATCACAGGAAGTCTGATTGTTCGAATACAAGTGAACTCGTAAGTACAAAACATAAAGAGATAAAATTTATATAGATTTAACATCTAAAGTGCGATTTCTGATGAAATTTGGAACCAAATCTATCTATATTTTCACTCGCATGTTAACGCAATGTTTTAAAGAGATCATTGAACTTCGGTATATTATCTTATGACTGTCATGGGCCGCGGTGGCCTGGTGGTAAGGTCTCAGCTTCGGAGCCGGAGGGTTTCAGGTTCGAGACCCGATTCCACCGAAGAACCGTCGTGTAAGGGGGTCTATTGCACGTTAAATCCGTTTTGACCAAACGTCCTCCCGCTGGTGTGGTGTGGTGTGGTGTGGAGAGGGGGGTGCCAGCTCAGGTGTCGTCCTCGTCATCTGACCGCGGTTCAAAATGACGAGGTCCGTCCCAAAATAGCCCTAGTGTTGCTTCAAACGGGACGTTAATATAACTAAACTAAACTTATGACTGTCATTGTAGTTTCGTGTCAAATTTTTGTGCTAATCGGCCGGCAAAAAGGCGTCTGAAGTGCATATTCACGTGATCGATTCAGTCGAAATGATAGTTTCACGCCAAAGATTTATATTTCGCAAATATTGTTCGCCAGTGCTGTGCAAGGTATTCCTAAGACCCCTGGACCGTGGTTGCCTGGTGGTGAGGTCTTGGCTTCGGAACCGGGCGGTTTCAGATTCGAGACCCGTTTCTACCGAAGAACAGTCGTGTAAGCGGGTCTGGTGCACGCTAAATCCGTCGGGGCCAAACGTCCTCCATCTGGTGTGGTGTTGAAGTTCAGAGGGGGAGTGCCAGCTCAGGTGTCATCCTCGTCATCTGACCGCGGTTCATAATGATGAGGTCCAAATAGCTCTAGTGTTGCTTTAAAATGGACGTTAATATACCTAACTTAAAATAAACCCATAGTCCTCAGTTTTATGTGGAGGAAGGAGAATAAAAATTTTATTGGAGAGCTTCGGGAAGAACACTGCTGCTCGTTTTCAGTGTAATTCGTAACGAAAACTGCAGCGATGTGTCCCTATTTCATTTGATAGAAAATTTTGAATTCATTCCTTTATCGTGCGCTAATAAGTATTATTTCATTTACATATTAGTATTATTTCATTATTTCATAAGTATTATTATATTTATTTACAGTAATGTTTTATTTTAGAGGAATTGGGTCTAATTTTTAGAAAAAGATTTACAGTTATGTCCTCTAAGTTTATATATTAAATCACTCACAAGTTCAACTAGCACATAAAGACAACATTTTAGACGGTTTATTTGACCGCTTTCGAAAAGATCTGATTGTTCGCCTATCGAGACATAACTCTCGTAGATTTTTTTTAAGCCTTGGCTGAATTTTTAGCCATTTGTCCCTCATTTCGCGAACAGGGAATTTTTTTTTGACGAATCGATTTATTATCAATGTAAAATTTGCTGGAATTTATTTCCATCCTTTATAGTTTACGTAGTATTACAGAGTGCAATATTTCAAGTACAGTTAAAAGAAAGCAGTATTATCGGGTCGTATTGACCAGAACGATACATTAATATTATTTGGAAAAAAATTGTAGCAGATATGTAAATAAAAGTATTTTTAGAAAAATAACACAACATCCTCGCTAACAAAATCTGCATCTAGAAAATAACTTCGAAAGGGTGGAGCGGCAGAATTATCTGACTTGCCAAGAGGGAATTTAATATCGACGTTGCACTCATTGCTTATCGTGATACAGTTTTAAAATGTGTGCATTTTTTTATTCTCGAAAGTAACGTACCATTTTAATATTTTTTAATACATTCATAAATAATAGAGAGTCTTCTAGTGTAAATTTTCATTCCATATTAATGGTAGTGAAATTGAGAAGAACCAATTTCGAGATTCCATGATTAATCTAATAAGCAATTATTATTTATTCTCTTTGTGCTGTATTGTCCCACCCCTCTTCACTGCTAATTGCGTTTGTCAAAAATACAAAATGAATAGTAGATATAGAATATTACACTGTTTTAATTATATATTATCTGCATTAAAACCAACTCTCATTTTCTTTCACCGTTGGATTAAAAAAAAAATCCTAATATTATTAACTTTTATGTGCAACTTGCTTAATGCAACACAACGAATTGCTATTTATGTACAATTCCACTCAACTTTATAACAATATTATTTATTTTTAGTTGATTTCTAATAACGTAGATTTCGAAATTGAGCGAAATTATTCAGAATATTCGCAAAGGAATTAGGTTAAGTCCAAATGACCAACATAATAATTCCTTTTTATCTTTAAATTCTTCTAATCTCGAGTTTCTTCCTAAATTGATAATCTTAAATATATTATCTTATAATCGAAAGATGCGGCCTACTTAATATTACAAGTTTATTCGCTTGCGTTAATTTATACTCAAAATCCAAAAAGTAAGTGATTCGTAAACTTGTGCTTTATACAGATGACCTCTATAATATATTCATCTGCATAATAATAATTCGGATTTTTTTTTTTTTTTTTTTGCTTTTTTTTTCTTTGTCGCACTTTTTTGACATTTTGTCAAACAATAGAGTTGCTTCTATTTTTTTCATGTTGTTTCCATTTACTTGGAATTCACAAAATTTTCCTTTGTGCTCAATACAATCGCATGTTTTTAGTCAAGCAGACAAATGGAGGTGACCTACTTCATATATAAGTAATATCATGTCGACAAATGCAGAACTCAAATTTATTTGTAGCATGACATTTTTTTTTTCTTTTTTGTAACTTTTATTTATTTCTTCCTTACATTTTTTGTAACTTTTATTTATTCATTCCTTACAGCATTACGGCCCATTTCCGTGAAAAAAAGTGTTCTGAAAAATTCAGCGTCTCTTACATGTCATCAAATTTAGTTATAAAAAATCCATAGATTTTTCTGAAAATATTTATTATCCTCCAAAACACGCAACATTCTTCCGGAATTCGAAACCTATAAGGAATTGAGAATGATTCAGAATTTATTTTAGCAGTGACCGCAAACTTCAAAGAAGTTCATTTAACAAATCGTTCATTAACACCCCCTCTCAAATTTATCATTTTGTAACTACTCGATAGTTATGTGTGTTATAAAGATGAAAGTTAATATCGCCCCAAAACGTGAAATGAAGCAAATCAGATTAGAGGATAGTAAAATACTTTTTCGTAAACTTAACAATTTCATAAACTTCAAAAATATTTATTTCTATGTGGAGAATTATTTTCATTTCATCAATTGACTCAAAAAGTTATAAGCACTTACCTGATTGGTATGTCCAAGAAATGAATTACTAGAGTAATGCATCCAGTAGTACATAAATTAAACACTTAAATATTCGTTGTTCGTTGAATATTTTTAACCGTTGTTTTCGCTCTGCATATCATTTACATTTAAGCACCGTCGCGAGAAGTATACAGATGTTCGGAACTAAAAATCTCGCGTATTTCTTACGTGTGCTTTTAGTATGTTTCAAGTAGGCCGTAGAAATTTTGCGTGGAATCTCTACTAAATCAAAACAAAGAAACATTGAATGAGCATAATAATGAGCGAACAAATATTTAAGATAACGTTTCCAACGGCGTATTTTGATTTCGACAATGAGATTCGCTGTTGGATGTATTTACAT
The DNA here is from genome assembly GCA_026543865.1 of Argiope aurantia. NCBI lineage: Eukaryota > Metazoa > Arthropoda > Arachnida > Araneae > Araneidae > Argiope > Argiope aurantia. The sequence goes on from JAPMOR010071172.1 coordinate 71,836, forward strand.
CTGGCGAGGCTTGAATTATCATTTATTTGAAAGGTTTATCGATTCTTTTCAGTCTTTGCTTTCGTTATTTTGATGTTGTTGTTGTTGTTGTTTTTTTTGCCTTCTGTTTCAGAGTGAATATGTGAAATTTTCAATTTATTTTGATGGCGATTTCAAGGTAATAACTTGCTACTCCTATTAAGAATTAGCCTTAGAAGGACTGAAATGAAATCAAAAAATAAACTAAATTACGTTCGTTTCGTAGAAAATTAAATTTTTACTCGCTTTCTTTCTTTTACCACTAAACTATTCATTCTCATTCCGTTCTTCAACCTTGCCTTCCCCATTTTTGTCTTTGAGGTCGCCATCTTTAATTGGAAGTGCTGGTCGAAAAGAGGGAAATCGGCAAACAAAACGCTCTTTTTCTCTCTGCCTGATTGAAATTCAAACATGTCACACGTCGTTAAAATTTACGTGAACAAACCTGACACATTCCGCATTACGAAACCGATAAACGTTTGCTGCCATTTTTCAATGCTTTTGGCCATGGCAGCAAATCTCTCTGTGAGGGGAGTCTTTTGCCTTGTCTGTCGGGCTGATATGTAGGCCAAGTGAACCTCGCCCTCTTGCCTGTGACTGAGCTGGACAGACTGGAGTTGTACCAATAATTGGTTCGATGGTTATTGACGGTCGACCGCAATCCATCAAGGGCGGCTGCCCTGTCAACACCTCCGATCCCAAGGTCCCCTTTCCAAAAGGTTTAAAGATTGGGTAAATTGCGTCAGTCAGCATCCCTCCCGCATCAACCCGCGAGAATCATTTTGTTTGGGGTAACCAAATGTGGAACGAAATGAAAATAGGATTGCTGATCTTTTGATGGATTTGGAGCCTTGAAAATCGATTGATGCTTCATTTTGGCTGTCAATCGCCAATTTGAATCCATATGCATATTTCGGAGGAGGAGGGGGGGGGAGGTAGTTTGAATTGTCTCACGTTGTTTTTGTATGATGATATGCATGAGTTATTTATGATAATATGAGTATTTTGAAAAGTAAAATAGATTTTTGTGCGTGCGCTTTTATACTTATCGATGTTATTTGTTTTATATTGTTCAATAAATAGCCCAGTCTCCGCAATGTAAATGTTTCTCCTGGACAGATGATAATTTTTTGCTAAGTTTAAATTTTGTTTTCCCTTTTCCGAGTTTTCCTTTTTAGAGGCATAGTCAGCATATTGAAAATTGTTCAGTATTAAACTATTGTCACTGATGCCATGTGTTTTCTTGTATATATTGAAAATGTGGAAACCAGTTTTAATAGTAAAAATCATTTATAATAAGAATCCCTTTTATTATTTGTGAAGTTTCTTTAAATTCATGTTATAATCTTAATATAAATAAGAGCCATTGTAGTTATGTATGTTCTCCAAATGACTGAGTCGATTTCAAACCAATTTATTCGTGACACATCTTTTCGTTAAGGCAAAAGAATATTTGTCTACAATGTGAAGTTTCTTTAAATTCATGTTATAATCTTAATATAAATAAGAGCCATTGTAGTTATGTATGTTCTCCAAATGACTGAGTCGATTTCAAACCAATTTATTCGTGACACATCTTTTCGTTAAGGCAAAAGAATATTGTCATCCTTCCAAAGGTAAAAGTTGAATGTTGAATTAGAAATCCCTTTTATTATTTGCCCTATGTACATTACTGCGTCTTACTTGGCGGAAACTGCTTTGAATTAGAAATGATGTGGAATTTTATCTTTTTCTTTGCGGTAACTTCGGAGCAATGAATGTAACAGAAATTATTTTAATAACATCTTGAAAGTCAATTTATCGCTTCAATGATATTAGTCTTATTTTTGTGCAGTATTTCTTTCAATTATCTAATTCCAAAAAATTGAAGCGTATTAAAATCATTGTATTAGTTAATATTGTGTAAATTAAACGTGTTAAAGATCATTGATGGGAATTTCAATTTTGTCTAGCGAATCGTGTTTGTTATGAAGATTATGCGGAGTCATTTAATGAATCTCGCTTTTAAATGCTCGACTTCCTTTCCGTAACAGACTGGAACGATCCTTTCACAATCAGACTACACTGTAAATCATCGAAATGAATGGGAACGCGTCAAAATTCATTGCGGTCATTATCGCCAGTTTAACTCGACACGCTGCCTTTAATAAGCATTTTGTCGGAAGGAAAGACGGATGGCGAGTTAATACATTCATCAAAAACTTTTGACCGATTTTAAGTGCTGTCCATTAAGTGGACGGGTCATGGCGAAATCGACGTCCGCCTCACTGGTCGAAATTGATTTCGGGTTTCGAATCTTGAGCTTCAGAACCAACTGCCTGACATGATTTATGGCGGCTATCGGGATCGCTTGGTATGAAAAGGCCTTAAGGCTGGCTCTCCGAGGTGGAGGAGGGAGGGATACACCTGTCCATGCATTCCCCCCTCTTGATATCGTGAAGAAGGAGAAGGGAAACTTTAATTTCCTTTCTTAGGTGTAGGCAATTTGCAGTAGCAACCTCTTTTGTGTGACGCGAATGGGGAAAAGTAACAGCAACGAATTCTCTTGTTTCGGACCAGGGCGATGAATTTTTCACTCTGAGCTGTATCTAGGCGTACACCTATATTTTATTTATTCCTGGATTTCACAATGAAATATTTGTTTGAATTTCAGATTGCCTTATTTGCTCAAAAATATCTTTGCTTTCTATTTTATTTACAAAGAAAGAAACAAACAAACAAACCTTTAAAAATATATTATAGTGGAAACCCATTTACAAGTCACAGATTATCCCCCCCCCCCCCCCCAGGAGTTATAAAATTTGAAAATACATGAAAAAGAAAGATTGCATTACAACTCTAATTATTTTTCTTATGATATACTTCATTTCTAACTTTTTGATTCATCTAAATTTTATCCATTATAAAAATAAAAAAAATCTTATCTCTATGAACTCGGCCAAAAAATTTTTTTAAAAAATCAACTTATTCGTGTTTATTTTCACTGTATATGAAGTTTTTGTGATCCGTTTTTAACCATATGATATTTCTAAAATCTAAATTCAATGCAGATATATTGATTGATTGCGTGAAAAAAATTTATATTTCAAAGGTGCCTTTAGGCTAATTGGCATACTTATGAACTGTGGTCAGATGAGGCATATGCATGGTAGAGCATTAGTTGGTATCGATACCGGAACTTGTGGCTTTCAAGTCTCATTGTTAAGCATGCAACCAGACTCACGGACCTGTGGATTGTTTCGAAAGTCTTCTGCTGAAACCGATTCCTAAATGCATGTAATAGCCAGTTCTTTTGGGAACTTCTGTTATCGAAAAATGAATATCCTTTAGATTTTCTGATTGTATTGATTATTTAAATTTTAAATTTAAAAAAACGGTGCAAGGTAAACGAATTCGTATCGTAATAACATTTATTGAGTCTTCTTGGTTATGCGTAGAGGCCGACTCTCGTTTTTTTTTTAAAGCCATGTTTGCGACATTATATTTCTTTTGCATATATCTTTTTTAATCACAATGGGATTCAGAACCTTGCGATAGTTTCACGAGTGAGCGTTATAGATCTAAAAATAAAAAATATATATATCTGTTTATAAGATAATATCCTTGCAGCTCTGCTGCTTGGAATCGCGATCCAGTTTTGCGGATTGTACATTCGGCTTTTGCTCCATTACAATTGAAATTATAGCCTTCCGTTTCATCTACTGCAAATATTGCATTTTTTTTTTCCTACTCGAAATGGAAAAGGAAAAAGTACCTCTCAACTGTCAGTCGACCGAAAGTGATCATGTCTCGGTATTTTGCCTGTTCTTCATCATATCCACCAGGCCGCCGCCCTCTTTCTTAATTACTCTTTGTGCCAATTTTAATAAATCGATCATGTAAGTAACGCTTGATCGGACTTTCCTTTTTGAATAAGGCGGCGTTTGCACACTAAAGGAACCGAATTCTTGGTTGGTGCAAGCGGTATTGATTTTTCATTTTTAATGTTTTTGTTGTTTGTGTGTTTTGCTGATATTTCATTTATGAATTGCTATTGATTTATGTTGTTCCCTTGAACTATTCGAGTGTACTTTGTGGGATGTGCTTGATTAATGAAATACTCTGTCTTAAAAATGAAGTGTCGGCAATTCTAGAAATTGCTGCAATTAGTATGACGAATTCAGGTCGCCTGACATTTGAAAAATAGTGTTGATATGTTGGATAGTTGATTTGTTTTGGTGGGCTTGGGTCAAACTCGCAGCCTTTTATGGATTAGAAAAGGATATAAGAAACGGGAAAGCGCTGAAATTAAGAAGATTCGCTTTATATAATTTTGAACTCTGTGGTTTTCTTTAGACTTTTTTTTACTCTGAACACATGTACTTTTAAACAGAGAAAACTGATTTTAACTGTCGGGTGAAAAATAGTTCTTATATATTTTAATCGCATTCTTCTATCGCCAATTTTCTTCGCTTTAAATAATGAATATTAATCCCTCCTTTTTGCATTATTATTGCTGCTTTACGATTAAAGCTTAATTAACACAGGTTTAATTATGGAATTTCCGCTTGTTTCGTTTCTGTTCTCCCTTTCGATTTTCGAATCTTTCATTCTGACCCAAAGACATGCTAGTCATGTTTATCAGAGGTGTGGTATCAATGCCTGCTTTATGGTCCTGATATTCAAATAATTTTAATACGTAGGTTTGTTCTATTTCGATTAAAATTCTTTTGAAAAGATGCAATGATCTGAGATTTTCCCAAAGACATATTTATAGTCGAATCCTGTATAAGCAGACAAAGAAAATCCTAAAAATAGATATTCAACTAAATTATTTTATCATAACTTTTCCATCCACACCAAAATATTGTTACTTTAACCAGATTTTTTTTAAAAATATCATTTGTGCCTTGATTATTGAGCATTAGGTTGGGCCGGTAACACATTAGATTTGTATCGGATCGAAAATTCTGATGAATGTATAAGTTTTTAGAATAAACAATAATGCGTCACACTTTCTCACATTTGTTTTTTAATCTAGTTAGAAGACGGATTGAAACGACAAAACCATTCAAAATATTTTTACCCTTTGGACAAAGAGCCAGATCATCAAAAGATCAAGATAATAGTGATCACCAGAACGATGAACCCAAAGTGCAAATGAATTATAACATATGGTGAAGTGGCAGATTTACATCCGATTTTATGCCCGGTCCTTCAAATATTTGCCCTCCTACAATGCATGCGACGCAGATGATGAGGATTCGGCATGTATCGTGCCAGTCGTCAAATTCCGAGGACAATCCAAATTCTTCACTCTTCTGTGATGCACATATTGACCGTTTGCTTCATTTCCTTTCTTACTTTTATTTCCTCGTATACAACA
>JAPMOR010071172.1:79365-122302 GCA_026543865.1 Argiope aurantia
GAGAGAGAGAGAGAGAGAGAGAGAGAGAGAGAGAGAGAGAGAGAGAGTCTGTCTGAATTAGACTTTTCCCGAATCCCTTTATTGTCGTGGATTTGTCCAACAGTGAAAGGGGCGCTTTTGTGAAGGGGCCATATTGTTATTCTATGGGAGTGTCACCACGCCTCTGGATAGTCTGTCCCTGTGTCTTCCTCCCAAGAGCTGTCGGAGGCATTTCTCTTTCCCTTTCTTCTGATCGAAGATCTTTTAGTATAACGATCATGAATCCAAAGGTGTGTGAGGTAATTTTTATGAGATAAGATAGATGCATAGATGGTGAATTGAAAAACTGCTAGCCAACAATTTGCAATTGGGAAGGGAGCAGGATGGGGTATAATATGGAGTAATTGTATTACAATACATTTGACACCGAATGTTTTTGGAGGAAGAAAAAAAAAGTGTGCGTGAAATATTGGCACTACTTCTTTCTGCCTGGATCTTTAGTGGTTGTAAGTATCAGAAAATATTTTGATTCACAGCAATTTCTTGTTTTGGAATCGCAGACAAAACTTTCAAGTGAGAATGTCGTTACTTTTATTTATTTATTTTATCCAACTTGAAAAAGATATTTTGTGTTAGTTATCCATGAACGAGTGATGAGTAAATTTGAAAAATTGCGTTATCGTTAAAATGAGTTTATTTCTTTATCCTTTTATAATGTTTCTTAATTATGTAAACTTTTGCAGTTATCCAAAATGTAAATTGTGGGAAATATTAAATTTAAATTAGTTATAATTGATAATATTTCCATTTTAATTTGATGTATTATTATTACTTCAAACATTAGTATTATTAATTACTTCAAATTTTTCTTCTTTTCTTTCAAACTGTTTTTTAATAAGCTGTACAGCTTTAAAGATGAGTCGAAATCTTAGAAATCATAAATAGATTTAGTTATTTAAATCTAATCTATTTATTATTATTTATTTGTACCTTCATTTAAAAATTCAATATGCAGAGAATGGGATATATATATAACTGTGGTCCAAACACCAGACTGCATAACTTCTAGTATCATTACTCTCTTTTGTAATAGTGTTTAATTGATAAAAATTAGAAAATATATCTGGAAACTGAGAACACAGAAGAAGATAATGGACGCCAGGACACAATGATTTTTTTTTTTTCATTACCTGTTGCCATCAGTATTTTAACGATTGTAGCTGGAGTGTAGGGCAAATTATTTTTTATCCGCCCTTCTATTATTCACTCTTGTAGTGTGCATGGCGTTCGGGGCATCTGTATTCTTCGCCCCCTCCCTCGTATTTCTTCGTGTTTGCGTATTCATAATTTTTTTCATATTCAGAATTTACCTCATTTGTATAAATTGTTTTTTCAAAGATGATTTGACTATTTTCCCGATTGTCGTATAATGCATTTCTTGATTTATGTTAATTCTCCTTCCAAACTAGAGTATTTTGGTTAGAGATTTTGATTCCATCCATTTTTCACTATATAGATATCTTATAATAATTGTAATAATATACCTATATACCTTATAATTATATATTATAATTATACCATAATATATATATAAGCATGTCTTTAAAAATGCTTAGATTTTCGATGTGTGTTCCGAATTTCCTACTTTATCGATCGGTATTCCGATGCGTCAGCAGAAGTTGGGTTGGTCTGAGGTGCTTTTTACATGCATTCGAGTAATTCAGTATTTTGCAAGTCATAATGTGGAAGTGCTGTTTCTTATTCCAATTCAATCAATCCTTATTGCTGTTTCTTAAATCAATTTTGATGGCGTCTTTCTTGTGTTCTGCTGAAAGCTCCCCCCCCCCCTTGAAACTATGAGAATCACGTGTTCCGGGTGCAACTGTCCGCCTTTTTTCATACTCAAATATCGAATATCCTTCGCGCGAATGGAAGTGAGGTTTCCACCGTGCTTGCTACGCGTTTAAATCCATTTGCTTGGTGTACATTATTTCTCTAAAGGAAGACACGTTTATCCTTTGGCTTTGGGTAGAGAAGTTTCAGTACTTATTTTTTCCCCTCCTTTTATTAATTTTCTGAATTGGCGCTTTTCCGCGAAAATTCTGATTTTTATTTATTTTACATTCAATAAAAAATTACTAAGGATTTTAACAATCTTTTAGCCTGCGCGATCAATATGTGTAAGTTCGTGCATTGCATGACGGTGCTATATTAAAAAGTGTTCGTGCATTGCATGACGGTGCTATATTAAAAAGTCGCCGAGCTTTATATATATTAATTCTTTTTAAAAACAAAATTTAATATTTCATCACAGCTATAGTGATAATAAAATTATTATATTCATTAAGGTGTACGTACACACTTAAAACTTCGAAAATCGTTCAAAATATCGAATTTTTTTTTATTGCTTCAAAATGTTCCCTGATCCTTTAGCTTTCAAACGATACCAAGATGTTGTCAATATTTGAAATATTTCTCGAGTTATAATTATTTTTCTTGAGGTACTTTCACTAAAAACTCAAGTTTCGTTTTTTTTTTTTTTTTCTCATTTTGTGAAGAATGATATTTTTCCACTATGTTGCTCCATTCAAACAATCATAACTCGACAAGAAATTTACCAAATACAATTATTTATGTATCAAAATAATCTGTATGAAACACTGGATGTTTTGTGCCTCAATCAAAGTTATATTTATAGAAATAAATTTTTAATAGCTATTTAAAATTTAAAATTACAGACAAAATCTCGCTCTTTCTATTCATCGTTGATGAAAACATTGTTAAAAAAACTATATATTTGTATAATTTGATTGAGGCAGACAACATGAAGACTAATATTAGGCATAATTTCGAACTAGAATTGTGTGCCTGTACAAATTAGAATTTAAGATATCATGTTACAAAAAATATGCTAATTAGCTCATTAAATATTAATTAATTAATAATTAGTGTAATTACAGAAATGAGTTTAAACTTATATTAATGACCTACTGTGAAAAAACTGGATTTTTAAAGTTAAGATTTAATTTCTTCTAGTGTGTACGTACACCTTAAAGTAAGGCGTCTATCTCACTTTTAACGTTTCTAAACATGAAAAACATGCGATGCCGAATGCATATTTGCGGATATATGCGGTCGACAAATTGTTTATCCCTTATTTTGGTCGTGATCGCACAGTTTGTGAAGACAGATTTAATGTGCTAATATGATGCAGCCTTAAAAAATAATTAAAATAAAATATTTTTTTATCTACATAATATATTTTTTATTAGCTGTCTATTTTTCAGATATTTAACATATTATTGATATAGATAAATTTGTTTCGAACTGTAAGATGCTGATGTTGAGCTGTATAAGTTTAGTATCATTTCGCTTCACTTATTAGGGTATTTTTTTTATAATATAGATTTATGTATATTTTTTTACTATATATATTTGAGTGTGGGTTTTAATCAAGTACAAATTATCTACACATTAAAAAAGATTAAATATAAAACTTATTATTTTTATAAATATGTATGTAATGATATCTCTTAATCTAATTTAGCCATATTAATTTCATCCCAAAATGTTCTCTTTATTTCCTGATCCAATTCGTTGATTATTTTTAACTCATGTTTTGGGAAACTGGGACGACTTCAGCATTTTATCACTCTTCGAGTGAAGGAATAGAAATCCCTAATACTTACAAGATTCTTTTAAATGTACCTAAGATGTCACTCTGAAATAGTAAAACGCAGACAGATCGCTTTCTAAAAAACTGTTTTCTTAAAAGAAGGAAAGTGAGAGAGACTGCACAGATGAATTTTAAAAGTCATTTAAAAAAAAATAGTTTTTTTAAAGACAAATTTTCTTACCGCAATCAATATAATATCAATAACAGGATCGAACATTTGCAAAACACCACGTTGTTTCAACTTTATAAAATAACATAAGATTTCTAAGTGATAATTAGAAATGTTGATAGAATAATATTCCAAAATTAATTTAAACAATACTTGATTTTAATTTAAATTATTCCGATTACACAACTTTTATAATTAAAGAAAAGCAAAGAAATAACTTTCAGAATACCGCAAAAAATAATAATAACAGTCTATGTCTCAGAATCCCATAAAGGCTTTTAGACAATTACTTGCTTTAGAATTTAATAATCCGACCCGGGTAATAAATAACAATACTAATTCTTTGATTCTGTTTCCCCACTTAAAATGATTCATCTCTGAATGTTTCTCCACCTTGCTCTACATCGTCACCCTGCCACTGATTTTATTTTAAAATTGTGGTGGTATGTGGATTATTATGATCTGTGCAGGAATCAACAGGACGAATGTTGTGGGAAACATTTCTTTAATAATCACATTCACACACTTAAAACAAACACAAAGACAAGACATTCACGCGCGCGGCTCACAGTTCGGCATCACATCTCCTTCTCATTACCATCGCAATGCATTATGGGATGACATATGGAATGGCCTAATCAGGCATCGCCATCTAGTATCCAAAAGAGAAGAGAAGAGTAATGCAACTGCTACAAAATTAATTTCATGTGTATCACGTGATGTGTTATCGGTTCCGCAAACCAATTAAGCCCAAATAGCCTTTAAGTGCTTCGAACTTACTGCGCTGCTAACAAATAAAACAATGGATAGGAACATTACTCGTAATCGTTTTTATATTTGGCTGTCTCTTTTTTATTTTCTTGCTGTAGTGCGTATTACAAGACAGTTTTAAAAAAATTATTCACGTCTTCGATATCTTTTTGTGAAAATAATGATCTTGTTTGCATTTAATGTTTAAAGATATCTCACTTCGACAGAAACATTTCTTCTCACAGTCAACAGTGCGAACCTTATTGAATTTATGACATCTTTTGCGTAATGGTTTATTATATCTCTTTTTAATCGGTTTCGTCCTTTTTTTTTATGTATACATTCATTTTAAAAAAGCTTTCTTTTCACGATAAATTATCTTTTCTGCTCTCCTATTAGTTTTGATTCGAAATATCACTATGCGATCATATTAACCAGAAATTATAAATAGTCCAGAATCTTGTCATCAGTACAAACAGGAATAGGATCTGTATTGAAAAGGAAATCGCATAACGAGATGAGAAAAGTTTCATTCGTTTAGAAGAAAATCGTTGCACCGTATTCATTAAAATGTTGCGAACCATGAACAAAAGGCTTGAATGATTTCTTTAAGGATTCACCTGTTTAGACTAAATGAGGTCGTGAAAATTAGAAGCTTTTCGATTACCTATGAAAAAAAACACCTGATTTTCGAGATGGATTTGGTGGTCCAATGGGAAGTGATTGAACCTTTCATTGTCATTCAATCCGTGCAATGCAAGCAATTGTGCACATTGTTACAATTATCTGATCCTTAAAATTCGCATGGACCCTGTACTTTCATCACGTCCTGCTCCTATTGTTACGCTATTGATCATTATTTGAGTTATCGCAGAGGATGCCGGTTTATTCTTGGCTATCGAATCAACCTGACAGAATGTACACCTCGTTCATTTCCATTATCTTCTGCTCTTTTGTTCCTTCCGAACCATTTTAATTTCCCTTTGCGAGAGGCTTGAGGAGTTTTTCCTTTTTCGGCAACCGCACCAGAAACCCCCTTTTCCACACAATGGGACGCGCGCTGCCTCTTCCTAACGGTGAATAATAATTATCGTCGCTTTTCGTTAGCCATCGCACGATGTTCTTCTCCATTGTTAGGGCTTTAGTAAATAAATGGCTTCCCTCCCTCCTCGAGTGTGTATCGTTTGGTTGTAGTGGGCTGATAGATCTGGCAGCGTCATTATTTCTCCATTTCTGGAATGATGTCAGGGATCAGCACACACACGCCAATGAGTACGATTCCTTATGGGTTAATTGCCTGGATTTTTTGTTGTGCCCGTTTTGACAGTTTCTTTCCCTTTTTTGTAACTAAGCTGTTTATTTAATCCCTTCGTTGATCTTTTATGAGATAAATGTTTATTGTATTTGTAGGTTAGCTTTTATTCATTGAATTTCTCCTCGCTTTGCTTCGATCTAAGAAAATAGAGCAATGATTGAAGCGGCGAGTAGTTTAGAAATGATACGTATGAGAAAATATGTATGAAAGATTAAATATCAATGATTCTTACATGATATTTTATATTTTCAGAAGTTCTATAGTAGATTTTCTATTGAAAACTGTAAAAAAGAATTTACTGCGCTTTTTTCGTGGGTTTTTCTTAACAATTTGCTTTATATTCTACTTTGCATAATAATGTGTTGATTCACTGGAAAATATTTAAATTTATCTGTTGTTCTGTTCGATATTTATTTAAAATATCAAATATTTTATGTGAAATTCATGATTTTGATTGCTTCCATACAAAATGCTGATTTAATGGGAATCGATACATGGAAAAAGTAATCGGATTTTTTTTCCCCCTGTCTTAATTTGTAGAGAGCAACGATCTCAGTTTTTTTTTTTTTTTTAAATAAAAGATCTTTCGTGTTTGCTAACTAACTCTACCGACATGTTTGTTTAGGAAAAGAAAGGCATTGAATTTTATTATAAAAATTTAAAAAAAGAATAAAAATACATTTTTTCCCGTCCTTCCATAATAAAATAATCATAGAAATTATTGCAAAACATTTTTTTATTTAAAATTAATATAATGGAATTTTCTTCCCAGTCCAATAAACAAATTCTAATCCTTAAAAAAAAGGTTAAAAATCACTTTCTTAAAAATTATACGTCCGTTCTATTGATTCTCCAGCAGTTGAGAAAATAAAACACTTTCATCTGAAATGCGAACTGCTCCAATGGATGGAGAATACAATTACTTTTATGCAAAATAAGCTGCGAAGACAATGGCATCGGCTGAGAGCACTTAAGAATGTTCTCTCGATTCCGAATTTTAAAATTTAAAAACACACCATCGATTGTGATCGGCAGCAGCTATTTTCTAGGTGTTGCTGTTGAGGTTTTAGGCCATCGACAGGCAATTGAAGCGCGTTTAAAAAAGAGGGAAGCGGTCATTAGATTCTGTCTGATTTTTCTTTTTGCTTTAACTTAGAATTAGATTTTTTTTTAAAAAGACGAGGACGTAGAAAACAACCGGTGCGAGTTCAGCTAACATTCTAAGCAATCAATGTGAGAAATACGGTCCGAGTGCTAGAGTTCGGATTGGATAATCACAAGGAAAAATGGGTGCAAGAGAAATCAGTTTGGATTCCAGCTCCCTTCTTTGAAATTTTTCTTCTTTATTAATGTAATATTGAAAACCAAAGAATGGAGCCTCGATTTCCTTAATATTCGTCATAATTTATGCCCCGCCACTTTTTGCTTACTTTATCAAAAATTGGAATTTTGTTTTACCCTTTTACTTTCATTAGACTTTTTAAAAACAATTTCATCATTCATTTGTTTTCGATTCCGGATCTCTCGACAGACTCGAGGCGAAATGAATACTTTTATGGTGGCCGAATTTTATTTTGCTTTATCTATACACTAGCCGCCTTTGACGATCAGCCGGTTCACCATTGTTAATGCTGGCTAAACGTTTCAGGGAAATAGTTTATGTAACTTGATCTGTTAATAGCTTTTTCTGCAAAATAATTTTAAGCTTCAGATTTTGATAGTTATATAACTCAGTCATACTATTATGTAGGCCTTAAACAGTTTTGTTCATTGTACTACTTATCTCTCTCTCTCTAATTTTCTGTCGGTGTCCATAAGATTTCAACTTTAAATTAGAATGGTAATTAATATAAAAACATTTTTTACTCAAAATAAAAATGTCTTTTTTTTTTTTTAATATGAAAATTGAGAGCTGAGTCTTTCGGCATTGAAGTTGTATGTGCACTGCAGAATAATTTTCGTAATTTATATAGTATCTTAAAGAATTATTCAAGACAAATTTCCTTGAATCATAGTAAATGTAGTTTTACTTTAAAAATATTTAACTGATGAAAATAAAATTTTTTATTTCAGTCAATAAATGTACTTATAAAAAAACTATTGTATAAATTTTGCACAGTTCTTCGAACACAAACACTGTGACACGAGATTTTTATATAATAGATTTTATAACATTGAATATTTTCGTAATCATAGGTCAATCACTGTCCAGAAACCCTGGCAGAAGATTGGCGTATCTTCTTGGTCTAAAATCGCTAGTTTTTATAGAAGTCATATTCAAATTTCATAAATTAGGCACTTTTAATGATTAATTTAGTTAATTGGAGTTCAACAATTTTTACTTAAAACATTGTCTCTATGTTGTTTAATATGATTGAAAGGGCAGAGGAGTTATGTAAAAATTTAAAATTCGTAATTTATCAGAATATTTATTGACTCAAATTACATAAAATATAATTATTTAATTCATTTAGATCATTTTGTTAGTATATGTATGCCTCTAATTAGCTGATGGGAGCTGATTAGAATAATTACCCTATATATATTAAACCATGTTTGCCGTAAATTAGACTGTTTTATTGAATTAATAATATAGATATTGTAAAAGATCATAGAAAACCTTTCCTCTATTTATTTTTCAGAAAATATATATATTTTTTTTCCTCTTTAATGTTCTCGTGCAGATTAAATTTTATTTTTATTTTGTGCAAAATATATTGTTGAAAAATATGGTTAAAATATTTCTTTAAAAATTCGTTAAAAATCGGAACAATTTATAGATTAAAGCATCGGTATCATTAAAAAGATAATTTTTTGAGCTTTAACTTGACGCGGAAAAACGCTGAAATTTCGTTTAATTTTTAATTAAAATTCTAATTAAAAATTTTAAAAAATCGTTCCGAGGTGCATAATCCAGGTCTCCAAGATATGCACGTGCCAAAATTAGTAGGTGTAGGTCGAATGGTATGGCCTGTAGAGTGCCAGCACACACACACACACATTGAGCTTTATTATAATTATAGATGTTTATATTTAAGAAATAATATTGCTTGCCATGTCACTGATAAATTTTTATATTCATCTCGGGTAAAAAAAAAAAAAAAAAAAAAAAAAAAACAGATGGATTTTTTTGTAATTATTTTATCTATACCATAACTAGGGTGGTCATTTAGAGCAATTGTCCCGTATGCTATTGACTGGGGGAGGGGGAGAATATTGAAAATCAATTGCTTCTTTTTAAGAGAAGTACTTTTTAAAATTTTCCTGCTCCAAATTCTCAAAAATTAATTGTTCCACTCACATGTATGTGGACATACAAGATACAATCCTTTTTACAACATGGAAACATTCTGTTTAGGATTCACAAAACAAAGTAATTGAGCTTTTAGAAAGTAAGAGAAATACATTGTAGAATGAGCAGAACGTAAGGTTTATAAAATAGTATGGATTATATATATATATATATATATATATCAAAATTTGAAGCTTAAAAATATTTTGCTGATGAAGCTATTGAAATCAAATGACATTAAATATTTAGCGAACCAGCTGGTAACCAAAGGCGGCTACTACAAAATAAAAGTTGGCGAAATCGGATGCTGAGGAAATCTGTTTTTTCATTGATAAATTTGCAGTTCTCCAATTGCGTAATTCTGCAGTATTGTTGCATTATGGAGTACGTTTTTATAACTGTGATAATGACGTATTCGAATATGTACGGACGGGAAGCGAATTTCCTTGCGATAGTTCATCATATAGTCACTTTAGCGCTATCCGTTCATAATATGTACAGCGACCACTTGCTATATTTATCATATCTAATAAGAAAACGGTTTCGCTAAGTCAATATATTGTTGCTGGTTGCAAAATCTTCCGCTAGAATTGACAAGAAAACATCCGCAGAATCTTTTTCTTTAAAAAAAATTATGAACTCTCGAAGAAGGTGCACATTATATCTATTTCACCAGTCCATTTCGATGGAATATTGTCACAACTATGTCTTCATTTTCTTTCGAGACTAAGTCATTTTATTGTTCCAAAAGGAACTGCTGTACTGAAAATAATATTATTTATTTTTCCAAATTACAACTTCATTTCGTTGCGAAGTGTATAAGGTAGTTGATGTATTAAAATAAATGGTTTTTCTAATAAAAATGCGAGAAGCGGTGTGTTCTCATCTCTACTCGTATTTTAATTATTCACTTTCAAAATTGGTCGATTTGGGGGGGGGGGAGACAGAGAGGAACATAGCTCCCTGTAAGAAGTTCGAGCTTTTTTACATACGCTTCTGAATGTTGGATGATCAGGATTGTGTGGTCGGACACAGACACGATCCTGCAGGTAGTGGGACATTTGCGTACGGGCCAATAAATCAATCATGCGTAGCTCTTTGAAAAAATGGGGGTAGGGAGTGATTAGTCTAGGTTTGCTAAAACATTTAGCTTTTAGCAAGAGTATTTGGCGGGAAAAGGCATCGGTATTTTAACTAAATTTTGATACTTAAACACAAGGAAAAACTTTGGTTAGGAAAGTGATTTTTTGAATTTTTAATTAGAATTTTAATTAATCAAAAATTAAGAGAAATATTGACTCTTTTCCGTGATAACAGTAAAAAATAGTTTTTACTTTCAAATCATATTAATTCTCTGCATTATTCCTTCACAGTCAAAGTATGCTAAATATAGTTCTCAAATGAAAATCAATAAATTTTATAAGAAAATCTGAAATAGAATTTCCATTCTAAAAAATTACACCTGAACTTAACTATTACCATCACAAACGATTCCAATTGTTTTAAGATAAGTGGATTATTTAAATGTGCATTTCAGCTAATTAATAACACACTCAATAAGAAAATTAAACAAATGATAAATTTCTACTATTTGAAATTAAATCTGTTCAAAGCTTTTGATAAATCCGGTAATCAAATAAATAATTCATATACACACGAAATAAAAACTTAACAAGCCTGATATAGTTATGAAAATACATCTTATCCTATATTTAAAAATCTAGTATTCTCGTTTATATGAAAACATTATCTTTGCATACCTAAATATAAACGTAAGATCTTGACTATAAAACATACATGCTATCTAAGATCTGTATTCTTTTTACAGAATAAAAATACGCGCAGACTGATAAACCAATAAAATTAATAAATTTTTTAAAATTTTAAGATAATTTACGTTAGAGATAACCTTATTTTTTGTATTAATATTTTTAAGTGCACTGAATTGCGTATTTCTTTCTCCCAAATATAAGTGTGTTATATTTAGTATCTCTACGTGCAATGGTCTATATTTTAAATAGACTGATAGACGCATGTATATGCATTCACTTTTATTCTTGGAAGAAAATCTTATTTTGTTAATTAAAACTTTTAGATTAAAGTCTGAATATTCCACGCTTTAATTTTTGAATAATTTTAAACGAAAAATTTGGAGATATCTGTGAAATTTAAAGTATATTCTTTCGTGTTAAAAGTCAATTTTTTTCCATTCCCCCCCCCCCCCCCCCTTCCTTTGTGTGTGTGTGTGCGTATGTTATCTGGTGGTTTGTTATTTAAGTTCCTAAAACAGTCCTTATCTTATTTTATGAAGTAAAAAATAAAATTCGGGATATTTTAATGGAACATTACAACTGAAAATGGAATAATACGTAAGAAAGCATTTTTTTATTATTTTTTAAACATATCCCGCATTTACTATTTATTTGATTTTTTATAACATCGCAATGTATTGAATATTATTTTAAAATACTCTCAGTGTGATTTCTTTTTTTGTGATATTGTTACAAATTTAGATAATTTTGAAACGCTGTATTCTCTTATTTTTCCATTGATGATATAAATTTTAGAAGTAGAATGCATAAGAAGCTTATAAAGTATACTTATGATAAATATTAATCGCAAAATGCATATGCAGGCAAGTTAACATAATATTCTAGTTGGATGAAGAATTATTTAAATATGACGAGTCTGATTAAGACAAATCTTAACAAAGAGTGATTATTTAAAAAAAGCAACAAAGAAAAATAACCTCAGCTCTTGATAATTTTTAATAGTTGTAGACAGGTATTTAGTTTTATACTTTCATTTAATGACAGCCGACCTTGCAATCATATTTATTCAAGTCATAATCAAGTATTGATTAAATTAATTCTGGAACTTTATTCTAGTAATATTCCTAATTACCATTTACAAGTTATTCGTTATGCTATTTTATAATTCTAAAAAAATTGGAGCTTTACTGTTTAAAAAATTTTTATTCCCTCCTTTTACAATATTGTTTAGAGTGTTATAGAAAGTTGTCTTTTGTTTTCGATATTTTGCTTTAAATTAATTTTACGTTTTGACTGTGCACTTTTTTTATTTGTACAATATTGAAATTGACTTTTTAGAAAGGGACTGACGACTTCAGTTTTCAAAATTTACTACTTAAAATTGCTGAATAAAAATTAAATTAAAATCAATAAAAGAAATTTGGAGAGAAAAGGAAGCTTCGAGATTTGCATTATCTCGGAGCCCCTGGAAGGTTTAAAACTGCCATGAATTCTTCTGAAATTAGAAATAATTATATTGTTTAAAATACGGAAGAAAAAAAAACGCATAGCTAATCAGTATACATTTCAATTAAGATGTAGATGTATATTGTAGAAGAGTGTATTACCAGAACTTCATTGAACAGTATTTTTAGTAATTTACTGTGCATATAAGAACGATCTTCAATAAAATTAAAGTTACTGAAGAACTTATACTACATATATTAATGTAAAAATAATTTTTCCTAATTCTATTTTATTTTTTAACAGAAGATTTTGATTATTGTTTAATAAATAGTCCAACTAGAAGAAAATTAAATTTGAATTCAGCTAATATCTCCTACAAATTTTCGCAGATACAAATGATCAGTTAGCAAAATATTAATATACTGATTTAATAAGCTGCTTATTTTATGCACCGTATACTTACAATATTTCATATACAAAATGCAAAGCCATATAATGAACAAATAATTTATCTTTATCTGAGTACAGATTTTTAAAAAAATGTAACAACACTTAAATTAAATCTACGATGATAAACAGAAAAGTTTAAATTTGTAATGGCGTTCTACTCTGGAAACTGATTTTTTAAAACTGATATAGCATGAAAACTTAACATCCGTAGTTGGAAGTTTTTCTTAAACTTACGGCATTTCAAGAATTGCTTTTGCAACTTTTGCCTCTTTACAAATCATTCCAATACCACTAACCTCATTTAATTGTACTTTAAATTTAAGAAGCAACTTTCCTTTAACTGCCTATATTTAAATAACATATGTAGAGGGACGAGACTCTTTATTATGTGTTATGCCATGGATGAAAGAATGAGTTCAGTTTCAGGAACTACTTTTTATTACCGGGTTAAGTTCCACGGCACAAACATTTAACACAAGCATATTGAAGAACAAGGCATAGAACAAATACACACGGCAAGCAAGGACAACACAAGAGACAAGAATGAGGAATCATGGGAAAACAGGGCTCTTGATAGGTGGCTCTAGTAGCGCCACCTATGAAGAAAGGAGAAGGCAGTAATTGTAACCGCTACACATATATTTTAATGTTCGAAATTATTGAATTAAATAAACGAATCGAGAAGAAATAAAGCAAAAACTAATGAAACGCAAACTCTTTCGTTTGATGCTAAACGTTATATTTATGTAAAGTAATGCATTCATATCTAAAATCTAGAAGAAATGATTATTATTTAGAAGTGGATACACTATTTATATGAAAAGAAATATCATTCCTCAATGATTTTTATCATACATTTTTGAATAAATATATTGAAAAACAATCCAACTTTCATAAGAAGTAAAGTGAAAATTGTTCATACAGTATTAAAATGCATGAAATTGTATTAATGAACGTATCGTTAAGTATTCGAAATTGTTTCAAACATCATGCTAATTCTTGCCAAATATGACACTCTTAGATAACGTTTAAAATGTTGCAACCTCTTCTAGAACTGACCGTTATCAGTAACACAATCGCATTGTAAACGGGACTATTGATTGAGAGTTTTATGATTGGTACTCAAAGTGTGCTGTACGCAAAAGTCACACAACCGATCCTGCAGATGCACATCCATGACAGTTTCTTCAGGCGATCGATTCCACAGTCTCTTCCCGCTATATTTGTTTTGACCCGGCGAATAAAAATGATTTCCCTTTCTGCAGCTCTCATCCTCATGGCAGGTCAGTAGTTCCAACGGCGACCGACCCACATTCCTAAAAATAAGAATCTATTATCTTCACTTACGAAACGAGTTTCTTGTCGTTAGTCCTAATAACGGCATCTTTGATCGCCATTGTTCTCGGCTAATAGAAGAATCGCTGCGGAAGAATGTAATAGATTCACCTCATTCATTCGGTGCAGGTGACCAAGGTCGCTTTCGAAAAGCCGGCCTCATGCGATGACGCTCGAATTGGTAATCTGTCATTTCGATAATTCACCCCCACCCCTCCCATTCTTTTTTTCTTTTTCTTTTTTTTCTTGTGTGCTATATTTGGAGAAATACTATCGAAACATTGCCAAGCTTAATGATCGAGACTCGGCGATATCGATGAAAAATTGGTCTGAGCTGTTTTTTCGGAGGAGATTCGGAGTAAGCATTAATCAACTGGTAGTGATATTAAGACTTGCAACTAAGATCTATATTTGTTTCCTTTTCAATAAAATTGTTGATTTAATTATGGCTTTCTTTAGGTTTATTCATTTATATTTCTTTCTGATCAAATGCGCTGGTGAGACAGCAATAGATAAAATTATGTTGTAGAGTTGTTTTTTTTTCTTTAGTTGCATTCTTTAAACACTTCTCACTTTGTCCAATTCAGCATTTTATTACATGAATGTTTTCTGTAAAGTTTTTATTAACTAAAACCAATTTATTAGGTATTAGATTGGCAAAGAAATATTTGATTCATATATTTAATAAACTTCGTAGTTGAAAATTCCTCGAAATTTGCATCACGATTATCACAACAACTTCTCTTTTAAATCGGGTGCAACCGATAAAGCAGAGGAGTCTGAAAAATCGAAGTAAAAGGAGAATCCCCTGACAAATGGATTGAACTGCTGTAATTCATTTTGCCTAATTCAGCATTTTTTTTTTTTTAAGTCGTAATGAAACAAGCGAATGCCCTTGTAGCTTGCAATAAAAAGCAGTTTGTAAAATCAAAAATGTTATAAATTAAATGCGAATTCTGTACCATTCGACGAGAAAAATATTTATCTTATTTAAAACATTTTTCTTCTTATTTTGTTTTCGTGCATTTTTAATATTTAGAATTTGCCAAAATATGCAAAATGAACTTACTACTGATTCCTCTTCCCCTTTACTTTTTATCTTAATCAGCTTAGTATAATTTAGTTTATTTTAATCAGCTTCTATCAGTGGAAGACGACAGCCGAAATTCGCAGTAAATATCGCTTTCCAGAGTGTTACATTTTATTCTTACGCATTCATGTCCAACAGTCTCTCTCTTGGGCGTTGCTATCATGTTTTCTTCATATCACTCTCTCCGCATTTTCGCTAAGTACCTTGATTCTCCGTCTGATAGACATATGCTTGTTCTCTTAAGGATTTTTCTGAAGGATCGCCTTTAGTGGTGTTCTATGTTCATTTATTTTTGCAAAGTAGGTTTCCATCGAGAAATCCGGATAGATCTGGCAATCAACCTTAATGATTTTTTTTTTTTTGTTTAACACTGCCAAAAAAGTATATTTAGTCACCAGATTCGTCAATTTTTAAATGTCCATAGTAATCCCCTTCACCACTTTAGCTTATAGCTGCTTTGTCTTAATTTCATAGAAACTACAAACGAATATTAGCAAATATTTAAGCCATATATTAATTTGATTATTGGCATGACATTTTCAATTCATTTTGTGTGACACGCTGAAAATAAGGTTGATGAAAATGTTGGCCAGATTTTGCAATGAAACAACAACTTATTTGTTAAAGTTTATCTCAAACTATAAAGAAGTATCTTGAAAATTAATTTTATCTAATAAGTTAAACAATTTCTTTTCTTAAATGGAGCTTAACTTCCTAAAATGTTTTTATATATCATTACTAGGAATCCGTTGTTTACATTTTTAAAAAAAAAAAAATGCCCTTAAACGGATCAACGTCTTTTAGAATACTTTAAATTTTATACTTTTTTAATAGATTGAATTTCCTCTAAAATTGCTTGATGGGTAATCCATTGCGCACCTAATTTCACCAATGTGTACGAAATTTGAACAGTGGATCTTATCGGTAAAATTAGCATACGAGAAGGATATGACAATGAAAGCATGACCGCACGGTAGCCATATGGAAGTCGTCAGGCTCTGGTGTCATTCAAATGCTGGTGGTCTCCGATAATAACAAACGTATAGATGGTACATTGACGTAGGCCAGTTTCAATTTTCTAAAAATTCTGAGTGCCTCTGCGGTTAACATAAAATCACATTACTCATACAGACATTGAATGTTACAGTTGTGACATATTTTTAACCTTTAAAATTGTCTGTAATATATTTTTCATCATTTAGTCATAAACACTGCTGCGAATAATCCTTTTATTATTATTATTATTATTTTTACTCTGGATTGCAATAAGGAGAGAAGGACCTAATTTAATTGAGTAGCTTTTTAAAACAATCTTGGTTGGTCCCAGGTAGTTGCATCCCCTCCTTCTTGGAGAGGGTATCAACTCATTTTATCCACCGATTCTGCTACGCACTCTAATAAAATACATTACCCGGGGGAGGAATGAAGAAAACACTAAAAAATCAGTGTTTGATGCATGGTAACAATTTATATCCCGGGTAGGACGGGGGAAATAGATGCTGAAGCGGAAAGTATAAAATAGTCCATTGGGCAGATATTTCCTGCCTCTGGCTGTTTTGCTCCTGGAAAAGAGATCCGTTTATGTTTGAAATGGATCATTAATTTCCAATGGAAAAAGTACCGGAGCCCCTGCGCATTCCACTTATTCCACCAATAAGTCGCCCCGGCCCGCCTTTTATAGATCGATAGATGTTGCCGATTATTGGCTGCTACAGCTTTAGCTTGCTAGTCTCTGGAGTGGGGCGCAAATATACGGAATGCTGACCCCTCCCTCCCAGTCCCCGAGGCTGGAACGTTTTAATTGCATATTTTTTTCCCTGGGAAGACGCCGTCCATTTGTGTTATGTGCGCGCGAGTGATTTTGTTGGGGAAGGGGGGGGGGGTTGCTGTATGGAACGCAGGATTGCGAGGGATCGTGGTGTTCTTGAATAATGAATGTGATGGAGCCCAAGTGTGCGTTGCTGTGTATTGTTCATTTGAGGGGAAGTTCTGCACTCATCGCTAGGGAAGTCGGCTGGCAGAACCTCTTTCTGTTAGTCGTGCTATTCAGTTTAGCTGTGTCACCTTTTAACCTAGCTGTCCTCAGTTGCTGTGGGAAGGCTGCTAAGTTGACTGGGGAAAAGAGCAGAAATTTCGCCCATTTTTCTCAATAAGCAAACTCGCTGGGGAATATTCCGGAGTCTGCGAGATTTCTCTATATAAGTCGTGAACGTGTATTGACAAAGCGAGTATAAGTCTTGTGACCTTTTTGAAGCTAACTTGTACAATCAAAAGTGGACCATTGTTGTATTTTAAGAGGAAGTTATTGGGAGGAGGACTCGTTAAAACTGTATGCTATTAAAAATTCCCAAATACAGTCCATGAGGACCTGGAAAGTGACCTTTTTGTGACCTTTTTGAAGCTAACTTGTACAATCAAAAGTGGACCATTGTTGTATTTTAAAAGGAAGTTATTGGGAGGAGGACGCGTTAAAACTGTATGCTATTAAAAATTCCCAAATACAGTCCATGAGGACCTGGAAAGTGTTTCTCTTGCCCCGATTAAACCAAACCAAATATCCCCTAATTATCAGAATTTTTTCTTTTTTTCACTGTGCAAATTTCATACTATCAATTTTTTGCGTTCTCTTTATTGTATCTTAATGGTGTTTGGTTTATTGTAGCCTTTACTTTTAAAGTTTATCCTTTATTAGTATTGATTCTTTGAACGTGGTTCGATTTATAATATATTAATTTGTAATGCCACCAATAGTCCTTTACTTAAGTACGATTTAAAGAAGACATGTGTGAACTGAGAATTTGTGAAATGTCACCATTATGTATGCTTTAAATTTTTTCCAATTCTATTTTCACTGTTTTATTTTAAATACATTTTTAAAAACTTAATACAGCCTTAAAAAATCGAATTAGTTCGAAAACTTGATATTTTGGTGAATTCTAGAATGATCATTGAATAGAGCAAGGTTGTGCCTAGTATTCACATGCTCAATAAACGAATCTGCAAATTTCAGTTTTCATTATGTAGGTTTTTTTTTTTTTTTTTTTTTTTTTTTGTCATTGATTAGACGGGCATTTTGTGAAAAAGGTCGTCCGCTAAATTATGCGTCTTAAAATTCTAATTGGCTGTTATTCTTCAAGAGTCACTTACACAATAGTATATCCGGATACTTGGATAATAACTCCTGCCTATCTCCTACGATCTCCCTCTCGTAAAAAGAGAACCGAACAATAAATTTAAAAGAAAAAAAAAAGGAACACGATGAAGAGGTGTAGCTGTTATGACAGAGTGTTCTTATACCAACCCCTTGTCTCTTAGAGGGAGAAAGTTTATTTTGGGTCCCTCCAATTATGAAATCCGTCGTGTGTGGTTGGCTCGTCTTGTCTCTATCAAAGTGTTCCGACCCCTACCGAAAGAGGGCCCTGACAGTGTCGCCAATGCTCTGACTTCAAAGCTGCCGACTGAGTTATAGGACAAAGGATTGCTTTCCCCCATCACTTCATACTAGTGGCATTTCAACATCCGTTCTGTACTTCCTCGGCATAAATTTAGCTATTTTAGGATTTTATAAAATTTACGAGCAATTTTTTTCTCTCTCCTCTGTCTCTATGGTTTATTTAAGTGTGTGTGTGTGTGCATCTTTCTTGAGAATTCTATTTGTGATTGGCTGTTTTCTGCTCATGTTTTCTTTTATCTTTCATTAATGCTTTGAAATAATACAAAAATTGTTCTACGTAATCGTAAATGCATACTTCACTATCATCAGTCAACGAAAAGCAATAAAAGCTCATTTTTTTCTGAAATTTTTAACTAAAAAGAATTTTCGTATTGTGAGAAATTCAGAATGTTATGGGCCTAAGCACTTAATTGCACATGAAACTGCCAAAGCTTCTTTACTGCATTTGTTTACAGTGAGGGGCTCCATAAGGGAACTCTTTTTGAAAAAGCTATATATATGTATGTAATGTCTTTCGAATCCTGTCGGCTAAATAATATGTAACATATTTTGGTTTAAGTAGAATGCAGGATCGAAGCAGTGAAGAGACTTTGTAATTTTAATTTCGTTTTATTCTCTTCCGGGAGACAGACATGATTATTTTACAAGAAGGCGCAGCGCAGCACAAAAGCAGAAGTATGAAAGAAGACAAAGGGACCGAAACAAATGATCACTAGTATTATATAACCTGGGATTTCCGGCCACGTGCCATGTTTTGACCTCTGAGAAGAGCAACTTTCATTATAAGAGAAAAGAGCAAATTTCATTCAACCACAAGAGAACTTTCATTTGAGACGTGGTACTGATGGCGCATTAGTTTTACGGAGGAATTAACTAAACCGAAAGTGGAATTGGATCGCGAAATAAGAGAATATTTTAGAATGAAGTTATGATGGGCTAAATTAAGATAAAATCTTGGAAATTAATTAAATTGAAATTAGAATTAAAATATCATTACATATATATAATATATATATAAACCCTTTGCTATAGAGTCATTAGGTGCTGGTGTGTGGAGCATTTGTAACAGATTTTTGCGTGCTTCTTTTTACTTTTGAAATCCTTAAAATAAAAGCACATACGTTTACCCGAAATATTTTTTAAAAATCTTGATTCTTAGAAGGTAATGCAATTTTCGTTCTCTGAAGCAATGCCCGACTGCACCACATCCATCTCCCCTCGAGTGAGTGTTCTTCTCACTTGGATTCCTGAAGTAAGCATTTATTTGCCACCGGCGAATAAACACGCTTTCCACGCTGTCTGTTCCCTCCGCATCTAGTAGGCATGGATCGTTCCCATTCCTGTATTTTCTCTAGAATATTTCAAACTAAATTATAGCCTGTGGCTCTGTCGTCGACATTAGTAACCTGAACGCCTCGGATATTGCAAAAACTCGATGCAGATTTCTAGCGGAATGGAGGGTTTGTCGAATTAAAATATTCGAGATAGCTTTTGAGAGGTTGGAAGAAATGAAATTCCATCCCCATATTCATTACTCAAAGGGCTGTTGTTGTTTTTGTTTTTAAATATTATGATGCACACATTCTCATAAATATATACTTACAATATCACAAGATGTTTTACAGATTAAACATTGGATATTTTCTAGAGTGTGCATGCACAACCTCCTCTCATACATTCGGGAAACTGTTACAGTTACTGTTGATTAATTCGTTTAAAACGGGAGGGCAGTGAAATATGAGACGAGTTCTGGACTTCCCATGGTATCTAAATACTATCGAAAAAGTATAGTATAATATAGTATCTAAATACTATCCTATAGTATCTAAAATTAAACTTTAGATAGTTTTACTTCGTATTTAAGAACTTCTGCGCATGAAAGTGATGAATCATCTGAAAATGCAAGCTGATTAAAAGAAACTTGAGAGTTATCCAAGCAACTTCCTCTTCATGTGCGCTGCGCCTCACGCCTTGGCAGCTATCCAACATGTCCTGAAGTCTATGTTTTATCGTTTATTAAGTTATTAAAATGCCTCTCTAAATTTCCAAATGTCTGAAGCGAAAAACTGTTGATTTTTAATTCTGTGGACATTGATTTTTTGATTGATTTAGAAGAATCAAACAGAGAGAGAAATATAACAGGCAGCATCAAAACACGAAAGCTGAATGTTTTCTCTTTTATATCAATAAAAATCACTTTTTTTTAATTAGGTTTATTAGTAGTTATCTTTTCACAATAAATTTCTTGTTGATTTTTAATCCTTTTAAAGGGTTATCCGTATAATTTTCTTTCTGCTTTTTATCCTTCGCAAAAACTCATTCTTTTTTGCTCACTCTTTTTTAACTTTACATGTTTTATATATGTAAAGAGGGCATTTTGAATTTTTCATTCACTTCTTGGTATTTTTTGAGTTTTAAAATTATGCTGAATTTTGAATTCTCGATGCAATTTTTAATATTTTATACTATTTTTATATTAATATTTTCTTATTATTGTTGCCTATTTATCGTTCATTTAATAGCATTTCCAGTGGCGCTAATTGCTAGTGAATCTAAGGAAATAAAATATATTTCACTATTGCATAATATTTATAATGATTTGTAAATTAAAGATTAAAAATAGAAAATATTAATAAAAAAAACTTTTTTTTTTCGCACTGCAATGAAAGTGCCTAGTTAAAAACTTCAATTTGGTTATTTACTAAGGTATCTTAAATTCAGGCAAGGGTTCCCGCTTTGCATGTAGCATTCTTTTGCGAGTCCATATGTGCATTGCATTCAAAAATAAATAATTCAAAGAAGCATTAAAAATTTTTAGAATCAAATTGCTTTTAAATTTTAATATTCAAATAGTAATTCAATTCAAAAGAACATAAATTTTGCTTTTATTTGAATTATAATGAAGATTCTGACGAATGCTATGTGTCTTTTTTCATTTCTGTTTAGGTTTTCAGACCATAGTTTGAGAAGCCTCTTTTTAATTCATTTTTCTGCGCTCTTTTACTTTCTGGTTTACGGAGGAGGTACTGTAATCGTCAAAAAAATTCGAACTCGAGATCCGGACGAATGTCCACATTTTAGCTCTCTCTGGGGACGAAAAACATATTTTTGGCTTTATATTTATGTGTCTCTCTGCAAATGATCGCTCAAAAATATTTTGAGTTAGGCGACGACTGAAATTTGGCATTATGACTAAATTTATAGATTTCCATCAAATCTTGAATGAGATCCATCTACTGTCTGACTGCTAGATAACACTGGAACGCAAAGAGCTAGTATATAATATTTGTTTAATAGATTTGACATCTAAAATATAGAAAATTATCAGATTTGGAACCATATCTGTCTAGGTATCTACCAACAGAGTTGATACCTCATATTGACCATGGGAGGATTGAGCGTTTGTACTTCCCCATGCATATAAACACAATCGGTTATAAACGCATTGACTTAAATCAATAAAATTCGATATGTTATCTTCTGATTAAAGTATTGTATCACATTTTGGTGTCGATCGGCCCGCAAAAAGGTGTCCAAAATATCTATTCTTGCAATAGATTCAATAAAAATACTAAATCCGCGCCAAACATCTACATTTCGTACCTGTCCTTCACCAATGCCATGAATTCGCCGCCTTATCTAAGTTCGACAGTTTTATATGAGGGGGAGGCAGAGATGAGACCTTCATTGGGAAGTATGCGAGAAAGCTTCGGGGAGACCAGTCCCCTGGTTTCAGGGTGATTCAAACACTTTTTTTTTTAAAAAAATGTTGCTGTTCTTTTTTTGATATTATTATTTAGAAATTTTTTCAATTTTATATTTTTTCTTTTTAAACCAATCTTCCTCCATCCTCTAAATAATTAATATAATTGAAAATCGCTATTGCCTTCGGGCTGTATCGAGTCATTTTTTTAAATACCATTCCCCTTTTTTTCCCAAATCGGTGCAATGTCACGAATCCCGATCTCGTTGCATTAAAACGTAAATTAAACTTGATCGTGCGCGCTCCCTTTTATGGAGATAGGAGGGGGGGGGGTGAATCATAAAGGAAATTTGGGCAAAAATTTTGGAGAGCTTCCATGGGGAGAATGCATGTTAAGGAGCGAGAACTCTACCGTCTGGAATGAAAACGTTCGAAGCTATAGGCTACCCGCCCACTTAAAGAACCTGAACGTGAGCCCATCCAATCCTTTCTTTTCGCGTGTGCGGCCCGACAAGATAAGCTGACGATTAAAAATGGAAAGAAAGAACGAAAGGAAAAAAAAAAAAAAAAACTGAACGAGAAGTGAGTCTTTAAAAAAATAAAAGAAACCCACAAAAAAAAAATGCTCATATCCCTTTAGTTTTGATTCGTGACCATTCGCCGCTTCTCCCTTCCAATACCAGATCATTAATCATAGCTTCTTATGGCATATCATTAGTGGTAAAAATTTTCTGGCGACCCATGAGATCTTTGATCTCTTCAAAAAGGATTTTTTTATTTTTATTACATGAGTTGTGTCCACATTTGTACTGTTTGCCGTGCTCTGTTTTGTTTTACGCATCCCCCCCCCCCTATCCTCCTAGGGATTGAGGGAAGTTTAACGTTTCTATTGCATTTCGATTCCGGTTTTTGAATTTCGTCGTTGGTGGTGGCATCGGATATCACATCGAGATCAAATTATTAAGTCTCGAATTGCTTTTGCAAGGTGTGGTTTTAAAGCCTTCTTCGGCTGCGCCTCCCCCCCCCCCCCGACACACACGCACGTCAAGCGTGCATTCTTTTATGTGTTTTGGTAGGTAGACGATTTAATATCAATTAAATTATTTACCCCCCTCACCCTCTCTTTTTAATATTTTTATCGATTTGAGGAGTCGCTGTCTAAACAGTGAACCGAATATGTTTGTTTTTTAAATGTGGCGATGGCGAAAAATAAATTGAGAAGCAAAAAAAAAAAAAAAAAAAAAAAAAAAACGGATTGTTTTCTTTTGGTAATTTCTGTTTATACTGCATAAATTTTCTGGAATGAATTTAATACAGAATGATTATAAAACGATAGGAATAAGTTTTTCAGAGCAGAAAAAGAAGAAAAAAAAAATAGTTCATTGTTTTTTAAATTTTGACTTACGACGTAGGAAAAAAATATTTTAACATTTAAAAAAAATTTTTAGTCTTTTAAGCAGTTTAATTTTTTGAGACTATATTCAATAGTGCCTTTTGAGAATGAAAAGTTATATGAACGAATGTTCGTTATCTAAAATCGCTAGATTTTTTTAAAATCTTCAATCCAGAACTTCTTTTTGGATGGGGCGCATCAAGCTAGGACCCTAAGTCAAAAATCGGAATTGTTTTAAATAATTTACCCGTTTACATTACTAAGAACGCGAGTCCGGTATCGGGTGGGGCTGCGGTGGCCTGGTGGTAAGGTCTTGGCTTCGGAACCGGAGGGTTTTCAGGTTCGAGACCCGATTCCACCGAAGAACCGTCATGTAAGGGGGTCTGTTGCACGTTAAATCCGTCCTGATCAAACGTCCTCCCGCTGGTGTAGTGTGGTGTGGAGGGGGGGGTGCCAGCTCAGGTGTCGTCCTTGTCATCTGTCTGCGGTTCAAAATGACGAGGTCCGTCCCAAAATAGCCCTAGTGTTGCTTCAAACGGGACGTCAGTATAACTAAACCAAACCTAAACCGGTATCGGGTGAAATTACACAGGTGCTCCGAATGTGGCAATTGTGCTCTGTGCATTTTTCGCGCATCCGTTACGTAGAATTATTTGCGATCAAGAATTGAAACCTACAATGTATACGCCATTAATTAATAATGTGCGCCTTTTCTTAAAGCATAAAAATAAACAATCTTTTTTTCTTCCTAATTTTGTTCACAAATATTATGAAGTTAAAAGAAAATTTTAAAGCCCTGTTCTGTAGTTTGAAAATTTTAATTTTGCTTTCTTTTCTATTAAAAAATGGCATCGCGATTTATAGTTTGAAAGACTTTGTCAAAAATGACCGTGGAAAATTAATAAAAAAAATCGTAAATCGTATTTTGAGTACGTTGTTTATGATGTTTTAGCATTTTTTTTTTTTTTTTGATATAATGTTTGTGACAATATGTTTGTTTTAACATGTATAAAATCTTTGTTTCTGTTTTCTCTTTCAGGTAAGTTACAATTTCTGACGTATTTGTTGAACTACTCGAAGATGTATTATGAGTAAGTTGTAAATGTTTTTATTTAAATTTCTATTCTATAATTTTATTACAAAATATTCCTAGTTCGACCCTTGGAATATTACATTTTTCTTGAAAATAAACTGAAAAGATTGGTCTAGATACATTTATTAAAATGTATTTTTAATTAACTCTGTTATTAACTGACCTTTTTATCTTGATCATGCATGAAATTATGTACGCAATTTCGTGTTTGTGTGTAAATGCAAGTATTTCAGGTACAAATAACTTCTGGGCTTTCATCTGATCTGCAAGTGCTTCGAATTGGAATGGCATATTCTACTTTAATAATAATTTTTATTACATTTTCGAAGCCCAAAAGTGTATCAGTGGGCAAAGTGAAGTCAAATTAAAAAATTCAAGTCTGCAGCTTTCTTGGACGCTCAGTGCCTTCTTTGGCGAAAGGAATCTGATCGGCCGATATCCAGAGCCTGCATTGAATGAGGCGCTTTGAGGAGCAGCGCACCACAGAATATATTTTTCTCTTTCAGTATTATTTTCAGAACAGTTTATCGAAAATTATCACTTGATCTACTCTAATGCTTAACGCTTCAAATATTGATAATAAAAGAATTAAAAATTGATTAAGAATATAATTTTTATCATGTATGATTAATTTAGTGCTCACTTCACAAAAAAAAAAAAAAAAATTGCATTTATCATGACATTTTTATCAAAACAGAATTTTAAAAAAATGCAAATTAATAGTAAAAATTTCTTATATTTCAATTTTATTCTTATATTGTATTTTTATCTGTTTATATTTTAAGCATTAACCGAACAGTTATATTTGATAATTTAAATACACAAGTGGCTTTCTATGCGTACTTTTTAAGTATATTTAATGTAGGTTACGCCCGCACAACACTCTTTAAGAAAAATAAATATTAAAATAATATTAACTGTTCGAGGAGTAAGAAGAAATCCAATTGTTCTCATTTTTAACAACAATGTAAAGGATTTCCCAGTTGCGTATTTGTGGAAATTGAATTGTACCCGGAAATCCGCACTATTAATTTGAATTGTCGCCGTCTCGTTGTACTAAGAAGCATTCTGTGAACGAACCCAAAATTAATACTCCAGTAGTTCATCCCCCTCCCCCAAGTATTTAAAGTTGTTTGCGTTTTAACTACGTTTGTTTAATTCTTTTGGATACAGCTGTGCTTTTTTAAAACTGTGAATTGCAATATTTTACGATGCTGCCTTTATGATGCATGAATTCCTGTAACAATATTAAGCGCAAATTTATTTAATTAATGCATTATTTTAGAATCTGATTTTGTTATACAGTAGAAGACAACACTGTAGGTTTTATCATATTTTATTCAAGGTGTTGTCTCAAAAAAAATGAAGTAATACAAAAAAAAAAAATCTGTCTTACCTTTTTATTACTAACTATTGCTGTTGTCACTTTATTTGTCCTGTAGCGGTTACAATTATTGCCTTCTCCTTTCTTCATAGGTGGCGCTACTAGAGCCACCTATCAAGAGCCATGTTTTCCCATGATTCCTTTTTATTGTCTCTTGTGTTGTCCTTGCTTGCCGTGTGTATTTGTTCTATGCCTTGTTCTTCAATATGCTTGTGTTAAATGTTTGTGCCGTGGAACTTAACCCGCTAATAAAAAGTAGTTCCTGAAACTGAACTCATTCTTTCATCCATGGCATAACACATAATAAAGAGTCTCGTCCCTCTACAGTCCAATTTTAAATCTATGCTCCATATTCCAAAAAGTTTTAGCTCGCTTTCATTGGTCACTACTGTAACTGCACTAAAACTTTAAAAGTTTGGAACGAAAATTGGTTTTAAAAGTATATCCCAATTGTGAAAGTTTGAAAACCCTGATAAACACTTTTCTCTTTTAATTTGCTAATAGGATTTTTTAAAATAGAAAATCGAAAAGGTAAAAAAAAAAAAAAAAAAAAGATGTTTCTTTTATTTAGTCCCGCTGAATATTGAAATGAAGCAGCAATGAAATCTCGATTATAGCTGTTTGTAATCGCTTTTATTGTAAATCTCTGCATGTATCGCGACTCAAACTTCCTTTTCTATTCGCCGCTTTCCCAACGCTTCCCGTACTGAATTGCCTTTTATGACTTGTTAATAATGATTTTGTGAACGAGATACCTACTACAAACGAAAAGTTATTAAAAACGGAATGTTTATGAAAGGCTGTAAACATAATCTTCCTATTTGTGTGAGTGCTTTTGTTCACAAACGGAAATCGTCTGCGATTGCTTTATACCCCATTGTGCCGAGGGCTGCTTTCCTGTTTTGATGACTTAAGCACAGTATTGTTTGTAATTAATGAAATGACGATAAATCTTTTAATTTATGATTTCAGCACGAGTGGTAAATCAAGTCCTGAAAGTTGCCAGTATCCAGTGACCTTGTTCCAACTATCAGAAATGAGGGCAGAACCTTTTTTTCTGGTTTATGAATCCAACTGTATACTCGTTCTGACTGTTCACTTTCCACCTTCAGTAAATCATTTGATCTTAGTTTTTCTGATGGAAATCGCATAGCAGTTAACAAAGTTTGTGAAAATGGTTTTAGCATTTTAAGAGTTTTCATTAGTAGAGAAATATACGAAAATAAAATGTGTGGAAATATTGATTTCGGAACATGAATGAAATGAAAATCTTGTTAAAAAGAAACGAATGTGTCCCTAATTAACACGGAATGTGGAAAGTGTCTGCTTCCTTTTTATTTATTTCCCTCTTTATTTTTATATTATAAAAATTTACATTAAAAGTTTTTTTGTAGAAAAGTAAAGAAAACTTATCATAATTGTAATTAGTTTCTGTCATTTTCCAAAATGCATGTTGTATATTTTACGTAATGCCGAATGATTCATGTTGTATCAGAAAGTAAAGAAGGTTGTTTTGCAATCGTCTCTACAATTTTAAGAATTCTAAATGCCATTCAGTGTGAACAAATAATGCGATGTCACTTTGGGGTTGGTATGTTTCCTTTTAATCATTTTTTATAGTGTTTTTGTTTTCTGTCGTCTGGATTGTAAACAGTGAAAGTGATAATTTAAAGATGGAATTTTAATAATTTTTATAGCCTTGCTACTAGTAATTTCGCACGTAGAGTTTACGCGTATGTTTGGAGTTTTATATTTGGTTTTAATTATAGACTTCACACTGTCAGACATGCTTTGAGACAAAATACTTCTTTTTGATTGAAAACTTCATTAAAATATTATAATGATTATGATAATACTTAGAAAACATACAATTGCTCCGAAACTGCTAGTTTTTGCTATACTTAAAGCATGCTGAGAAATGTTTGTGCACTACCTTCCTTTAATACGGCTTTTAAGAATTTGGTAATGTCCCATTTCGAAATTCCACGTTGTTCTTGAAGGAACAATTGTAATGCGATAGGCAGCGATCTCTTTCAGTTCATACGCTGTTTTTTACATACAATATTCTTTTCTTTAATCTACGTTATTCAATATCTGTTTCTTTTTGTGTATATTATATTTCTACGATATTGCGGGATCATCCATCTCATTTCTTACGACTCTTACTCAACACAAAAATTTTAGAGTCCATATTTTTAAAAATAAATATTTAATACGTCCGATGCCAGCCAACCCTTTTATCTATCGGCTACTGTGAAGATAGCAGAGCTGTTGAAGACCAAGGAGTCGCAGGCAGCTTTTTAGAGGCCATATTAAAAAAAAAAAAAGTAAGATATACGGCATGAATATTTAATTTCTCATCAAACACTGTAAGTATGAAAATTGGATGCAGTAACTGGAAACTGCTGACGACAATTTGAACAGAGATAGCTAACCTACACAAATATAATGGTTGGTTAATTTATGTCGGACATTTTTATATATTAAGTGACGCATCTTTCAAGATAACAAATTTTTTACTTGAGAAAACGGAAAGCTTGCAGACGAATTTTGGGACTAGTTCGTTCCCGAAATAGTTTCATACGTACGGACTTGCATTCGGCTACCTGCGACTCCTTGGTGCAGCTCTGCTGTCTTCACAGTAGCCGATAGATAAAAGGGTTGGCTGGCATCGGACGTATTACATCGGGATGTCGTGCGTAAAATCGCGGATATCGTCACGGATAATGTGTGCGGCGAACAAGAGTGTCGAAAAGCCCTCTTCTGTTTTTCTGAATCATTTCCATGGGAGATCGCTTAAGATGTTCAACAGCGATAACAAGTCCTCAACTAGGCGTGAAAAAGGATCTGAGGGTAGTTAGAAATTTATCTCCGCTGAAAAGGATGCTCGGTCGTCGGTGGTTTCGAAATCCCTTGGAATGCTTCTGCCTGCTTCACTTTTCCTACTCAAGCGGATGGGTAGAAGTGCTTCTAATTATTGTTTCTCATTTTTAGTTGCTTCGATTTAAATCGGGCCTCTGTTGTTAAATCATGATGATAGCGACGAATTGAAACAATTCAAAATTTATTTTTAGACGGGACGAATAAATTAGATGCAGTCATACCCTATGGGCTTTCATTATATAAAATAAGTGGAGGACTTCTGAAAAGTAATGGCAGCAACTTCTGCTAAATTATAAAATATTAGTATAAGAAATGACTTTTAAATACTTCAATAAATAATTGTATCAAATTAAATTTCTTTTTATGTGTTTGATTCATCTTTTATGTGTGTATAATATTTGCTTACATATATGAACCATTTTATATGCCAGTGAGCCCTAACGGAAAACTTCACATTCCGAAATCCGAATCACATTGAATAAGGCTGGCTTTCTGTATCTTTATGACCTCTCTGTCATAAAGTGTCGTCGAATACGCATCAGTTCTCTTCAATCCCTCCAAATCTCGTTTCTATCCCAGAGGTACTTACTTTATCTCCCTGTTTCTTATTTGTAAAATGAAATAAACAAAATAAACAAAATGGATGCATCGCTCTTATACAGATCGAAATCTTATTTTTCGCAGGATGATAAAAGTAAATATTCGCCCCATTTTTATGTGTAAAAAACATAGTCCGACATTTCAAAAACTGTATGGGAATCCGCAGAGTGGCGGCAGTCCGTTGGGAAACGGGGGAGGGGACGAGCAAGTAGATATATTTCGCGACAGGAATGCACTATAAAACAGTGGGACGCTGCCTGGATCTCTGACTTTTATTCCCACTCCGCATGATGTTGTACTTGATATCCTTTGCCTTATCTGTGTCAGCAGTCATCGTTTGCTATCGCTGTGGAATTCTCGATTCTGGTAGAATGACAATGAACTGACGATGCCTTTCCAGTGCTCAAATAGGATTCAAATGTATCTTCTTTTGAGAGTAAAAGACCACACACACTTGAATTGGATATTTTGTTACTTTGTGCAACATAAAACGAATTGTAATCGCACATTTAAAAGCGGAGTTGTTATTTGAGATTTGATATCTGTGTGTCTTTGGAGACTTGACTGTGAATGACCAGATTACATTTCAGTATCGAAACATATGGCGAATTGCCCCCCCCCCTTCTTATGTCAGAGACACTTTTTATCACGTGCGAACAAGATTTTTGCTTATGAGATTATTCTCTTAAGCATAATTGTTCTCCTGAATAGTCTGATGTACAATAAATACCACAAACACGTCGAGTGGTGACAATTTATCATAACGGTGAAGTCCCTGAAAAATATGTATTTTCCTGGGAGATAAGAAATATCATATACTTTTCTATCGAGAGCTTTTTAAGTTTTCCTATCAAGAAAATTTTTAAATGAAATTTAAATCTAAAAATCCTTTAAGTAAGTTAGTCATTAGGCTGAAGAAGGGATTTGAATAACATTATTTAATGACATGTTTTCTCCCATTCATTCAATCAGACATTTTGCATGAATCACTCAATTTATGAAACGGATATGACTTAATAGGCGCCCATCAAAATTCTTTTTAAGAGGTGATTATGCAGCAGCCTTTCTCAGTTTTTCCGTACTTGAAATTGTTCATCTTGCTTTTAATTGTTTTGCAAATACTTTTTCAGTCTTTTTTTTTTTTTTAAAGAAAGTTTAAAAATTGTAAAATGCTAGGGAGGTCTTAAATGTAATTAATTTAATGTTTAGGAAAGAGGTAAAATGTTTCCCCAAAATAGGTACATGTTATTTTAAATTAGAAAAGAATTTGAGTTCGATTAATTTCTAATCGAAATATTTTGTTTTAGTTACTTGATATTATTAACACTTTCAATGCTACCGAGGAGGTATCTCGTCTTTCAGATACTTCCAATTACAGGTTTCTGTGAACTAAAATTTGTCTCTTATGCCGGTTTAGATAGGTTGAACTTTCTAATACATATCTGAAGAATATCTTTACTTTTTTCATTTATTTTTTTGTATAAAAAATGTCAACAGCCGGAAGAAATGATATCTCGTCGGTAGCATTGAAAGTATTAAAGGTGAAAAAGGATATTTTTAGCATATTAATATTTCCTTTTTTTTTCAAACCTCGGGTATCCTCGTGGTCTTATTTCTGAAAATTATCTCAGCTTCTAAATTCAGTACTCTGCAGCTAAAACCAATGTCTAATATTAATCAATAATTTAATTTTTAACTATTCTTTTTATCGGAAATTCACTGGAGGTAGTATGATTTTCCTCTTATGCATTGGACGTCGTTTAATATGACCACGATTAATGTTAGCATTTGCTTTGCATGATCAAAATTCTCTAGTGCCGAACCGGTGAAAACTTTTTCCTTTAATGTGATCGCTATATTGTTAAATATTATCACTATTGATCTCCTAAATTAAAATCTAATGCATATTTTTGTTCAAATTTGGTATAATAATTTCTCAATATGCTTTGCAGTTCCTGAACCAAAGAATAAACAATCTATTCACTTAGGAATATTCTATTTTAAAACAAATTGCTCTTTTTTTAGTTATCTTCACAAATACTATAATTAAAAAAACTATAAAAAAAAGGCTGCTAGTAAAGTTCAGAACTTGAATATGTATAAAATACTTTTTTTGTATGGGCTTAAAATGAACCCAAAATATGAAAAAGGTTGTTTATGTCTAATAAAACTTTTTTAAATATTCATTTTCCTGAATTTTGCATTTTTTATTCATTTGCTCTATGCAATTATCTGATAATATTGTCATTAAGGAAAGGTGTATCTAAATTCTAGCCAAACATTCAAACATTTGGTTGATAGTTTTAAAATTAATGGATTGTAATGTTAAAGTGGTAAGAAATCATAAACGGAGGATGACTGTCATAAACGGAATAATACTTGTGTACGCTTTGTTTGATGATTTCTTGAAAATTTGTTTTACTACTGTGAATCATTCAAATCTGGGGAATCTTTTCTCCATGAGCGATGAAGTGGATTATATTGCTTTTACCCCCTACCCCTCCCTCCTCTTTTCCTCGAGTCCCCTGCAAACGTGTCGGCCAGCAAAAATAAAGCTCTTTTACTCGAATTATCATAATCGCATTACTTTAAGCGAACTCGCAGTCGTCTCAGCAAACCCTGAAATGTTGCATATTTGTGAATTCTGGAGAAAAGTATCATAATTTTACGGGTTTTAGAATTTAGTATCAGTTAATCGATTCATTTATTTTTGATTCTATAATAAAAACGTTATGTAGCAGTGAATTTTCGAGAAAAAAAGTGATGAACAGGATTCCGTGATATCTATGTGAATGAATTATAAAATATACTCCAGATTACAAAGCAGAAAATAGTTTTTAAAATGAGTAAAAGTAAGCATTTTAGGAGTCTATAAATATGCTGTAAAACGCACATGATATTTTTTTTAAATGTAAATTCTGAGTGTAGATACAAAATAACAAAATCGTGATATGCTGACGGAAACCTTATTGGGATAATTTTGCATGCATTCCCATTTTATGGCAGTTTTTATCTGGAATTCCAACATTACGGTCGTCTTGTAAATATCGGATAAATACTTCACTTTTGACTTTGTTTGCGGCTTTAAAATCGTTCCTGACGTATCTTTCGGTAATATATGATTTGATTCCAAGTAGAATATCATTCTATAGATCATCAGCTTATTCAATATCTTTCTGCCCCCCCCCCCTACGGCATGGGGAAAGATATTGGATAAGCTGATGACCTGTAGAGTTCTACTTGGAATCAAATCATATATTAAATAAAAATCAATATTTTCTTTGGGGAAATTATTTCTGGAAAGTGTTTAAACATTTATTTAAAAAGTGGTTGGAAAATAAGATAGTTTGTACGATATCATTTAATATCGAAAATGCTTTTAAATCTGCTGGACGGAATAATTTTAAAAGTATTATGAAAAAAATATAGGGTGCCAAAGACTTCTATATCGTATTTACGAAATTTTTGTAAATGACCTTCCTTTCCAACGAAGAACTGTAGGCATTCAATTTTGGAGTATCGCAGGGTTTGAGCTCTGGCCCAGCACTCTAGTTCTTAATAGCAAATGAATTGATGAATGATTTTGAAAAACATGCAAATGTGAAAATTCACGCTTACGCTCGCGTTCTTGTGATTTTGTTGAAGTTTTCTGCTCCGTACCATTTTGCACAAAAGTCTAGAGAACCAGTTAGGTTTTTGGAAAAATGGGCATTGAAGCACAATTTAAAATTTAGTCGGGTAAATTAACAGTGCTTAAAAGCAGGAAAAATATTACTGATGCTCCAGGAATTAAATTAAACGATGTCTGATTAAAATATACTAAGAATAACTAAAAGTAACTTTGAATAAATTTCAACCGAAATTTGATATTTATTCCACATTTTAATATAATTAAAAAAAAAGACTTCTAAAATAATTAAAAAGATAAGAAGAATCGTTAAGGCAATCTGGGGCTTGTCCCCATTCCTTACGGGAAAATATTTATGCTATAGTTGTAGGTAGAATTATGTTATATGGCTCGGTTTACTAGCTTTTTTAAACAGAATGCAGCATTTTTAAAAAATCAGCGTTTGCCTCTCTTAGCAATAACTAAATCGTACAAAATGGCATCGACAGTGGCTCGTCAAGTGTCGAGGAGTTGTTCTCCATTTGATTTCAAATTAGAGATAGAGATTAAAGTGATAAAAGAAGAATTTAAAAGTTATAGAAAACGTAAGTAATATGGCAAATATCGTTTATAGAAAAATTACTATCCCACACTGAAAAATAAGCTCAGTAACATGGAACTATTTCTCTGTAGAAGAAGAAACTGGAAATTGTATGTATACATATGATTTTAAAATGGATAGTATGATGGCTGTGCCTTTAGTATTTTTGCAGTGGAATTGAGCAACAAAACAAGGGCATGCAGGCTTAGCGACCGTAATTTCATTTTAATGGCAGATCCGAAGACAATTGGATTAGCAGTCGCCTTTATCGAACAAAAGGGGATACATTTAACGAAGATTTTTACAAACGTAAGGCTCTTTTGAGCCTCTGAAATCGTTAAAAGAAACTAGGGAAAAATTATTTTTGACAAGAGAAAATTTATAAGATGAAAGAAAATATAAAATTGTTTTGGATATGGCACAAGGACAGTATGGAAATGAAAGCACAAATTCTTTGGCGAAAACTGCTATAAGCAATGCAACTATTCAATTTAACTAAATGAAAACGAAATTCTTTATTAAAAGATAAGGGAGGACAAAAAGAATCATCCTACTTTGGCAAGAACGATTGTTACGCTCAAATCAGGATTGAAAAATTAATCATTTTTCCAAAATAATTGCTCCTAAAAGATTAAAAGGTACAGACAGATATATACAAGCCATGAAAAATTTCAGGACTATCAAAATCAATTCTTTAATAATGCGTCAATGTGGGTTTCCATAAGGAAATGCAGAACATTTGATATATAACTGCACTTTGTGAGAAAATCATTGAAGGAAGTAGAGAAGTGTTCTGGAGTCCGGAAGAATCTGTCACTTCCTGAATTTTTGAAATCTTCTAGGGTTAAAAAACTCGATTGTAAGCATTATTCTGTGTATGTATATATATATATATATATATAATATAATATAATATGTAGTGGCGAACGCCTGATGACGAGCGCCATCTGCTGGCCAACAGGTGTTGATGCTTGTTAGACGGAGTGCAGACGAGACGAGATGGGTCTGAACGAAAGTCAGGACGTGTGAGACGAGACGGGTCTCTGAACGAAAGACGCGACGTAACATGTGAATTAATCCTGCGACGTATTCGACGAAATCTATTTAATGTTCATTTCTTTTGTTAATGTAATTGTTCGTCCTAAATGTAATTAAATGTGCGTGATTCTAAATAGTAGTGATTCCTGAGTCCTACATATATATATGAACAAATTGAGATTTAGTTGACATGAATCTGAATGCACTTGAAGTGTTGATGATTTGAAATTTTTTGTGAATCGCGACTTAATGTAAATGATATTTTGTACATTGTATTATGGTGACAAATTTTTCTTAACTTTGTTCTAGATGTTATTATTGTTTACATGCCGAAAATTTCTTGGAATCTTCAAATTTGCATTGCATATTGTTTGTAAATATTTTTTGTTTATGCTTTAAAATATCACGTGTTTTAGAATTAAAAAACAATTTCGTCAGCAAAAAAATTAATAATAAAAATAAAAAAAACGACATTGCAAAACCTTGATTAAGCGCAGTCTCGCATACTCTGCTGAGAACATGGGCCAGTGGTGACTGAGAAAGATAGAGATTCTTCCGATTTGAAAGAGGAATTTTAAGAAGCGTGTTTAGCAAAACCTTGATTAAGCGCAGTAACGCATACTCTGCTGAGAACATGGGCCAGTGGTGACTGAGATTCTTGCGATTTGAAAGAGGAATTTTAAGAAGCGTGTTTAGTAGAATTAAATGTGCTGATTATTGGAGAACAAGAACCAATTTGGAAATTTAGTGACCATTTAAATAGCCAGATATTATTAAATTTATAGCAATACAGAGGATTAAATAGGCGAAAGATTTTAAAGAATGACAATCGAGGCGCTAAAAAGATCTTTTCGGCGAAACCGTCTATTACCCGAAAAAGAGGAAGAATTAAGACCAAAACTAAGGTGAATTGACTGTCTGAGAAGGACTTGAAAAATATTTGGGTGATAAACTGGGAAACTTTAACTAAGAACAGGATGGCATGCTGTGGAATTTTGTGGAAGGTCAATGCCCATCCTGTGCTGTTGCTCCAGTGAAAAGAGGGCATCCTTTAGGGGAAAGAGAAATTAATGTCTGCTTTGATTGAAAGGTTTTTAAATTTAAAGATTTAAATAAAGATTATATATAATATGTAATCTAGAAAGGTATCTCATTTGGTTGGTTGTGGTTTCTGCTGATTGCGACTGGGGACGATGTGTTTGGAGGAGGAGGTAGATGCCGAATTTCCTCCATCCTTTTACCAGATATCGCTTGTGCCTTCTTGCTTATGGGATTCTATTGTAATGGCCTCTACATTTTATTCGGATGACCTGAAGTTTGGAGTGACGGCTATATATTTATTATACTAACAG
Source organism: Argiope aurantia (assembly GCA_026543865.1). Classification (NCBI taxonomy): domain Eukaryota; kingdom Metazoa; phylum Arthropoda; class Arachnida; order Araneae; family Araneidae; genus Argiope; species Argiope aurantia. Next base: position 115,748 of record JAPMOR010071172.1, read on the forward strand.
GGTTGCCAGAGGTTTACATGATTAGCAGACCATGGGTTTACTTCCAGGTCACTTTCAGTTAGTAGAGTCATGTGTAAAAATGTATTATTTTTAATGAATGAATAGCATTAAAAATTCAACTTTGAAAAGAAACACCTTTTCGAAATCTCAGCCTCCGTTATTGAACGAGGGATATGTTTACTTTGTAAAGAAGGAAAGGGTTAACTTACAACTGGTACAAAAACACTGAGAGAAATTACGTTTTGTCACATTTTTCATCCATACCTTCGCAATGTTTTTCATTCAGTCTTTTTCTGACGCCACCGTTTTAAACCTTATGTCAAGATCGAAACGAAGGAGGAGTCTTGTCTGCCTTCTACTCGACGACAGTTAGTTTTTTATCACTCCCTACCCAACCATCCACATTTATCTCCCAACAAATTAACATAATTCTTTTCGTTATCCAAAAGGAATTCCATATTTACTGCAAGTAACCCGGCAAGAATGTAAAAGAGTTATGTCGATTTGATAAGTGTCTCTTTCAAAGAGTTAAGTTTACCCGAAGTTTCCCTTCCTTGAAAGTAGTTCTTTATTATTTTAAGTTAGCGTTTCTGCTTCGAGATCTAGGGGGCTATAACTGCTTGTCATTGAAAGTAAGGACGTCTTCCACTTCGTTTCCACAGACATTAATTACCTGGTATCTTTTACTATAACTTACAACTTGGATAATCCGATCTATAAGCCCTCAGTAAATAAGTTACATGCACTTTAACAAATTTGATATCTGCGGTTCTGTCTGCATTTGCTTGCAGCAGGATTGCCGAAACGGGGGGGGGGGGTCTCAAAATAAATTTTAATGATGCTCTTCTGAAAAATTAACCAGACAGACGTATATAATTGTGGACTTTTTTAACAACAACGTCTTATTGAAATATAAAATGGCAACATCAATGTATACTTAAATGTGACATTGAAATGGAAATACATGATTTTTTTTCTGCTTTTAAAGTTTAAATAAACTTTTTTTTTTCACGTGCTGTTGAGCAAAAGGGTATGTGCTTTGCATCTAGAAGAAATAAAATCGCTAGAAAATCCGAATCTAAATTCCTGGTTTGGAGATCTTCCAAAAACGTATTTAAACAAATGTATATTTTTATACCTGAGGGGGAGAGGGGACGAGAGGTTTTGCAACAATGACCGATTACCGCGTCGTTTCTGAATGTTCTGTATATAAAGAAAATGCACACATCACCGAAATTGCAATTAAAATATTGCTTGCAGTAGCAATGCCATGGTAAATGGCACCAGGATAGGGTCAATTTAAGATAAGATGTCTTGTTATTGCGCATATTATTATAGATTTTATGTATAATATCATTATACATAGAATTTATTTTTCAAATGTTATGCAAAACCCGGGATTACTTGAAAAATCGTATTTAGTTCTATCAGTGGTTAACTGTGTGCGATGAATCGTGGATAGGAAAAGGATCAGAACAAGCACAGTGAAACTTCACTTCTCATAAAACCAATGTTTATATCCGAACAAAAACAATTCAAGCTTATTGAACTGCTGGTGTACAACAGAATTCACATTTCTTCGTTTCCTGCAGCTTCAGAAATTTGTTCTCGTATCTAAAAGATCCATTGCTCAATATATTAATGGTTTATAAGTAATTTTAATTGAGTTGCAGGCAGTGAGCTACAGGGCAATTATCTTTATATGTTGCGTTAATCGAGTAATTAGTGCAGTTAATTCACGGAACATTATAGTCACAAGATAATCTTGACTACGCAGTTACATAGTGTGATCCTGCTGTGCATTCCTGTACGATCCTTTCACCAAAGAATTTTTTTAAGTATCTAATTATAATATACATTAAAGACGTGTCACTTCAAAATCCCTTTTTTGTTCTATTTATTGTATATGTTACCGTTAAAGTATATAATGCAGTTATTTCATAGAATACCTAGTTATTCCATGAAATAACTGATCGTGGCTGTTAAAGTGTGTAATATGGTATTAATTTGACACTGTAACTAGTTATTCTATGAAATAACCAGGTATTCTATAAATTAACTAATGAGAGACAGTTAAAGTGTAAAATAAACAATTTATCTAGAAATTAAACTAATGATAGACAATTAAAATGAAAAAGAAGCAATTTATCTAATTTATGCAGCGTATAAATGGTATTTATAGAAACGTACCATAAAATCATTTGTTACAACAAGGATTACTAAAATGACACTTGGAATTACAAAGAACATTATTTCTAAAACAAAAACATTTTTTTGTTGACTCACTGGGTTTTACACGAACATTATTTAAATCCCTGACCACTACCTAAACTTTGAGCTGTAGCAACCGACCGGAGCGATATTTCTACATCCGGTACTTCTTCGATTTTAATTAATTTTTGTTCGCAGACACTGAACTGGGATCGGGAATATAATTGTTTTATGCGGCCGTTTCCTGTGCCCATTTGGAAAAATCCTTCTTCGGTTATTTTTATGATGATAGCTAAAATAGATTTGGCATCACCTTTTCCTCTGTCTACTTCAGGTACTGGGATACGGTCGGTAAACCCCACAGAGGCTTCAGAATAAGATTTATCCGACATTAATTTCCTCTTTTTCGCTTGAATTTCTAAACATTTTTTAGACTTTTCTCTTTATCTTTGAACATTAAGTTCATTAAAACACAATTTGCAGATTTTCTGCTCAACTTCATCTTCTAAAATATAATCTTCCGAACATGATATATGGACAGGCTCCATACATTTGAAGCAAACTAAATCGAGATATATGATATAATTTTACACTTTAACGGGCTGCAGATCGTTATTCTATGAAATAACTAGTTGAACCATGAAATACAAGATAGTTTTACACTTTAAAGGACACGGTCAGTTATTTCATGGAATAACTAGGTATTCTATAAAATAACGGATTTCATACTTTAACGATAACATATATATGAACATCCCTGATGTTCCAGTCCTGATAGAATTGTAACTATTCGATTCGTCTCTCTTCTGTCTTTCGCGGCGCTGGAACTTAACAGATACAGAAGGAAATCAAGTGTTTAAATATTTGATGGAGCAATAAAAATAATTTGAATTTCATTGCAACAATATAATTAGTTGCAGAAAATGAGGTTTAAAACTTACTTTTTTTTAAAAAGGTGTCAAAAACTTTAGGAAGAATTTGCACAATCACATTGATATCATGTTTTAAAATGGTGTTAAAGTCGGTTTTGTACTATATTATTTTCAAAAATTATTGCAGGAAAGCACCCAATTATTTTTAATTAAAATATTTTTTAATTAATTGTATATTTTTTTTTAAATCTTTCAAAATATATCTGTGGTGAATTTGGTAGTTGCAGATCAAACGGTCTGATCTTCAGAGTGCCGGAATAGACTCGGTTCTTTTTTATTATTAGTGATAATAAAGATTCATGTTAAGGGAAAGAATTCCCTAATCTTTCATGTAATTGCATTCTGTTTATTAGAGAGGGGGCTAATTGGACAAACGAGCTGTTAATGGCGGGCCCATCGCATTAACTCCGCATCCAGTAGCGTGCAGATGATTGAAGCGGCCTTTTGCCCCCTTCCGCTTTTAAATTGAAAGAGTGAGGATGACAGTTTTAGGTCAAATAAATTAATTTTCTCTGAGGAAATCTGAATGCTCGCTGAGTGGGATCTTCAGGTGGGTTGAAAAGTAATTTCGGGCAGAAATGAATCATTTTAACCGCTTGTTTCCGACGTAACCACAGGGTCTTCGTTTGGGAATGGTTTGCCTGCCCAGTTGGAATTGGTATTGTAATTCCGTCTTGGTGAAATGGGTGCCCTTTGATTAATTTTTAACCTTTTATGAGTATTTGTTATTATCTTTTGAAACTTGACTTAATTCCTCTTTGTAATCATTGCATCTTAGGCATTTATTTCTGGTCATTTCGATGCGTATTTAACTCGGAAATGTGAACGTATACGCTTGTTACTGTCAAATTTTCTTCTTTAAGATCCTAATGGAAATTCTACGGGGGCGCCAGCGTGTAAAAGCGTTGATTTCCTCTTTCACTGTCGTTCCTTTTCAGTGTATGCCATTTTCAAAAAGCTATATTCATAGAATGTTTAAAGTATCGCTACTTCTCTGTCGTCTTACCAATATCCCATGTTTTAAGTATTCCTCCAGATTCCTATGGACTTATCAAAATAAAATGACCCCAGAGCAAATAACAGAACAGCGCCCTCTTCCTTTAAAAAAAAAATAGCTATTCTCATATCCTTCCCCCTCCTCCCAAATTTTATGCTTTGGTAAAAATTGCATCTTAATTATCTAAAAAGCATATTTAAAGTAATTATAAAGAAATATAGTAATTGTATAAGCAACTAATCATAATAGAAATTTTATAAAAATATGTGGATGCAATTGAAAACACGTTTTATACATTTAAAACGCTTTTACATACTGATACCCTCATCTCTATGGCACCATCCCTGGGAGATGAATCGTGTGCACATTTGATTATTCTGATGTATCCAAATTTCTCATACAAGCAACCATTCGGATTTTTCATTGAAGTCTTTTCTAAGTTTTTATAATATTATTGAATCAAAAATTTTCTGAGAAAGTTGAACGTATTTCTCTTAAGTCTTTAGTAATAATATTGTGGTGCCGTCATGACAGCGCGCCAAAACCAGCGCCTCTAGCGGCAAAAGTACTGTAGCTGCCAGTTGAGAGTGTGCCGCGGTGAAAGACGTTTTGCAACGGAAGACGTTCGTTGCATAGCTAGAAAGAAGACGTGTTTTGACGATGCCACTGTAGACGATAGCCGTAACGTTCTACAACTTGAAAGAAGACGACGTAAAATAATACCTTAATAACTTTGTTTAATTCAGTGTTTGTATTGTTCCTGTTCCGTCCATCATCCATTAATGTAACTAAATACCAGAATATAGTCATTTTATCATCAGTTGGCCATCTCATCCTTTATATGTTAAGACGCCCGCAAACAACCTACAATATTATGAAATTATATTAAATATTTTTATGATATTGAATTGCTCTTGCAATAATGTAATTATACTAATACTAAAAACAAAAATGTGTTTGTTGCACGTAGTCCATTTCTTCTGACTGACTGGAATTTTTATAAGCTCTCTTCAGAACGTTTCTAGAAATATTTTGCAGCTTCATTAATTAGCGAAGCGTTGGATAGGGTACAGCTGTAAAAACGTTCTATGAAGCAATTCGAACGTGTTTATTTAAATTTGACTCTTACTATTAGGGAATTCGTTACCAAATGAGAGCGATTTCTGTGATATTTGTTAACGTTTTATACATATATAGATTGCCACAATTATGAGATTGGATACCCAAGAGAAATATTTTTTTAAGGTGAACTAATGAATATCACGAGAAAATTTACCCCATTTAAAGTCACTAAACTTCCAGTGTAGACTAGACAGTTTTCAAAATAAAACTGTATTCATATACATTTTAAACATTTCAACAGTCTTCTGGAAAGCTTGACCAACAATCCTGTTGTTAAATCTAAAATGTATTTATTATATTTTTGTAACATTATTAATAAGTTGCTAAACATGTAATTATATTGCTATATTAATATTAATACGACGACGAAGACTAATACATGGATCTCATTTCCAGATATATTTTTCCTTCCAATGAACAATTATTTATTGAACATACTTATTTTGTCAAGTGTTGTAGATTGCATGAAAATATATTTTTTTCCTCCTCGTAAATATAAATGCTGAACACGCAGGAGAATGAAATATTTTAATCCACCTTTTGCATTCATGGCGAGTGATGCCAGATGGCTTAATATTTCTTGACAAGGAGCGAGCAGTGTCTAAATAAGTTTTGTCCCTGTCAAACAGGCATGGAATTCTCATGCAAATATCCTTCACTTTTTCAATATAAGGCCATCTTCTGGCCGTTTTATTTATTTATATTTTTCTCATACAAAAGCGCCTTCTTCCTCTGGATGTTCTGTCGCGTGCATTGAACAGTCTATGGAAAATATTAAAATCTTCATAAAACACGGGCATCTGAAGAAATTTGGCGCAAGCAGCTCGAAAGAAACTTTAAAGGAGGTGGGGATTCCATGCATTTCCAAAAAAGTGACATGAAGGGATCGAAAAACGAAAAATAAATAGAGTAGGGAGATGGGCGAGGACCCCGAATATGTAGAAAACTACTTGATATGATGGGGAGGGGGGAAAAAAGAAAGAAAGGGGGAGAGGAAAAAGTTGGATTGTCTCGTCTGCTGCATATCACGCCTATGGCGAGCGAAAATCTGAATATTAAAACGTGTTTTCTTTTTACCCTGCTTGACGTTTTGCTGTTACCCGGGCATGCAGCATAGCGGGGCAGGAACTGAGTGTGTCATGTTTTGAAACGCCGTTGACAGGATACGAAATATTACCTCGCCGAGACTTTGCCCATTTCATAGTTGTTTATTTATTTATTCACTTCAATTAATTTCGAGATAGAATGAAATGAATTATTCATTCGCAATGTGATTTATATCGTTCGGGCAGC
>JAPMOR010071172.1:122312-138542 GCA_026543865.1 Argiope aurantia
TGGATGGACATGTTTATTCTGTTTTGTGAAACTTTGACGATATTTTATATCGATAATATATGAAACATTTTTTTCAAACTTGATTGTGGTTATGGATTTAAAAAAATGTATTTATAAAATATCGCAATTACAGAATAGATAACGTTCAATCGAAAACTGTTACATTAAATGCTGCATCCTTTTAAAATCTGCAGATAAATGAGAAATTCGTTAAGTGACCATATTGAAAATTGTTCACTACTTAGGGATTTTTACCAGAATTTTATTTGCTCATTAGTAAACTCGAATCTAGATTGCAATAAGCTTCTTATAAATCTTATCGATCCATGGCCAATAACGCTCTGCATAAAGATTTAAAAGAACAAGTTGAGAGCGATGAAACATTCTGTTTCTATGCGAAAGTTGTCTGTTTTTGCTGAACCATTATAATTTATCGAAGCTCTGAAATTTAAGTAATCTTGCATTTCTTAAAAAAAATTAAATTTCAAAGATAAAAATCCACCTCTTCGAATTTTTTATGCAAAACATTATTCAAATGAAAGTTCTTAGTTTAACATTCCTGAGTGAAAGTCGTCGCAAAAGGCATGAGGAGTTTTTTGTAATTTTTCAAATGAAATGCCGCGCCTAGTGAATTTTGAGTAATTTAAGAACGTAGATGTTGTGCTAGTGATTTGAATATTTCTAATTTTTTTATTGTTTACTGTATTTAGAAAAGTTGATTCAGCTTGGTAGCTTAAAAGTTTTTTTTTTTTTTTTTTTTTTTTTAAAAACCCTTTTTTTTCTCTTCCAAAGATCGCCATTTCTTAATAAGTTAGTAAACTTACAACTTCTGTAAGTTCATCTTTTTTTTCCCCCTCAAAAAATTGACAAAAATCTTTATATGTCTTACTCAAGCTAGAATTCGATTACCCGCATCGAATAGATGCCGAAGTTATTAATTCACTTATCGATGACTACAACAAATCTTCCTTTCAGTTTTACTGTTTTTGTCCTCCACCGAATTCTTTCCATCGGCTGCCACGAAGCCATTCGTTTACTGAAACACATGCCTGGTATTTTGGATTCTAAGGTTTTAGTGTTGCAGCTATTGGCATAAATCCCCCTTGTCTGTTAGGTCGTCGCATCTAGACACAAAGATAGATGTAGCGCTTCTGTCACAGACATCTGCTGTGTATTTTATTTGGTATCTGATCTGTGGCCCCGTTGACTTTGGGATCGTAAAAACTGCATAGCCGGGCCGTATTTCTTCTGCTTCGTCGGAGTAGATCATTGGACCTCGATCTGGAGATAGATCCGCGGATTGGGCAAACAGCAATGCGTGACCGGGTAACGAACGAGCCAGCTTCGGAAGGTCTCCCACCAATAAATCTGTCTTCGTTACCCTGGGAATATATGTAGCTCTCATCTTGATCAGAAGGACTTCCTTCCCCCGCCTCCTCTTAATCGTTTTTTCCCTGAAGAAAGTCGCTTTCTGAATGGTCACGATAATGGATTAACGGGGATACTCGATTAATTAGTTCTAAACAAGCCGATACCGGAACGAACTGCGCGACAATATGAAGTAAAATGATGCTCTCGTTATCTCCAGTGTTTGTCTCTTCCGCCGTAAAATAGGTCTGGCTTTAGCAATAATTCACGAGCGATATCAACGTTCTTTCGAAAGATGAATAAATTCCGAGATTTTTTTCTTGGGACATGTGTTTTTTGCTAACGGGAGTGTGAATTTTAATAATATGCTTTTATTTTTGCTTCTTTTTATTGCTTATAGATTATGATCGCTCTCAAACAGTTACTTCTCTCCCTCACTTTTCACTAATAAGACATCTGGAATGTTTTGTTTACTTTAAGAAATTATGGCGTCGCGTCACTCACCGAACCGTCACTCACCGAAAGGGCGCATTTACGAAATTCAAAAGAGTATTTATGCTTATCCAGTATTTTAATTTTTAAAAAATATTCATCTTGGTATTTTATGCAACTGATCGAAGTTGCTTCTAAGCAAACTGCCCGCTCTTCAGAGCAGCACAGGAGCAAGGTTCGCTTCCGTTTCAGTCTGTTTGGCTGTCATTCATAAGATACATGCACGCTGTAATATTCTATCTTCGCTGCCCCCCCCAAGACCTGCATCAAATGCTACCCCTTCTCTACTACAACAAGTTACTATGTTACTACATAGTAACTTGTTGCAGTGTTAGAAGTTATACTACACTTCCTTAGTTCCTGCAACAAGAAGCCAAAATCTATAAAATAGTGTTTGGTGCTGCCGCATATATCATTCAAGTATACTTCGATAAATGAATGCATCCAGGGTTTAATTTGCGACACAAAAATTCGCTTCACGAGGACACCAAATTGAGTTCGAAGTTTTTCTTGAACAGTAGGCGTTCACCAAGTAAAGGATTTTCAAAATTTTAATTGGATATTTAATTGATAAAAAAATTTACAGTGTAATTTCAGAATATTTTATGGAAAACGCACGTTTACGTTACCTTAAAATTTAAGAAAATAACTTTTCCTTGGTGCTAATCTTATTTCCCAGTAATTTTAATTTACTTTTGATAAATTTTAAGAAAATACAATGCAGATAATTGTGCAATAGGATTTTATTATTCATTCGCTTTTGAATTACTTCTGGGATTGACTTTCAAAACAAATTTAAATTCGAAATAGTAATTTACATTTCAAAATATGCTTTCATACTTTTATTTCAAACTGTAGCAGTTGCATTACACTTATGTTCTCTTTTGGATACTAGATGGCGATGCCTGTTTAGGCCATCCCATATGTCATTCCATAATGCATTGCGATTGTAATGAGAAGGAGATGGGATGCTGAACTGTGAAGCGCGCGCGCTCGAATGTCTTGTCTTTGTGTTTGTAATTGTTTAGTGTGTGAATGTGATTATTAAAGAAATGTTTCCTACAACATTCGTCCTGTTGCTTCCTGCACAGATCATAATAATCTGCATACCACCACAAAACTTAAATATACACCTCGCATTTTGTGATATTTTGATAAAACTTTTTGATTTTTAAAATTTGATTTAGAATCCACTCGTGAACTGTAACTTATAAGAACATGCGCGATAAAATAGATGGTGGTTTTTAACATAATATTATTGTGGCGTTTCGGCCTAAAAGTTTGTATTCCCTTTGCTTTTTTTTAATTAAAATATTTTAGATAAGAAATCAAAATAAGACGCATGTGTAAAATGATGCGAAGCGTGATGAAGAAGGAAGTCGTGGGAATGAATGATGTATCTTATGAAATATTCACTCATAAATATATTTGTCCCTATATCTGGTTTTATGTAGATTTATTGTTTTTATATGAGTACTAGTTAAAATTCGTGACACAAAACGTTTAAGCTGGTAATAGTTATTTTTTAAAAAAAGACTTTTGTAGCAGTTGCATTACATTTATCTTCTCTTTTGGATACTAGATGGCGATGCCTGATTGGGCCATCCCATATGTCATCCCATAGTGCATTGCGATTGTAATGAGATGGAGATGTGATGTTGAACTGTGAAGCGCGCGCGTGAATGTCTTGTCTTTGTGTTTGTAATTGTTTAGTGTGTGAATGTGATTATTAAAGAAATGTTTCCAACAACATTCGTCATGTTGCTTCCTGCACAAATCATAATAATCTACATACCACCACACTTTTAAATATTTTTTAGTATTTAGCAATATAGTTCATAGCAATTATTATTCACATGACATTTTAATCTCTTAAGTTCGTTATAATATTTATTTCCTTTTAAGAAAATTAGTAAATTTCGTAGCGCTGCAATCATTTCATATATAAAAATATTAACCTATGATATATGTATATTTTTCTGAAATATATTTCATTTCTTTTTTCAGGTAAGCCCATGTTTCCTTCTTACTTGAACTCAGTAGGAAGAGGCTTTAATGAAGCTATTTGGTGAGATAAAATATGGATTTTTGTGTTAGATTATTGATTAATATCCAGATCTTTTTATATTTTGTAACATTTTTATTAAATGATTGTTTTACTCACCTTACATTCTTAAGTAATTTTATTTGTATTTTTTTAGCATTAATTTATTACAGAAGGTTTGATTTCCCTGACTGTTAATATTATCTTTCTAATTTCTGTTGGATTATTTTTAAAAGTAGAGTTGAATATTTTTTAATTAAATATCTTTAGGAAAAAAGATATATATATATATTGAATAAATAAATATATTTAGTAAAATCACTCCTTTTGAGTGGAATTTGAGCACAAACATTATATACATAATAATTTTCCTTGTGCTAAAAACTAACCTCTTTAAGAGAGCAGCTGGTTCGACAGGATTAATGGTTGCTTATTTTTCCATTAAATAATTTATATAATTTGGTCTTAATGGCTTCCCTGTCAAAATGTTTTTTAAAATTCAAATTTTGAAAAATTGTAACACATTATTTTAAAAGCATTGCACCACTCTGTCCAATACAATCAATTCTGTATATTACAATCCTCCTCTCTAATTTTCTGTCATCTCGTCCAACATTTGATATTTAATTTGCAAAACGGAAGTGAATAACTTCATCCAATACAAAAGCTTTCAACCTGAAACTAATCGTTTATTATTTAAAATCCGACAGATAGTAGAATCGAAAAACATTGAAGTTTCATCTGTGCTAAAGAATATTTTTCATAATTTGTCTTATAAAGGTTTATCTAATAAAAATATTTTTTGATTCAACGAAAAAAAAATCAATTTATTACAGTAAAAAAGCCATTTTAGATAATTAATTTTATGTATTTTTAGCTATATATATAATCAAAATGTTCAAAATATTAGTATTATATGTTCAAAAATGAACGCACTTTAAAAAAAATTCGTCAGTGCTAGTTTATGAAGTTAAGTCTTAATTGACATAACAAAACAGTAATTCAAAGCAGCAAATTTCAAAAAGTACATTAAAAGCATACTTTAAATAGAAACTTATTCATTTTTCAGAAATAAGCCATAACTGCTTGCTTGCTTTCACCTAATCAATAATGGAAGGAAAATTCTGGATAAAAAATGTATAGCAATGCTGAAAATAATTAGGATGTCTTTTCTATTGTACAATTAGCTTTTGTGAAACATGTTTAAAATATTTTTACAAATTAATTAAAATTATGTAAAAAAAGAAACATGCTGCAATTAAATGTAATGGTTTTATTGAAAAGAATATTTTCTGAATTTTAATATGAAAAATCCTTTTTGTGCTGTAAAATTTTGTAAATTAAGTCACAAAAAATCAACATTTCGTATAATTTTTAATTTATTAAGGTTTTTTAAAAAAATGACTCTAAAACTTCCGTTTTCTTTTTCCACAACATAGTAGCTCTAGATCAAACCGCCAATTCTTATATTCATCTTTATTATAGAATATTTGACTGCAATGAAATCCACGGCAATACCAGTAAAAATGTCAGAAAGATGAATCGGTTTCTAAAACCGTTTCGTGCATGAATTAACTGTTCATTGGTATTTCTGTAATTAAGTTTTTGGGAAATTAGAAATCTAATTATTTAATAAGAAAAATCAGAAGAAAGGATACCTTGTATTTCAAAACTAGTAATCGAATTCGATCAAATTTTTCATCATTCTTTACAACATTTTCATTTTTTTAAATGCGTTTATTAAATGATTTACACCGAATTATTTTAAAAGCTTCCAGCTAACACACTTTTGCTAACGTTTAATGCTGGTTTATTCTAAAAAGAATTTGCTGTTCGAATGATTGATTATCACTATCAGACCACAGAAATGCTTTAAAATTGGCGTTGTTTCGTCATTTTTAATATTACAGCTGAAAATGGTAACACTAAAAATGAACTGAGTCCTCTTGTTTATTCTTTTACTGGCGATGAAATCGCAAGTTTACCTGCTGTGGGGGTTGATGTTGCAGTTAAATATAGTCTTGTGGTATAATGATCGTTATCATGTGTTTTTTTTTAGATTACGTAAGTAAAATTGTTTCTCATCGATAGAATTTCGAAATATATTTTTCGTCTATCCGTTCAAGTTTATTTATCTTTAAATGTTTATTTCTCTTTTTATAATGATAGTGCTTAGTTATAGAAGGCAGGGGAGGGGGAAGTAAGTTAAAAAGGAATAGGAAGGAAAACGTCGGGGGAGGGGGTCTTTTATGTGTGACTTACAATGACTTCTTTTTTTAAACCAGATTTAAACTTTAAAAAGTATCTTCTGTATAGTGCCTCTTCCAAATTTTACCAAGTCTAGAATATTTTATCCTTGAGATAATTGTAGCGCATGGTTTTATGTGACGAAAAGTAATAAATGTTTCTATTTTATTTCCTCTTAATGTTTTGTAAATTCCTTAATAACTTGCTATGTTTTCAAAAATATGTAGATATTATATTGGTTCAACTGTGCCCAACCGCACACAGTTCATCTATATCTAAACATTTTGATTTAAAATGGATTAAATCGTGCCATTTTAATGAAACGCAAATTTGCAGAAGAAAAATTATACTCAAATTCTGTGAGAAAATACTTATGTCAGTAGTTTTTTAAAATATTACCAAGTGAACGCTCTTGAATCATTGAAAACTTTATCCTTGGAGCTGCCTATAAATTTAACTTGTTAAAAATTTCATCAAAAATCTAATTAAATGTTCCTTTTAATGAGAAAGTCGGTATTCTTGTTGCTTAGTGATTTATCAAAAAAGAAAAGGAAAGAAAGAAGTGCAAGGTTTGCTTCTCAAGTCTGTCCATTCGATCGGACTTAACGGCTGTTATTCAATTTACTCTATTTAGGTCATTCGCAATTACTTTCTGTCGGCGATGACAAAAGCGTGCCAATTTCATTTGAGTTATTCATAACCTTAAACAAACAGGGAACCCGCGCTTCCACCACGCCCGCACGCTAAGTAGCAGTTGAAAAGGGTCAGAAACTCCATTTTCCGTTTTTCAATTACTTTTTGCCCACCCTCCCCCGTGTTTGTTGCCGTGCTTTTCAAGCTCACACACTCATTGAGCGAGCCTTACTTTCTCAGAGATCGCGACTGCAGATAGTTTTGTCTACGGCTGCGGCGCTTCCACGCCAAAAAGATCAAGAGTTGCAATAGTTGGGAAGAAGATGGTTGTTTGAATAGAAACGAGGTCGCAGCTATTTTTTTTAAAATTTGTTATTCATTTTTTTTCTTCAGTTTGATGAATACGTTTTTTCTAGATAAAGAAACTAAATAACGTTACTATTAACTGCTATGTTGAATGATTACTGTGAAGAAAAGACGTTTAACTAGAATTTTTCCTCTGCGAATTTTACTAGGAAACTAAACTCATCCTTTTTTTTTTCCCCCAATTCTGTGTCGTTGTTGTTGTTTTGTGGATCTAGTTGCTTTAGTTGCGTTTTTCTCCTAAAGGCGGAAGTCATTTATCGTGAATTGCCATCGTTAAGTCAAGTCTGTAGTGCAAACGCACAACTAAAATGTTATTTTATTTTTTGAGAAAAGAGTTCCCTTTTTGAAGGAAATTTTTTTTTCTCCGTAAAAGAAAAACATATCTTTCCCATGCATGTTACATTTTTACGTAATTGCATCAATTGCGGGAAGCGTCTTAAAAACGGTATTTTCACGGCTTTCTCAAAATACTCAAGAAGCTGCTGCCAATAATTTCAACTTTTTTTCCGTGTTTTTTTTTTTTGCACAGAAATTTATTAATTGAACTTGTTTCACTTTTTTCTGCTTTGTCTTATCAATGCCTTTTAAAAATTTCTTTCTAAAGCCTGATATTCCGTGATTTAGTAATTTTTTTTAATTTATTTTGCTACAACTTTAATATGAACTGTCTCCTAATAGTCTTCATTCTTAATGTGAAATATTTAAGAATTTATTTTGCATTTTTTAAGTTTGAATTAAATTTCCTTTCTTTTTATAGTTAACGTATTAAATAATTTTATACTAACTTCGTCCATACACGTTTCGAATTGTTTCTTCGCACCACCCCTCGAACTTTCTGATATCTCATCTCTTATTTCAGCTTATTGGTTCAGTTTATGCGAGATTATTATTATAATTTCCAATTTTCTGTTTCTATTTTAATGAAGTACGTATCTCGTCTCTAATAAGCATATTTTAATATTCCTTCACAGAAGTATTCTTAATTTAATATTTGAAAGAGTATCATTTTGTTGGGTTGTTAAGGGGTTCAGTAAAAAGTCTGAATGAGTGTTACAATTATTTATTTACATGTTACTTTACACATAGACAATTTACATACAAAATTTAAGAATAATATTAACATATATGAGAGCATGGATTAAAGCATGCAGGACATGCCATCGCTAGATCTGAACTGAGTCATAGCGCCATAAGGCTCAGAGGGCGCTGTCTCTGACGTCATCGTATTCAATTAGGGTTTGTGTTACAAGAGCGGCTACAATTTTCCTTATTTGAGACATTTTAATAATGTGCAGTATTTCAGGGTTTTTTTTTTTTTTTTTCCACGTTTTGAATAGAAAATTTACAAAAGAAAAATCGCGCATTTTTTTTATTTAATCTTTATGAGCCTATATTTTCTGCTTTTAGATTCTTTTTAAGGTATATGCCTTTTTTAAATATTTAAATTTTCAATACACAAAAGATGTTTTTATTTAAAATAGGGCATAAAACTTTAAATTTAAATGTCATTTGTATGAAATTATTATTAATTTTTCAAATTTTTAATTTTTAGTCCAATTTTAGTGAAAAATGACACTTACGGTAAACTTTCTACTAAAAATTATAATAAATATATTTCAATAATATTTATACACTAAATAAATAATGCCATTATCTTTCTTATGAACTAAAAGATTTGCAAAATTTTATAAAAGTTTTTAAGCTATTTGAAATTTTGTGTCAAAACTCTTTACAAAAAAGCAATAAAATTAAAAAAAATGAAGATGGAGTTTAGATTTTAGTTCATAACACAGATAAAATATATTGAAACATTTTCTCAAAATTTCAAATCAATATCTTAAAAAGATGTTTTTTGGTGATGTTTAGCGTAAAGCAAAATATTGAAAAACGCAGTTTTTCAGAAGGCACATTTAAAGATTTTAATGCACCATAAAAAAATTTTTTTTACTCCTTTTTTTATTCTTAAAATTCACCATATTTGTAAGTCAAACCCTCTTTAACTTCATTTTTATCTATTTCTTATAGCTTTTTTCTGGTCCGTTTAGTGGAGGGCACGCCTCTATTTCTTAAAGCACTCATCATCGATTCCCATATTGATTTTTAAAGTCAAAGGATTAATCAAAATTCAGAAATGTTTAAAAATAGGTAATAGATCTATATAACCAGAATTAAACAATATGGCTGCCACATATGCACCTAAAAACAAACTTTCCACAAAATGTTCTTTAGGTATATTGACCACAAGATGTTGTTGAAACTTTCATTATTGTTCTGTGTCATACCATGCAAGCATTTTTTTTTAAATAATTCTCTATCACAGAGTTCTAAATATGTTGATATAACCACTTTCATGGCAGAACTAGGAATTTCATGATTTTTCTGAATATTCTGTTCCGTTACTCATAGCTTGCTGATATCGACACCAGCTGTCACACCCTTCTGGAGACTGCCTATGCATTAAGTTCCTACTGCTAGAACAGCAGTGAAAGAAAGCAGCTATAACAGCAGATTGTATTTTTCCAGTATCTCCAACTTTACTACGGATAGCAATTCCGTAGTCATTTTGAAGTTTATCGATACATTTATCAGTTCATTTTCCTTTTCCACCGAGTCCTTTTTAATTTCCTAAGTCGTGACCCTACTCTTTTTTGAATGGGCCCTATACATTGAAATCCTCAACATTCACGGTTGCAAGTTATTTTTCTTTCACACATTCTACAACATTGGGTCATCACTTCTAAACCCAATAATTTTCCAGTATCTATGGAAATGACGAGTGTAAACAAGCTACAAACGATAATAGTATTGCCGTTCAGTTACTGAAACTTGAATTAAAAAAATCGCTGCCAGAATTAAAAAATAATGAAAAAAGGAAACGTTTATTTATATTTTTAAAAAAGATTTTGGCATTTATATCGATTAAAAGTTACAAAACAGACGCGTAAATGTATTGTTTACATTTTTGCGCCCCTTTACATTTCCACTTTCTTTTGCAAAAAATCAACTTCCGGTTTATTTATTAGGCTGTAACTTTGCTTCTAATTAACGTAAGAACAAAATTGAAACAGTTCTGGAATCGTAAATGTGTGAGCTGTAAAATGAGCAAATAATAAAAATTTCTATAATTATCACGAAAACTTTTATTTTTGGGTAGGACCTTAAGACCGTAAAGATGAATAAGTTTTTTTTTTTTTTTTTGATTATGGAACTCAAAACATCAATAAGTAGATTAATTCTTCATTTGGCGGCCATTTAACTGTTCTTAAATATTGTCAGCGATTTTATAAACCAACCGTCCCATTAAAATTTTCACTATACAATTATGACCTTTTGTGGTAAAGTGAACGTTGCGTCCATTGAAATGAAGCTTTTAACTTCATTTTTTTACGTCATATTTCTTCAATATTATAGATGTGAATGACGACTGCGCCATCTGAGTTCAGTGAGAAGAAAATAAATCTCTGTTGAATGAATGAAAGGCGTTTCCTGCAGTCGGGTGACGTTTCAGGCCCGGACTTTTTGGACCCTGACACTCGGGCTGAAGTTCAGTGCTCTTCACGCCAGCTCTGCAGAGGGAAGGGAGAGAGGATGATTTAGATTCGGTTCTTAAGGTTGTCGGTTCATTTTCTTGCCCATTGACATCGAGGCGTGAAATAGATGGACGAAAAAATGCTCCGACTTCCATGCTCTTTGTTCTTTTCCCAGTCGTTAAAGCTTCATTTTCGGCTAAAGCTCTTATTTCTCGGGTTGCACTCCCTTGCCTCTTCCTCCTTCGGTGTATATTCTTTTCCATTCCGCCTACCAATGACTTCCGTTTTCTGTCAAAAAGTTTTTTTTTTTTTTCTTTTTCTTTTTTCACCTTTATTCTATTTCGGCTTTATTAAGAACAAAGAAATTTATTTATTTCTCTTCGTTGTCTTCTCGTTACGCGCACGTTCCCTGTAATGTGTGTGCACTTCGCATTCGGGATCTCCGATTGGAACTTCATGGCACGTATTTAACGGGAATTGCTTTCATTTACCAGCTTGGGCGTCTAGAGGCGACATGTCAAAAGCACGGTTTTCTTTTTGAACTCGATGCCGTTTTCTTTTATACCCTCTGATTCGATTGTTGTGAAAGCTAATGAACGCCAAATTGAGTCTTGTTAGTATTTGGGTTCCTAATTTCATCAAACAACTTTTTCGGAAAGGTTCTCAGTCCGGAACGCTGATGAGGGGGAAATGGTACCTGGGTGTTATACAAAACCCAGAATAAAATGTGGGCAAATAGATATAAAACTCAAAAATGACACAACTTTGAGCAATTAGGTGTTTGAATAGGACAGCAGGAAGAAACAAAACATTATTTATTATATTCTGCTACTTCTTTTATTGCATTCTCCCTTTTTCGTTTAAACCGTTTTAAGGTTATCATATTCTGTATTCAGTAAAAACTGAAGGAAAATTTCTAAAAGGCTGACCTTTTTTAAAATTAAGTAAGCAAGATCATCTTGTTTTTTGTTAATATGAAATATTTATTGGTAGATGAAAATTAGAATTAGTAAAAGCATACAAAACTCTTTTTTTTTTTTATTTTTTTTTTTTTTTTTTTTTTCCCTTTATTGCTTACATATATTCCAAAAATTCGTGCACGACTGCGAATTCTGATTATCCGAGTGTTAATCTAAAATTGTTCCAAGATACTATAAAATATGAAATAAAATAATATTAAAAAATTAATATTAGCTAATTTAACATTATTTCAAATTGCTGGTAATTTATTTCAAGAAGCATTTTCGCTATTTTATTCCAACACCTACTACTTGTAAAATTTTATATTGTTGGCCTTTCATGCAAATAAATTTATACAAAATAAAAGTAAGTTTATTTGATTTATGAAAAAAGTAATCTTCTGTAAAAATGGAAGGTCATATTCTGTATTTTGTAAATTGTAGTAATTTAAAATCTTTAATAAGTAGAAACTTTTTAAAATTTTCTGAATTGTTTGTCATAAATTTACGAACACCTTTAAACTGCCTATTTTTATATTAAGCTCATGATTGACGACACATTCAAAGTAACCATTTGTGCAAAAGTAAGATAAACAAACTCATTACAAAAACTTTTGACACATTTATAGTAAATGTGAAGCGTGTCAATGAAGGCCATATATTAATTTCAACTTTCATAATGCATTTGGAAGTTTTCATCCATTTTCTTTCCATTTCTTTGCTTTAAAGTTATTGTTGAACTGGACTAACAAATGCTGCATTTGAAAATGAATGCTTTTTTTAATTAAAATTTTGAAAACAACTTGTTAGCGTGCGTACATTTCATCTCTCACACACGCCTTTCATTTCCTTATTAAAGCACTGAGAGAGATTGATTCAGCAAGGGCTGCTAAAGTGTTCCCATATCTTGCGTGGTGCGAACTTGATTTTAAAGATTTAAATAATTCATTTAGGAGCGGTTCATTTATTTTCTCATTTTGTCCTCGGTATTGCCTACCGTGCTGAAAGAATGCTAATAATTGATCCATTCATGTGGTTGCAACTGCATGCATTGTGTTTTATATTAATTATTTGGTGGGAAATGATTAAGAGGCCCCCAGCTTGATTTTAATAAAGTAATACCGTGATGAAAACACTAAACTAATTGCTAATATGAAACATTGCTTTGTTGGCTACTTTTTCAAATCTTGCCGGGTTATCTGAATGCTTTTTTTTAGGTCTCAATGAGTTATTTTGTGGTCATTTGTATTCTTCCCGTGTGCAGGCTTTTCTTTTTTACCCGTTTACAAGTCCATCCGTAGTTTGGTTTATATTACTGGAAACGCAATGGTGAGGGGGAAAAAAAGCATCCTTCTAGTTGCGTCGCCTAAAGTTCGTGCCTTTACTGAATGGGATAGAAAAATAAACTAATTTTGGGGAGAGATTTTCAGCGCGGAAAATGTTCCTTTGTGCGTCTATGACGATAGAAAAAAAGAGGGGGACAAAAATGATGGGGGGGAGGAAAATGTATAAAATGGACGCTCTCCTGAGGTCCTTCTTTCTAGCTTCATTTTTTCTTTATTTTCCTTCTGTTTTTCTCGCCATTTTATTTCTTTTTTTGTTTCTACGATTTCTTTCTTTAGTGGAATGGACAGAGCGAAGATTTTCTTTCCATACGGGGCCAGTCAATCTGTTCGAACGGACTCGGGAAAGAGCTCGGGATTTAAATGGGGGGGGGGGGGGGGCAGAAGTTCGTGAAGAATGCCATAAACATTTCTCTTTGGACTTTTATAACGGAAAAGATGGAGCGTTCAATTTTTGTTTTGTTTTTCCTTTGTTCTCCCTTGGCCAAAAAAAAAAGTTTAAAAAAATTAAAAAAAAGTGTTTTTTTTTTTTTTTTTTTTTTTCCTAGGCTTTTCTTTCTTTTAAATTCAGTTCGTTCATCTCTTTTCCGATGCAAGGCTTGGTGACCTTGAAATATATTTCTATTCTTTTCCCTCCATCCAAAGATTCCGTCCTTTTAATGGGTGCATATATCTATATATATATATTCTTTCACATTCGGTAAGAAAGCAGTTTCCTTCTGCATCGGAAGTATGCGACAATCATCGCTGCAAAGAGTGACTCGAGGTGAAGGATGAGAATATGAGTGGAGGGGGGGAAGAAAAATTGCTTGAAGGTGGGGTTTGAGTTGTCTTTCCCACAAATGGAACTCTCTGACCAGCAGGTGTTGACCGTAATAACTTCCCTTACGAAGATGCGTTGTTAGTTTTGATTTTTAATGGCATCTTGATTTATATATTACTCCTCAATTTCTTCGCCGAAAAATGGGTGCGATGAGCTTTTTTTCTCCCTCCTTTATTTCCGATTTGACTAGAACTTCTGCTCTCTCTCCACTTCCCGCACATTTTACTTGTTTGTGCTCTCTGAATGTGAATATCTGTTCGTTGCATTTTTTTTTATTAATATTATTTCTACTGATTTTCTTCAATTGATCCATCGATGTCAATCAGAAATACGTCGTCTTTAAAAAAATGCCATTTTTACGTAAGTTGCCAAAATATTTATGAATTATGTTGTGCAAGTTAATCAGTTTAGTTAATCATTTAGTGAGTTAATGTTTTTTTGTGACTATATGTATACATTACTTTCTTGCAGAGCCTCTGGAACTTCATTCCTGCATCTCTTTTTCCGATATAAATTGTTCATAGAAACAGAGAGTAAGCAAATAAACCATTAAACAAAAAAACCATTCCTTGAAAAATCATCCCCTTCGTTATTATGGATAAAAGAAAAGGAAAAGAAAATTGTGGATTATATCATCAGGAGTGTCGGAATTCTGACCGAATGCGTATTGATGTATAATGGCGCATATTGTTCCTCTAGTTAAACAGCTGAGTATGTCACGGGAGAATAATTATGTTTTATCTGCCGATGGTTTGACTTATAATTTTAATTAAAGTGCATTTCATTACCAATAAGCAAAGCAATGAAAGAATGTTTTACATAGAATTTCTTTAAAGCAGTGAAAACTATTCATTGATTGTGGCATAATTAAGGAGTTCTCTCTCCCTCCCACCACCAGATTTCTTTATGCAAAATTTTGACTGAGAAAATAAGTTATCTTTAATGAAATGCCTTGATATCCTAGATGCCCCTGGCGCGTTGCCTTTTATTATAGGCTTTGTGATATGGAACCTCTGTTCAAATACTTGCAGTTATCTGTTTTTAATGAACTGACTTGCATGATATCGTTTTAGTGATTTGGTGAGAAAACTTTTGGTATTCTTCTATTTCCGGTCAGTTTAAATTTGACTCCGCTTGAAACGAATCCACTGGTGATAATTCCGAGTTCGCTTTATTGATTGCATAAACAGTGGGGACATGTTTGCTTTCTCTTTGTTTAGATTATTTCGTAAAACCGATTTACATCATTTTGTGTGTTTGTGTATGTTGATCTTAAATAACTTGTGGTCTTGACCACGATACCTAATCGCTGGAACACCCGTTCTTCTGGATCCTTCAATAGATTTAAATGTTGTCCGTGCATTTTGTAAAATATTATATTATCCTTGAAGAGGAATCTCGGTAAATTTAATATGCTTGCTGGTGTTGAAGAGCAATGTACCCTTCTGTACTACGAGGGGTAGGAAAAGTCTATCTCTCGATAAGAATATTAAAAAAAAAAAATTCCTTTTGCGCTGTCTCTGAGCTCCCGATGAGAATAAAATTCTCCATGCGTTCATCATCAAAGGAAGACTGACGTATTCTTACGGGTCTCCATTGATAACATCTTCTCAGTTGGACAACCAGATTCTTTTTCTTTCCTGCTACTTTTTCTTTTAATACTGCTCTTTCCCCTCTTGGCTTTTTTTTTTTTTTTTTTTTTTTTGCGCTTCGTTACCCGAACCGGATTCGTCTGTCTGGTCGGATGACTGGATTGCCTCTGTGCTGTTCCCCTCCCTTCCCAGGGCTGTGCAACCCCCCCCATACGATTCGTCCCCCCTCCCCTCCATACGTTAGCCTCATCCCATCGATTAGGACCCGCCGACCTTTATTTTCCACTGTCTCTCGGAATCCCTTCTCCATTATTCGTTAGGAAATGTCGCGGGGCTGCAATACGTGATGTGTCTTGAGGTATTCCATCTTGTTTATTGTATAAGAAGGCAAGTTGCGGTTCTGTGGATGGATTTGGTGTACGGAGTGAAGCCTGATTTTCGGTTACGAAGACGGAGAAGGGCGGAACCGAAATTCGAGCTTCTGAGTTGATGTGTTTGGTCAAATTGAAGACAAATTTGTCTTCATACCTTCTTCACCTTTCTATCCAAACATGACGTGTCATTTTGAAATGTTTTTTCCCCATATTTTGCCAGTGATTACTGCCGTTTCTGTTCTCTAATTTTGATAGATTGGATTTAAAACAAAATTTTTCATCCTGTATTTTTGTCAAAGATAATCTTATGGTGCGTGAATATAAAAATGGTATCTGTATATTGCCGATAACTAAATGGCATGTTGACACACAGAAGAAAATCGACTTCAGGCAGAAAAAAAAAAAATCATGGTTAGAGTAGAAAAAGAATTATCAACAATTATCCGAAGTTGCCGATTA
>JAPMOR010071172.1:138552-162598 GCA_026543865.1 Argiope aurantia
CAATTTGAGACCCTTTTAAATGGCACTGCCGGACAGATCCCCCAAGTGCCATGATATAGTATGACTAAAAATACACTAAGACCTATGGATATTCACAATAAAGGAATTTTTTACCGAGGTAGCGACAAAATATTATCAGAAATTAAATCTTTGCGAAGAAAGCCGGATTGTCTTTGGCCGGAGAAACAAAAAGAAGAGACATCACCTCTAGAATAGGATGACTCCCTAATCGAACCTTTCACCCCTCATTATCAGACAAGCTAATTGAGAGCGAATTTGGTACAACAGAAGGATGATAAAGCCACAGTGCTCTGCAATGATAAATTCTAGCATGAAAGAATAATAAAATGAAAAGTTAAAATATTTATCTGCTTTCCTCTCTTTGTGTTATTAATTGTAATATAGACTCCTTTGTTAAGTTTAATACTTTACCATGATGTAAAAGTTATGTTCTACATATTTTCTTCCTGTTCACTAACCAAAAAAAAAAAAAATTAATTTGGAATTCTGACCATTTTGGTACAACGGACTTTTTATATTGCCCAAAAGAAAGGATTTTGCATTGCAATCGATTTACATTTTTAAGAATGCTTATTTAAAAAAAAAGCATTAAAATCATCGTTAACACATTTAAACACCAATAATTATATCAAGATTCAGAATTTTAAACTTCAAAATAATTTGCTATGCCAATGGTGTTTTTACTGTTAGCAGTGAAATTACCTTTGCATTATTACATCGTTATCTACAATTTAAAACGGTTTTTTTTAATTAGTAAAGATGTGACGGTTATAATGCACACACGCATAGTGTGTTCCAGTAAGTGGAACATTTATTTCTTTAAATGTTGCATCTTGGCATATATTTCCAAACTTACATCAAATGAGGTAGGCAACTGAACGAAAACACTTCTGCTTTTTTGGAAGTTAATAACAGAATGCTTTTAAGGAATTAAATTCTTATGCAGCCTCATAGTGTGAAACAGCAAAAATTGCAGAGATATTTTTAAATTCAGAGCGGCAGATCGAGAATTTTGATGAAAATATTTATTTCAAAAATGCATATCTATTGTAATTTGTCAAATGTAAATATTTGTATAGTAGTACATCTTTCAATTATCATGACTTGAAAGGAATTTGCTAATCACGCGTACTGCTGTTCACTTGAATAGCTTCAACTTAATAAAGAATTGAAGAGAAACTCGAGGAATTGGATATTTAAGGTATCTCAGCGAAGGAGGGCTGTAAGAAAAAAGAAATAGAAATTTTTCCTCGTTACTCTGTATGTATGTGATACTAAGCATTCCTTGAGAATGACGTATTTCAATAACGAAGAGCGTTTTGAAATAACCGATGATTTATATAATATACGATCTACTTTTAAGATTTTAAACTGTTTATGAATATTTAAAAATGAATTTTTTCTATCCATCTCCATGGAAGCCAAAGTGTATTCATGCAACTTTATTCCAAGAAACTCTGTTATTGGAATTCTGCGTCTAAGTGCAATGCTTATGGAAATAAAAACTTGCTCCAGTTTTGGGGAACACTTGTATAAAATCTTGCAGGATTCGTTTTGAAATTCTGAAATTAATATCCCTCAACAGTTCCTATTGTGTTCATTGATCTTTTTTTTATGTGACTGTTTTGTGTACTGGGATGAAATTCTATCACTTTAAAAACACTATAACATAAAGATTGAAGGGCTTTCACATGAGTTGAATCTTTCTTTCTGTATTTCAAGTTCAAGCTACATTTTTCAGCATTATTTGAAACAATCCCCGCAGTTTAAGACTCGAACTGCTTTTACTCGTCTAATGTGCCCATTTTATTTCGCCGTGAAGATAACTTTCCAACGGGACTTTGCTGTGATACGGCAGAAGTATATCCATGGCATGTTATGATGCACTTCAAAGAAGCTGTTTCTTTCTGCTGAATACTAAATTTGTTATCAGATAATTTCGTGGTTTGGCAACACTTTAGCATGCTCTGTGTAGAAAAAAAGAAAGTTGTCTGTTAACAAAGTAACTAGGGTACTTGAAAGAGCACTAGTAAAAATATTTACAAGGTTGTAATTTTTTTTTCTTTTTTCTATAGTCTTTAGGTGTTTTCCTTCACTTGTTGATTTAATCGTTGCTTTCTAAATGACATACATTTTAGCCATTTGTGAACAATAAATGTTGGAATAATTTGCCATCTTGCGGATCACATGAAGTGGCCATATCATCACTTATTAATTGACACTTCAGTTCCAAATAGATTGCGCCAAACTGTGATTAAAGCCGACTCTTCTGAGCAGTTTACAGCATTTTCCATTTTTAATTTGAATTTCAAGATTGCTTTAAAAAAAATTCGAATGATTAATATTAATTTTATATATTTCTAAATAATTCTATTAGTTAGTCCTCCAAACGCGAGCTGAAAAGAAAGCAGATAAATGAAGGGTCAAGTTCGCTGCTATTCTGATTGTTGTTCTTTGAAATTAAACAACACTACTTGGCATTAGCGAAAAGTTATTATTCAAGTTTAATAGTGATTAATTTTGTGAAATTCTTTCTCCTTGGTTAAGTCTCTTCGACATTTTCTTTTTTCAAAAAAATAAAAGAATGGAATTATAATCAGTCGTGCATTGTTCGTATTCCATCCCTAACTTCCACAGATATATAATGCAGTAATTGTTGGTTCTGAAATTGTTAGTCAGCAGATTTGGTATTGATCCAAATAACTGTCTGTCCATCCGCTACTTCCCTTTTAATTCGGCAGTGAGGAATCATTGAACTCGTGGAGCTCTTTTTTAAGCCATCTTTTAGCAGAAAACTGTCGGCAGGAAACCTCCAACTGTTCATTTGTGTGTACACCTGTAAACAGCTGGATGCACACATCTCGTGGCTGTTCTTCTGTCGAGGGGAACAAATAAAGAAAAAGAAGAATGTATCCGGATAATGAAAATGGAAAGAATATTTTCTAATCACGCCAGAGTGACAGGTGGCGTACAATTGGAAGAGCGGACGCTCTAGCGAGCCCAACAGACCGCTTTCGTCAGGCATGGCTGGCGAAGAATGGACGGGCCCCGTTAAAAAAGAGCAAATCTCGTGTTAATCCGCCAGTTTGTGAATGCCTTCACTTACGGGACTCATCGTTGCAGTGTGATGTCCTTGAATGGGAAGAATGCTGTTAAATATCGGTAGAGCGCCCTTCTAATAATCGTTAGTTGCCCTCAGCCGTGAATCGAGAGTTACCGTGTCTAATTTGCGTTTTCCGCGGCTACTCTGATTTCTTTTTGCGATAATTGCGAGCGGATCTGAAGACTGATTCTGCTACTTTCATTTTCTTGTTGCTCGGGTGGTCTGATGCTTGTTTTCATTCCTATACCGTCTTGTCTGAATATTTTAAAAAAATAGTCATAATTGAAGATTATATTTAAAATTCTGTTTTTCATGCTCTCCTTTATTTTTTGTTTCGAAACATCATTGCAGAAAAATTGTTTCAAATACGTGGGTTATAATTTTCGTGTCATGCGAAATATTTGATTATTCATTCTGTGGATATCCTTTTTTGTTATTAATTCGACAGACAAGTAATATAAACAGATATTTAATGTGTGCATTTATGTTTCTGTTGGGCTTTATAATCTAATTAAAAGTTTGCGAACTGACAAAAATATAATGTAAAGTTTCATTGTAGAGCGAATGTTTGTTGAGAGAAGAAAAAGCTGCTGAAAATTTCCTATATATCGAAAAGGAAAAGTTTCCTGTGTAGGCTTAAATGAACGAGATTAATCCGACGATACCGTACGCACGCTACACAAATGACAATAACCCAACCGATTAAGATTGATTTTGATATTTTTATAGCCGAATTGATTTTCTTTAAATAACGTCTGAATGGTATAAAGGGATAAAAATTGCATTTAACATGAGAAAAAGTAAAGGACAATCCTTCTTGATTTTTTTTTTTTTGGAATGATCAAGACAACAATATTATTTCAATTGAATGATCACCCTGGTTCCACACTCTATGATTCCGAACATCCGCTTTACATGTGCACCTAGCTTTATGTTATATCTACCATCGTGGATCTCTCTTAAACGAGGTGAGTTGACTCACCTTCCGGCTGGAGTTTCAAATAACTTGACTTCAGAAGGAAACGATCAGTTTCAAGCAAACTTAATTCTGCAAAGATGAATGAAATGATTGTACATCATAACCGATATAATTGTATTTAATGTAGTTATATTAACATCCCGTTTTAAAGCAATGCTAGGACTATTTTGGGAATGGACTTCGTAATTTTGAACCGTGGTCATATAGCAAGAATGACATCGCCAATGGCAGCCTCCTCTTCAAACTTCCACATGTTCCAGATCCGCTTACTTGGCGGTCCTTGGATGGAATCCAGTCTTGAGCTTAGAACCCTCTTGTCCCAAAACCGAGACCTTACCATTAGGCTACTACCCCCTACAAGTATAATTGTATTCCATCAGATAAGAAGTTTAGAATCTATTAAATCGCGACACAATAAATTTATAACAAGATTTGTAATTTTATACATAAAGCTAAAAGCGAAATTGCACAGCTACATTTTTTTTTACATGATACACTTCATTTATATTAAAAACTCAAATTTAAATTTCCCTTGACAGGAAAATATATTTCATGATTATAATTACTTTCTTCGTAATCCATTTCAGTGGCTTATTTCGTTTTGTTTATAGAGTTTTAGTTCAGTAGAGAATTGAAAAACACTCTTTTTAAAAGTATCAAAGTGTATCAGTATAAAACTTGATTTGTTTTGAATTTGAATTTCTTCATTTGATATCACCCATTCTAATTTAATCATTTTGTTGACTCAATCAACCGTTATCGGAGAGAGCCATCTGGCCCCGCTATAGACAATGGCAGGGTAGTGACATCTTGATTGACTTGGTTCAGGGAAACCCTTTGTTGCGTCTTTATATATGATTGATCGGTTATTTTCACAAAGCCCTGTATTTACACGTTTGAGAATTGATCTCGGTTGTGTGATGGCTTATACCTGCCGAGTACCTCCCTCCGTATATAATCTCCGCTTTCGTAATTCCTTCTGGCTGCTTCGTCATGCTGCCGAAAGCAGTGCCAGATATTTCTGTATTTGTGGATGATGCATATTTCATTTCAACATATTAATTCATATTGTTTATATTCAGAATTAATGTAATGATTTCTTCTTCTCTGAGCACCGAAAAATAACTCTGCTGAAGTAAAGTCATTCTTATGGGCCAACACTCACCGGACTCTCCCTCCCCTCCAATAAGTTGGCCTTTCTTTAGATTAAAAAAAAAAATCTGAGTAATGAAGAAAGTTACTTTGATAAAGAAGGGAAAGATATTTTGAAATTCTTAAACATAATAAAGGAAAATCATTCACTGTTTGCTTCATTTGATTTTTTTTTCTTTCTTTTTCTTTCCAGCATGTAATTACTTGCACGGAGTTTTTTCGTTGGAAAAGATTTTACCAGTTCTTGTGTTAATATATTTATTTATAATCAAACTTGTTTAAACTTTCCATTTGTGTTTCTTTTTAAAACGAATGTACAATTAATGAATGAACAATATTTAAATCGCAGTTTTTGTGTGAGCCATTTTACTGTGAGTGTCTGTACTGAGTGAAATAAAGATATGAAGTTTAAATGAATGCTAAATAAAATTATTTGATTTTTGTTTCTTTGAAAAATCTGGTGAGAATTTTTATAGTTGGTTTGATAATTTTTTATTAATAACATTGACGTTGTTGCATACTATTAGAATTCTCATAATCGCCATTATTTAAAAAAAACACATTCGATCATAGATACTGTTCTTGATTTTCGATTTCGTTTCACCTTTCAGTTTATGACAAAAGTATTTTGCATAGTGTAAAATATTTTCAATTTCAATTGTACAAAAAAAAATCTATAAATTTATGAAATTAGACAATTTGGAAAACTATTCTCTTACTCTTTTCTTATTTATCAATTATTCTTCAAATTTTATGTTTTTCAAAGAATGATGACACTTGCCGACAATATTTCGTGTTATAACTTTTTAAAAATTGTAAAGTATGAATTCGTGTTTAAATATCCATGCGATGGGTATTAAGGTCTGAGTGCAGATCTTAATGGATATAGTGAAGACGAAATGTTGCATTTTTTTCATTCATCTTAAGGCATGAAACAAAATAATAATATAAATATATGTATTGTGCCTAGAAGCAATAAATGCTATGTTGCTGTCTTACTTTTTCTCCCTCCCCCCCCCCTTTAAAATATTTGAAACCCTTTGATATTTGATTAAAACAAAGATTTTTTTTCCCCAAGTTTTCAAACTTATTCGAATGTTAGTTTTTCATATTACACTGTATCTTGATAATTTTCTAAAGACGATACTTTTTAACCATCTGCTTTAAACTTTCCAAATTATTCATTAAAAAAAATCTAGGATAGAGGGAGAAACAGGTTTCCTGTTTTTTATGAATGGTAAGGAGCAGCATACCTTTTCTGTGTACTTGGCTGCTGACTTTCAACATGTATTTCGCTTTCAGATGACTTCCCCTCTCCCTGAACCGATGGTTAAGGTGTATCATCAAAAACACTCGAACGCTTTAAATGGGCGTTTCAGTCAGTGCTCTCTCCCCTCCTTTGCCGCAGCTCCTCCGCTCCCCATATGGTAGTCTAATTAGCATCAGAATAGCAAACCATGGATGCGCAAGAGAGCACTAAGGGGCGCCCCGGACTCGGAGTAAAGAAAGAAAACGTACTTCCCTGAGATAAGTTGACTACAAAAGCAATTTTCTGCTAGCTCTTCAAGAACCATCTGCCGGAGAATCGTTCTCCTGGAAATAACTAGAGCATTTCTTGGGTTTTAAATTATGCCATTATGGCCATGCTTTTCCGTGAGAAAGTCCGGTCAAAACAAGTGGAATTTGTCGTTGTAATTGGTGTATCTCAATCTCTCCCCCCCCCCCGCCCCATGTTTATGAGCCTCTGTTGTCTTGAAATAGGTTGTCGCGCTCTGTCACCTGTGGTTGGGACCGATTTTCTTCTTGTGCAGCGCCGACTAGAATAAGGTTATGCGAGATTTCTTCTTTTCCTTTCTTTATCTCTGCTCGTGTTTAGTCACTCGAAAAATTGAGTTGTTGTTTTTGGTGCTTTTCTGTGCTGTCAGAATTCACGACGGGTCACGATCAGCGTGTACTGTGGGAAGAAATCCGACGACTCGAGTTTTCTGTAGTTCGAGATGCTCAGTTGTTTAAGCAGAGTTGTATCTGCAGCAAATTCCTCCATTTTTGTAACCGAGTGGAATGCCTTACTGATATTCATTAGAGTTTGGGAAATGGGTTGTTAAAATTTTAAACAAGAATTTCTGATTGTCATTTAACTTTAATAACTTTGATGAAGTTCTTAATTTAGGTTCGAAAACTACTTTTAAATTTTGTAATTTTATTGAGATAATCTGTCTGTTTCAAGAATTGAAAGGGCTTCTATTCGAACCGAAAAACCGTCGTGTAAGGGGGTCAGTTGCACGTTAAATCCGTCCTGACCAAACGTCCTCCCGCTGGTGTGGTGTGGAGAGGGGGGTGCCAGCTCAGGTGTCGTCCTCGTCATCTGACCGCGGTTCAAAATTACGAGGTCCGTCCCAAAATAGCCCAAGTGTTGTTTTAAACGGGACGTTAATATAACTAAACCTAAACCTTCAGTTTGAAAGCAGCTTGTTGTGCGTTGAATAAGTGCATCGATAGTTTTCTCTAAAGAAATGAGAGCATTTGTTTCCGATGTAATATTTAACTTAAAATAATTAATAAGTATAATCTTTTCGAATATTTGAATGTTTCGTTTCAAGTGGATTTAAAATACCTATAGCGAAATGGCTTGTGCTTTAAAATATTAGATGACGATGTATTTGTTTTTGGGCTTTTGAAAATGATATAATTTTTAATTTTTTATTATTACTATACAGAAATGAATGCTTAACCCCTTCTTATATAAATTTTACTTTTTACGACATGCCATTTACTGGCTTTAATTTTTCATTTCTACATTATTTAAAATGACCTCTTTACCAATGTCCCGCCTTCATTTTCATTTCCATTGAAAGGATGTTAAGCTTTTAATAAAAAATTTATTGATCTATTCATCTCGCCATTTTCTTATACATTTTTGTATCTTGAATTTCTTGGTGTCATTCCAGGTCTTAGTTTTTCGCTTTATTTTGATGATATTATTGCCTATATCAATTGTAATGAATTTTTAAAGATCCTCCATATATTTTCCCTCTTAAATATATATATATATATATATATATATATATATATATATATTAATCTTCATCGAAATTCGCTTTTACTTTCATTGAGAAATTCTTTGTAAAAAAGACAAGACACTCAATGAGCCAACGAAATGCATTCCCAGCTATTGGAATAAAAGAAATGATTTACTATTTTTCTGATAGCAGGTTTTATTAAAAATTCTGTTCTGCTAAGCAATGATTGTTAGAATGTCATTTGGCATAAAAAATATTTCCTAACACTTTTTATTTAACAAATGAGAAATGATTAATTTTGCCATTTGTAATTCTTCTCAGCTTATTTATATATTTTTCGATATCCGTATTCAAAATGTTCTTATCTGGAATGAGAAAAATTGATTACTTTCACTATTTTTTAATTAATTTTTAAAGTAGCGTGTCTAATTAAAAAAATAAGCTGTTAATATACCAGATAAGAACTCCTGCAAGGAACTATTATGTTGCTCGTTTCTTTCACGAGAGACGATGATAACAAACTTTCGGTAAATCCAAACAGATTTACTGCAATAAAGAAGAAGAAGCCTCGTCTTATCATTCTTCATTCAGAGAAAGCATGCCTAAACGCTGCATGTCGAATATGGCTATCCCTAGTTACCAATTCGTCTGCCGTCCTATCCTTTTTTTTTTTCCTACCCCAGACTCCTAAACGAGAATTCTGCCCGACTGGTATGCCGGGCAATGTTTTCCTAATGTCGAGACCGCGCATAATTCTTGATTCAAGTAACGATAATGAGATAATAACTGGCGAGTGTTTGTCATCTTTTATGTAAGTGCCCTTATATCCCGTCTGAGGCATCGAATGATAAAATGAATAAATTTGTTGCATGTCATCTCCCTTAATTAGGATGTCTTATCTCCGATGGCTTTCGTAATCATTTGGGAGTTCAGTAAAGCTGCCGTTCGCTGCCGAGTGTTTGTTTTCGGACTTTTTTGGGGGGGGGGGGGGTGAAAGTTATAGCACCCTTTTCGAATTCTTAAGTAACATGTTATAAAAACCAGCTCGCATCTGAGAGACAGATTTAAAAGCATGGCAATTTTCTGCACACGTTTTAAAAATGTGTTTTTGTAATATTTGATATCAGACTTTTTATTTCGCAGAGCCGTTTTTATTATCATCTATTTTCACAGTTTGAAAATAATATGTAAGGCTCAGATTTGTTTCTGCTGCGTTCCCTCGAATTATTTGATGTTTTGAATTGAAATAAATAAAACAGTTATTGTTTCATTGTTGCAGCTTTTAAGGCTGGTGCGCGGTGCGTCCATTCCTTTTATTGTCACTGCGCACCTAGTGTCAGAGTATTAAATTGAATCCAAAATCTTTTTCTATCCTTCAATTTTTTTAAAAAAATTATTAATAATGTTGAGTTTCTTTTATTGCACTCTAAAATTTCCATTGGAATCGCTCTGCACCGATAGTTTTATTCGTAAATCA
This sequence comes from Argiope aurantia, assembly GCA_026543865.1. Taxonomy (NCBI): domain Eukaryota; kingdom Metazoa; phylum Arthropoda; class Arachnida; order Araneae; family Araneidae; genus Argiope; species Argiope aurantia. The sequence goes on from JAPMOR010071172.1 coordinate 148,305, forward strand.
AAATTATGCCATGAGATGCCGTCCGTGTGAAAATACTTAAACTGAAGCTTGATTCAAAAATTAGCATAAATGTTAGTGTAGCAGTCATACATTGGCATTTCCGTTTATTATCCTCATTTTATCTCCTCGTTTATGTTATTTCTTTGGTTATAAACAATGTTATATGCATACTCAAAAAATTTAAAGCAGAATTTTCATTAATTTTTTTTTTCCTAAGTAATGCACTGAAATATGCACTTTTGATTCGGATGAAAAGAATTTTAAATTGCATGAATGTTTGACACTCAGCAGCTAATGAGAATTAAAGTATCCTCTGCATAGAAACACTGCTACTTGGCTTTAACCCGCATAGGACTTGGCTTTATGCCCGCTGGTTTTATTTGGGTTGTACCATTTTATTCATGCATAAAATGTATATGCAGATTTATCAAATCGCGGAGATTAATAAAGAAGATTTTTCTTTTTTTAGGAGGGGAGGTAGATCGTATACTTAAACTTCTTTAATTTATTTAATGAGAATTGTTTTCCTTTTCACCATGCAGGATTGATGAAAACGATGAAGTGATAATTTTTTTGGATGCTTGTATCTTATTTCTTTCAAATTTGTGTGACCGCCATCGAATGCAGATTGTTTTTAATTCCATCCATGTCTTTAAAAAGAAAAAAAGAGGGTGGTGGAAAAAAAAACATTTGTCAGTCTTTACAAACTTCTTACAATGTTAAGTATTTTCAAAGTAAATCTGAGGCATAAATGGGATGCAATCACGCGGGGGGGGGGGAGACAGAATAGTACATCATTGTTTGATGTGCTTTATTTCACATCATTTGCAATTATTTCTTCTAATGAAAAGTAGAAAATGACAGCAAATCGTTCGAAATTCTAAACATGTTATTTCGGATTCCGCCGTGTGAGAGTGAAAAAGTTCAGTTCACCACTCATCAGTCTTAAAGAAACATGCATTTAATTTTTGTCAAAAATAATATTTTAGAGTACAAATTTATAATACTTTATTAAATTCACACTGCAAGATTACTTATTGTCAAATCTTGTTGCATATGCACGTTTGTGCATTGCATTGTTTAATTGTAGGAAAAACTTCAAATAAAGCTAAAATGATTCTTTTGAAGAAAAAAAAGTTTATTTTTTTATAAATCTTGTCAAAATTTGTCTTTCGAGTGAGATGAGAGGAATACTGCCATTACCTTCCTGAATTTGTAATTTGAGCCATTTTGCTGAATCACGGTTATTGGATTGGCCTTTCATAAGCATTTTAAATTACTTCAAAGACAGCCGACGAACTCTGAAGACGCCTTACCATCTAGCTTTGCGCTTTCCGATTGTTAATGGCCGTAGGCATAGATAGGTAGGCCCCGTCGTTTCGTATGCTGTTAAATCCTGCCTAAAAGAACTTTGGGAGAACCTGTTCCTCCGCCCATTAGATCCGCGACGTGCGGCCGGAGGCGGTGCCTTAATAATTAAGTCTCATCGGACCGCCCCTTCTGAGTTGTTTGCAAATAAGCGGCGTTTGTTTAAAGGGGTATTAAAAAAAAAGAGAGAGAGAAAGAAATCGTCTCTATAGTATTTATTTGTTTGGTTTTTGCCCGCTGAACGTTTGCCTTTTTCAAATCTCCAACCTTGGATAATTTTTCAAGGCCAGATTATTCCGTGTTAATCGTTTTCCTTGGCTGGTTTTCTCAATAGAATTTCGACTGCTTTTCTGAAATGAGTGCTTCGCAAGTGAAAAGTAATTCTAATCTTTGATTACCATTTTGTGAATTTTGTTTTAAATTATCAAAATGGTTCTCTGATGTTCAGCGTAAATTAATTGTTAATGAACATCATCGTCTTAATTTTTACTGTTCATTTCGAGGTTTTTTTTTTTTTTTTTTCCCATGTTATTTTCGGATAAAAGAAAGAATTTTGAGAAATGTTGCCATTTAATGTTGAACTCTTGATTAAAAACTCAGAATTATTTCGATTCTTGGCAATCCATTCTTTCTTCCAAAAAAAAAAAATGTTATTGATTATTAATTTAATTATTGATTGAGTATTTGTTCCTTTGATTCCTTCGATTCTTTTCCTTCAATTATAATGATGATTAAATTAATTTTAAAATAAACAATGACTTTGTGCTTTTTAACATTTTAAGCTTATCTGGTTTGGAAGTAGTTGTTGATTATAATATACTTATTTCATTTCTAATTTTTTGTCATTCATAAATTGAGCAATATTAATTTGGTTGTGCATTATTTATTTATTATTTTCAAGCAAGAAATGTAGAAATAAAAGCAGTGTTGCACCACATGAATGTCATTTGTGCATGCATAGCTTTACGTTATGAAATGATATCATGCTCTTTCAACACATTGTTTATATGCGATTGAATTACAAGATTAAACTGACGCTGAGCATTTGGCTTGTATCACATGAGCACATATTAATGGCATTCGGAAAGGAGGGCAAAAACTTGAAATGTCATTTATTTTTACAGTATGCATAAACTCAAGCTCCTACTGTTCGAATTGAGTAAATAATGAATTTCCGTTTATAATTTTTCATTTTAATATGAGTAGTTCATTCGCTAGCATTTGTTATACATCTAAAGAATGTAGAGTTTTTGTAATTGAGCCTCAGAAAGGGGGCATATAAACGTGTCTTAAATTGAAAATTACTCGCATGCTTGCAGCTCTTTTTTAAAAATCTCGTTTCTCTGCTGTCGTTTCTACGGGCTTTTTTCCTGGTCGTTCGAATTTTTAAGTTCTTTGTTTTTCTTTTGTCTTCTCACCTTCTTTGAAAAAGGAGAAAAAATAGTCGGGGGCGGGAGGTGCCTGCCGTGATTGATGTTGGGCATTCGTTCGTAAGCTGAACGATTTCTGGAATGTCGAAATGATCGTCCCCCCCCCCTCTTCTTTTTTTTCAAAGATGAGGTGTTTTAAAAAAAATAAACTTTCAACTTTTTCCACACATAATCCCGGCAGCTTCCTTCCTCTTTTGTGCTTTGACGAATCGATGTAATAATGCTGCATCTCCTCCCCCCTCCCTCACTTACGCATACTTCAGATAATTGTGCTTAAAAGTAATATTAATATGCCGAGATATGAACGTAATAGAGAGAGTTTATTATGCTGCAAAGGAGTGGGAGTGGGAATCCTTATGTTTTAAAATAATGCGCATAAGGACTCCATTTCTTTATTTATATGTATGTACCTGTCTGCGCATGCCCCACTTCCGCTGCTTTTCGGAAATTCATACGCACTGATTTATGGCATTATACAGGGTGTCCCTGAATTCATGGACCAAACTTTAAAGGTAAGTAAAATACCTATAAAGGATCTTTTTTGTATAGGAATGAGGGGTCAAAAATGGAAAGTTTTTTTAGAAAAAACAAAAATCTTGAGGAAATGAAAAGAAACAATATTACAGTAAGTACTCAAATGTGCCACAAACAGCATCGATACAGTCCTTGGAAGCCTCTAGCATCTGATTGGCGGACTGTTTCGAAGATGTTTGTTGTCACACGAACAATTGCAGCAGCAACTGACAGTTTTACACTGACGTCTTCATCAGACACAACTGGAGTCTCGTATAGACACTGCCTTTTTCAGCCTTGTTTGTACTTACACTTACTTGTTCCGCCTACACTTTGTATTTCCGATTCCATATTGCTATACGAAAATTGTTTCTTTATATGTATTTTATCTACCCGTAAAGTTTGGCCCCTGAATTCAGGGACCCGACAAGTATATGCCATTGAAAAAGCTGTATATTATGCCTGCTGAAGCGGTGAAATTTTGAAGAATACGGTGAATTTGGTGAAATTTTGTTTCTCTCTCTATCTCTCTCTCTCTATCTATCTATCTTTTTTTTTTTTTTTTTTTCCCCCGCTGGAACACACAAAATCTGAAATCAAAATTTCGCTGTTTATGAAAGATGTTAAAATCTGATCATGGAAAAAGGCAGCTTGAACGTGAATGATCACACATTTGTCACAGTAACACGAACCGACAACCAATGCTTAACAAAAAGAGAAATTTAACTTTCATTGTTTCCATATAAATGGTATTGACAACGTTTTCTATTAGTTTAACTGAGCTATTCATTTTCCAAGAAACAGTTACATAAAAGCCATGACAAAATTTGAGGTTTTTGACTGATATTTCAGGGCGTTCATTAACATTTGCATAATTCTGTAATTTCTATCACTTTATTAACTTTTCTTATATATAAGAAAAGTTTTGTAATATCGTAAAAGCTTTAAAATCCTTGATCTGCACTCTTGTTCTGCATTGGTGTCAGGAAGCAGAAAAATTTTGGTGTCGGATCGCTTGAAGTAAAAGTTATAATAAAAGATTTTTTTTTAATGCGGTTGATGTGATCTGTAGATTTTATATATATTTCGAGGATCCAAACATTTTTTTTTATTTTTATGTATGAATGGATCCAGCAGTGAGTTTATTATTCCTGTTTTGGTCGCTGAAAAGAAATGTAATCGGAATAATTTCTGATTAACAAATGGCACCTCCCACTCGTATTAAAATACGAGGAAACAGGAATTAAGTCACTAAACAGAGCTTACTGGAAGACAGAAGACCCGCCTAAGGGACTCGATTAACACCAACAGACTGTGTAACTGGGCTCAAATGATATCATGCACGCGAACAATTACTGTTACTTCCACTTCAGAAAACTGCGTGCGTAGCTCTTTTGAGACCATAATCGCTTGGCCATTCGTTTCCTATGTCCGTGTTGCACGCTACTCATACCCCACCCAGGAAACTGAGTCCGGCCACTTGGCCTATCCGGCAGTGTGGTATTTACTATTCCTGATCTTTTTTTTTTTTAAAGGGGCGGAAGTGAGTGGTGCAGGTGCGGTTTTTGTAGTGATATGCGGACAAGGCGAGTGTCTAATACTATTGGCGGATGTTGCATAAAATTGACTGTTGTTAATGAGCGGGAGACTATTTAGACAGCTAAAAGGGAAGTCTAGACGATTAGGAAAACTATTTCTTATAGGGTAGGAGCCTTTTAGAAAGCGTTGGCGAACTCTCGTTGTTAAGTATTCTGCATAATTTGAAGTTTTACTATTATAAATGATACTTTGTGTGAAGAATATATTCCAGTATGCAAAAATGTAAATTAAATTCTGGAATTGGAAGTTGCAGAGATTTTGTTAATGAAGCGAAACTCCGAAATGAAAGCATCGTTGGTCACTGCCAGGAATTCGTCTCTTTAAAAAGAAATTGGCCCAAATCCGGATCTTGCATTGTGCAGTAATATAACTGGATATAGCTGTATGTAAAAAAAAAAAAAAAAAAAATGCTTGAAATTTTGTCCACTACTACTTGAGAGCATTAATGTCATTTGGCATTTAGAAGAAAGTGTAATGTAGAAAATCACAATTTAAATAGACAAATTCAAACTCGAAAAATGCACATCATGCTCAGGCTTAAACAGATTTTTACCATTATGCACCTTCCTTTTTGCATTAGAAAAATATTCTATATACTTCCTTTCACATCTGCTTCTAAAGTAGAAAAAAAACAGTATCCTGTTCATGGGTTAAGATTAAATCTCTCAATGTAAAATTCAATGTAAAAATGTAACTTATTGAGATAGGCTTGCTCAATTTAATTGATTGGTTAGATAAGTCATCTCTCATGACTTGGATGTGGTGCATGCTTCCTGATAGGTTCCATTTGCATTTGTGAGTTGTCTGAATAAATCTCTTCGGAAAAGAATTTCATCAGATGGCATCCGATAACTGATTTCGAAATCTGTGTGTCCCTTCTTAATGTTGATTTATGCTTTGCATATTCATTCACACAGTTTGTACAACATCTGCAAGAAAGCTATCTTTCAATCGTAACAACCATTTCGATGACACATGTTTTCAGCCAAGATTCAACTTAACAATTACACCATTGTCAAACAGGTTAATTAATCCGAGTTGCAATTAAATTCTTAATATTTCACATTTGCTTTTATACTGTACTTTCAACACCAGTCACTTCCATGCGAACGCATTTAAATTAATATTCCATATTTCCCTGTATTAGCATAATTATTTAAATGATAACGACAATATTTATTTCGAAGCTATCGTTAGTATCTGCGGTGCGTTTTTTGATTAACTTTGAAATAAAGGTGTCATTGTTAAGGAATGAGTTGCTTTTTTTCCCCCTCTCCATGCTTGTATCTGCCATTGCAACAACTCACAAAAACGAGTGATTAATGGAGTATGCTCACTGTCCATGACTTCATTAATCTTTATTCCATTGCCTGCCTTCTACCAATCACTTTAACTCAGCTGACATGGATGACCTTAAGTGTTCCTATGATGTTATTAACGATTAAGTTCCATATAGGTGGCTGAGTTTATATTGTCTTCTCATTTTATTAGAGATGCATTCTCTCCAGTTTTTTCCCCCTCCTCTCCCAGCCAAATTCACCCTCTTTTCTTTTATGGTATCTGTTTTAGTTGGTGGACTTCACCTATTACTTAAGTTTAATGAGCGAGGAGATGCTCGGCGCACGGCACAGCTTTGAAGAGACTTCATCTTCTTCGCCTTTCTGTTTTATGGCGAAGAAACAAAGACCAAATGCGATGTCTTTAATCTAGCATATCGTGATTTTTAAAGGCACTGTACGCGAGCAGCTCTTTAATTGGGATATTTCTTCCCATACTCTTTCAGTTTTTTTTATTGCCTTATTTGAAAGAAGTGATATTCGTTTAAATAAAGATTATTTTAAATAAACGTGGTTTGTTTATTAATCCGTTGCTTTTTAAATTTTAAAAAAAGTTGCTATATTGAAAAAAAAAATTTGTTTTTGTTGTGAACTTGATTAATTAAGCTTTTCTTTTATATTTTGATCTGTATATATATATATATATATATATGTAACATTATTTTATGTGAAGCAGAATTCAGTTTGAAGACAGTGATGAGACTTTTTACATTTTTAAGTTCTTTTTAATCCATCCGGAAAGCATTATTATTTACAAGCCAAGACGCGGACATTGTGCGTCCGCCACAGCGCGTTGCCAAAACAGAAGTGGGGAACAAGCGAGAAATAAATTATCCCTCCTCTTGTATAACATGAGATATGGATAGGAAAAATATTATTTTATAGTGCTAATATATTAATAAGATTCTGATAGGGATTTCTGACGCATGTCAATCACATGTAAAGGAAACACAGGGATCTTTTAAAAAGAATGTGCTTACTGGACAGTTTTTTACCCCTTCACGCCGAGCGTGTAAAAGTATCGGCGTTTAGTCGGTTCAGCAATTTTATAAAGCTTCTCTTGAATTAATTAAGTAGAGAAAGTGGAATTGGATCAAGAAATAAGAGAATATTTTAGAATAAAGTTATTATGGACCAAATTAAGATAAAATCTTGGAAATTGATTAAATTGAAATTAGAATTAAAATATCATTACATATATATATATATGCCACGTTGTTTACATTTTCATGTCCCACAGACTCCTGGGAATGTATATTTAATATATCCAACTAGACCTGGTGTATTTCACTATGCATAGACGTAGTCGAATGTTCTAGTATCTAGTTGAAATCTATATGATGTCTGTCTAACCTATAAGTTTACTTCTTTACTTTCTCTGTCGATATATCGTCATGTGCAGGATCTCCCATCTAGTCGTTGTTTGTAGTAACAAGCTTGGATATCATTTACTCCCCCCCCCCATTACTGGATATACCATCATGGGATTTGTCGAAATAAGAAAAGAAAAAATATTATCAAAATATTAAGAGGCATTATTTGAGGAAATGAAATGATTGTATGAGCCTGATAACTTATGAATTATATCTTCTCAAATAGATTCAGCAGAAATGACCTTTTCACTTATGCTAAGCCATTTTTTTGTTCGAAGTTTCATAAAACTTTGTCAGATATAAAATGATTGCTATATGTATTATTTAGCAATTTGTATGCTGTCTAACTTAAAAACCTTTGCTTAATCATTTCATTCCGATATTTAATGAATTAATAGTGATGAATTGCTGATCACTATCATTCAAATATTCAATCGTTCTTCTCTTGTTTAACGTCCAGTAGTGTAGAAATTTCTATTCCCGCTTCTACCCCCACCCCTGCACATGCACAGAAGGGTTTTTTCCCCCTTCTTCTGTTTTTCCTGTTATTGCTCTAGTTTAAGAAAGAGTTTCGTGATTTTATGCACACAATGAATTGAGAAAAAATTCCTAAAAAGCGCAGGTTATTTGAAAATATTTTTTTTTTTTTTTTTGTAAGTAAATTTCAGCATAGACATTGGGCAGGAATGTTTTCAGAAAATAATTTTTTTTCGTCTTCTGTTTTCTTGCAATGAAGAATCTCCGGCTGTTGTGCGCAACCCTTTCCATTATCCCCTCTACTCATCGACGCCCCATTGTTGACGAAAGTAAATATTTTTCGGAATTCCGATTCCAGACAAACGAGACATCAGAGTTTTTTTTTTTTTTTCCTTCCGCCATGTATTGAGATGTTAAGGAGTGCTGGCGATAAGACTTTCTTTTTTCTTTTGAAGGAGAAAAGTAAGGGGGGGGGGGACTACAACAGAATAAGTTAGAGGCAAGCAAGAGACAACGCTGCATCGTACAGAATCCCAGTTGGTAGTCGTGAAAGAACCAGGAACGCCACACTAACTACTTATTATCTCGCCTGTAATGTCACTGTCTCTCGAATAGAAAGGGGAGGGCTGGCAGAAAAAATTTATCTTGGTGACCATTCCACAAAGAAACCTGAATTTTTTTCCCCGTCTCGTTTTCTTCGCATCTGTAATTTTCCGTTTCGGCACGGAATGAACCGGAGACGAAACAACGGCATCGCCGGGGCTCGCTTAATGAATAATTTGTCCGATGCTGAAAGGAAATCGTCTGAAAGCATCACAGGAATGGCTCGAGGACTGTTGTATAATATAATATGAATGGCAGCGCATGAGAACGCTTCTGAATTTTCGTGCTTTCTTATGAGTATTATTTACAGATAGTTGCAGGCCGCGGTGGCCTGGTGGTAAGGTCTCGGCTTCGGAACCGGAGGGTTTCAGGTTCGAGCCCCGATTCCACCGAAGAACCGTCGTGTAATGGGGTCTGTTGCACGTTAAATCCGTCCTGACCAAACGTCCTCCCGCTGGTTTGGTGTGGAGAGGGGGGTGCCACCTCAGGTGTCGTCCTCGTCATCTGACCGCGGTTCAAAATTACGAGGTCCGTCCCGAAATAGCCCTAGTGTTGCTTCAAACGGGACGTTAATATAACTAAACTAAACTACAGATAGTTGCAAATGCATCTTTTCCTCTCCTTTAAAATATTTCATAGCGTATTTTTCAATTTTTCATTGCATTGGTAAGCGAAAACGTTCTCTTCCTTCCACACTTCCAGGCGCCAAAAAATAAAATCGCAATGAAATATAGATACGCGTTTCTTCCATCTTGAAAATGTGACGCTCCTCATTCAAACTGATCCGACGAGACCGAAGCTTGTTAAAAGTGTCTGCCTTTTTCGATTCGAAAATAATTTCTCAATATCGGAAAAAGTGATATTGTTAATATTTGTTAGTAAAAAATTTCATTTTCCTAGAGTTATTTGGTAAATTTCGTGCAAGTTGATTTTCTGTCATTTTGAAGAAGTGACAGAGGAGACAAAGAGAGCTGATTAGTTTTCCCGATCTCAATATATCCCACCGTGTCACGATTTAGAACCGTCAACTATAAGTCATGTTTTAATTCTTAACGTATATTCCGCAAGTGCTGTCGAATTGTTTCTTTCTTCCATACCTATTATTAAACAGATACGCGTCTTGAATTCTCTCTCTTGAATCAGGAATTCAGCTCTCTTGAATTCCTGATTTTATCACCGATTCCTAGTTTCAACAAGTAACGGCCACTTATACTTTCTAATGACTGTTAACGAATGCATTTTTATGCAGGACGTGTGTTAAAAAGTGAAAGTGATGTTCCCTCTGATTCCAAATCCCTGTTCTCTGTCTTAGAAATATCTGATTTTTGTTGAAAATACACGATATATTAATAAACTTATTTGAGATATTAATTCCTGGTAAAAAAAAAAAAATGTATTGCTTTTCAAAAGGAATTGTGAACTTTCCTTTTCTCCTTACTTTCATTTCAGAATTGAAATATTAGTTAGCGAGTTTCAAAAAATAATAAATAAAAAAAAAATGCGGCACCTAAAATTTTTTCATTTGTATTTTGCACATTAGAGAATGCTTTCAACTCTGAAAGAAGCACACTGGTTTACACAGCAGGTAGTCTTACCTTTTCAACGTCACGGGCAGCCACAACATCTAAATTGAGTCTGCACTTGATTTGTTCAAGCTTTATGATTTTCGGTAATTGTGTGAATACTCTATCAATCCCCCTCCCTTCAAAGGGGTGAAGGAAAGGCATTACGTGAGGATACTTTTTATCTCTTTGTGCGTGTATGTGGACAATTGGCGTCTTAGCCAGGGGAAATGCCTCTGACCTTCTTTAAATAGTTGCCCACCTTAAATGCATTTCTTTGGAGAGTGACGGTTGGAAAAGAAAAGGAGGGGGAAGGGGGATTAGAAAGGAAGGGAGAGAGTAGAAGAAAAAAAAAAAACAACTGTAAAAGAGTACGCCAACCCCACATTTTTTTCAACCGCTGTCCTTTGTATTATTCTTAGAAGGGAGAAAATGTAAATCTTACTGTACTTATGCTGGACAAAAGAGCCTATTTCTAATGAGCTTTATTCGTATAGATGTCTCCCGGTTTTTTTTTGGGGGGGGGGGGGGAGAACAACCTCCTTTGGTTTGGAGCGACGCCCTAAGATTAAACGCCATCCCCTCACCTCATTGACAATTTATTACGCTTCTCTGTGTCACAATTGTTTTTTTTTCTTTCTCCCTCCCGCTGGATTAAATGTGCGAAGGGGGGGGGACGGTGATGCGAAAAAAATGCATTTTTATAAGAAAAATTCTAGAAAAGAACTAATTTTTTTTTATTATCAGTGTTTCTTTACATAATCCTCCAGATACTTTTTGTTAATATGCCTGTAGAAACAATGCTTCATATCTACTGTTACTCTTATTTAAATGAAATAATCTGTCCCAAACTTTCTTAAACCTTTTCTACCCGCGTCTCTTTTTTCAAGGGACAAAACACCTTCCGTCGGAAAATATTGTCGGAACATTGAAATATAAATAAGAAAATAAAGGATTGGTTGGTAATAACTAAAATGAAATTCATAAAAACAACATGGGGTTAAAGATTAATGGATGGCACTAATAGGAAATTCAGTGGAAAATAATTTTTCTTTTGCTTATTTTTACTTACATTTTCCCTGTTTAATCTTGGTTATACAGATGTATATGATGCCTATTCTTTTTTATTATTAATTCTTCCAAAGAACTTCTTAGCTATTAGATTTCTATTAGATTTTAATTTATTCTATTAGATTTTAAGCAAGCCGCAAGTGCTTTTTTCCCTCTATGCTTTAGAGTGAAAAGAAGTTTTGTGGTAAATTTCGCGACCTTATTTTAACTGATTTTCATACCTTAATCATAATTGTCTATTTTAATCGTATTAATTTAGAATCTCTTTGGTTTATTTTGTGCTTGAGGTCTAATTTCTGTTTAAAAAATGGCTTAATCTCAATATTGTTTTAAAAAAAAACATGCATGTGCGTGCAGTTGTTCTCAACTTCTTCTTTGCATTGTTAATTTCTAATAATTCTATTGAGTTAAATTTTATAAGTTTAAAGATTTTATTTCTTCTGGAAATTGTTAATTTCATTGTGTATAAAAAATCCATATTGTTCATACAAATACAGTATACGTTTCCTGTAGATTTTTAATATATTAAAGTCAATATAGCATTGCATTTGAAGACAAGTTTTAAACTTTCCGTGAATTCAAAATAAGAAAGCAGTTCTAGATTTTATAAATCATTTAATGAATATTATTTGTTTCTGTATCAGGTATTTAGTAACAAAAAATGAATATATATATATATATATATATATATAATATATTTAAACGCGCAACTTCATTACTTTTTAAATGTTTCTGAAGTTTTACCATTTTCTAAATCATTGTTTTAATTTTAAAATTCTTTTAGAGAAAACTGTAAATATACTGTTTTAATTCACTGACCAAAAAAGGAATTAGAATGCCAAATAATATACTAATATGATAGTCTAGTTATGGATTTCGAAAACAAATTTGGGTCCTTTTTTTTTTGGAACATGTTTCATTCCAAAAGCTCAAAACTATTTATAATAAAATAGCCTAAAGTAACCTTGTCATCTCTCCTACTTGACAACTTTAATATCTTCAAGAGCAATGTGACTTCACCACGTTCAAAATGCCTTCTCGCTCTTGCTCAATACAAGGCAGTTCATATCCATGCATAACAAATGAAATGTTCCTTCACGCCGCGTTGCTATCTTTTCAACTGTAATATTAATATTGACCATTCCTCTAAAATTTTCACTCCTCCACACCTTTTAACAGTTGACTACCAGAGCGCTGAATTTAAAATCGGTGAAAACGGGAAAACTCCTTCCGGCAACAAAATATGGTAATATCTGCACATTAGCATCGCCGTCGTCCTCGCATTTTCCATGCAAATGCGGTGTGGAGTTGGCATTAGAATGCAGTTTATAGAAGGCAACGAAAAAGCTTGTTCCATCATCGTCTTCGACCATGGGGAATAAGACTTATGACTTTAAATTCGTAATTATGAAACTGCTGGCAACCCGCGTAAATGCATCACCCCTCATTATGACTATCACCCCCTCTCCGTTCCACATATTGCATGGCTATGTTACGAAGCGCCAACACATCTCCTTTATGCGTCCCTCCAACCGAACAGATTATAACAAAGCTTGCGCGCAAATGGACGATTCAAAGGGTGTTTCATTCACTGAGTGTTTTTCGTCTCTTTAAGCAAAAATGAATTTTTTTTATGTACACTGGAAGAGCGTATAGATTTGTTACCTCGACGTTTCTTTGTATAATTGGGCGCCACTTTTCATCATGCGCTCATTTGGTGTGGGTCCTAAAATAATCTTAGCGAAGGCAGTGAAAAATTAATAAAATCGCAATCAATTTTTAAATAAAAAATGAATAAAATTAAGGAGAAACATTTTGCTATAAAATTTGTTCAAATAAATGAGAAAGGTAAAAGAACTCGAGCCCTATTTGAGCCTCTATTCGTATTTTCTTGTATAATGAAATGAATTATGGTCTAGGAATATGTTGAATTGGGGGAGGGGGGGATTTTTATTCAATGTCAATCCACTTTAAAGAAATGAGGCTTTTGTAACATTCATTCATTCATTTTTTATTTATTTATTTTTGCTACGTTTATTAACATGATATCACTATTTTAGATTAATGAAAGCAACAACAACAAAAAAAGACGATGTTGCGATGTCGTATTATTAATATGAAATTTATTATTGTTGATGTGGAATAATTCTATGATATTTAATGGCCATTTTAATTGTGGAATAGAGCATTTTTGTATGTTTGTTTTATTCTAAAAAGCAAAATTCGAATGCCCTCCAAAAATTTCTGTCACCTATCTGCCACATCAGTTTGAAAATGGTTGATTTCTGACTGCTTTAAAATTTTGGGACTACTTTTTTTCGTCTTTCGATGCTGAAATTATTATCTTTTTCCCCCGAGAAACACGTTTTCTATTCATTCTTTAACACTAGAAAATAACAGTTCTTTCAACTCCTACGTTACACTACTCATTAACGACTCCGACAAGTTAGTCCCCAACAAATTTCTGTCTTGTCTTTTACGATGTCTTCCAAGTGTAATTTCCCTCCAGCTTAATAAAAATCATTTTTGTGCTTCTTCCACTGCGCTACAAAATGGCCATTAAAAAGTGTGCTCTCTGGTTCTTGTCTGGATTAACGACTTATCATCGTGCATTATGCACGATAATGGTTATCTTGCTCAGAACTTCCTCCGGGTGGGTTTACCGGGAATACTTATTTCTTGAGTCACCCTTCAGATAAAACGTGATTTTTCGGAGAAACAATTCTATTTGGAAGCGTCTTTCTTGAGTTTGAGGTCGTCTTCAGCGACGCCACTCACGAACAACCACTATCAATATTTTATTTCTCTCAGGATATAGGAAACTTTTGTGAGAGATAAAGTTTTCGTGTTGACTCCCTCTAAAATCCATTACGTCTTGGAGAGGAGAAATTATCTTTGCTCTGCATCGAGGAAGACCTTTGATCGCTGGTGCCGAGGAATGTTTGTTTTACTGAGCTCAAT
>JAPMOR010071179.1:396-10591 GCA_026543865.1 Argiope aurantia
GTTTTAACTATGTTGAATGTCAGAGACAATGTTTGCAGTTTTTGTTAAATGTAAGAGACCATATTATGCATATTATGAAATATTGAAAAATAATTATTTAGAAATTATATTCATTTTTAAAAAAAAATTCAAACGCCTTTTTATTATTTTCATGCTATTTTGTTATGTAGCCGTTTAGATGTTGCATTTCAAATTCGTTTCTGGTATATTGAATTATGTATAGTTAAATTTGACAGTAAATAAGGTAGAAAATGAAGTAATATATTTCAAATTTGAAGGAATTTCAGTAGTTATCAACATTTTCTTATTGAAAATATACTTTTTTTTCTTTCTCCTTAGAATTAAACAGCAGCTGTTTTTAAAATTATTAATATGATTCCTATCATTTATTTTAGCCAGCCAAAAAGCTTATTATTTTGCAAAAAAAAAAAAAAATGAACAGCTTTAACGTAAAAAATACATTAGCTCATTTCAAGTATCAGCTTGTGTAATATATATAGATAAAAGCATACATATATATAGAAGGAACTAAACATTAAATTCAAATTTAAATGGATATCACTAAAGTCCTTTCAATGTATTTTTTTTTCTCATTTTGTTAAATAAAGTTAAATAGAAGAGATATAAATATTAAATACTCCTCAAACTAAAAATTATAATTCATTTTATTAGATTAAATTTGTATTCTGCACATCAGAATTATAATTTTTATAAATGTCTTCCGTGTGGGAAAATTATAAACGTATTCCTTTTAATAAATACATTTTTAAAGTAAATTTCTCACATTTTATATTTATTATATTCAACACTCGTTTGATTCGTGGTAAGGGTCATCAGCATTTTTCTCAAGGAAGTTTCGTTTCGTTATCAGAGACAAGGAGTATCATTCTCGTTCATAGTGAGTTAATTACCATTTGGCGTACATTTTAAAATCGCCATATCTTATATGCAAAGATAAGGTTTATTATGTGGTAGTCTTTCTTGACACTTGAGTGGAAAGGGGAAAATTTATTGAGCTCAAATACCACACAACCGAAGCTAATATTTAGACCCCAGTAATGGCGGGAGGAAATTTTATAATTATTTGTAAGTGCCTAATGCAATAAAAAGGATCACGTAATATTTCAATGGAATACATTAATTTAAATTTTCAGAACACCGAACAGTTTACAAAATCCCATATCAGAGAAGTAAGAGAGCATCAGTATTTTATGCGAATTAAAACAGACGGATCTTTCAAAATTCGAGATTGTAAGTTCGCTGGCATTCCCAATGCTACGAAAGACATGGCTTTATTAAAAACATCTGCACATGTTTGAATCCAGATTTTCGTTCCTTCACTTATTGTCTTGTTTTCCTCAAAAAACTGTTTAGCCAAAAAGCTATTTTAGCAAATGGGCACATAATCTTAATTTCCTAGTTTTCATTAAGTATCAAAGATATCATAATAAATTTTTTGTAGAATATAAAAAATTTGAAAAGAATCCCGATGAATATACTTTGTTTCACAAGTGAAAATTTGCTTGGCGCAGCATGGCCAAACATGGCTTTGGCGCCAGAAAAAACCGAAACAACCAACCAAAAGTGAAAACTCTATGATAACTCCACTAGATTGTACCCACGATGCTTTTTAGCCACAAGGAAGTGCCCTCAGTGTCACACTTTTTATCGTTCCTCTTAGCCAGGTTTTAACAATTTTACCTTGCGAGCCTTTACGTTGACGATCTGCAGATCTCATGCCAAGGAAGTGATATTAATCTGATTGAACAGCAGTTGCATACCACCGTAAATAAACTGGTAGCTTGGTGCGATAACAATGGGCACACTATCTCTCCGGAGAAGAGCCGTTCTGTTCATTTCTGTCGGAGTAGGAAGCTTCACCTCGATCCGAATATACATATTCGGAATACTCCAATTCTTGTGGTGAACGAAATACGGTTTCTGGGAGTGATTCTCGATCGGAAGCTCACCTTCCTTTCACACATCTTTTATTTGCGGAATAAGTGTGGGAAGTCCTCGAACATTTTGAAGGTGATTTCCAGAACATTCTGGAGTGCCGATCGAACCTCCTTACTCCGTATTTATCAAGCTGTAATTCTTTCCCGAATCCATTATGGGTGTATGTTTCCGCCTGCCCATCAGTTCTGAGGCGACTGGATACTATTCACCACTCTGCATTGCGCATATGTTCTGGAACATTTCTTACTTCTCCGGCTGAAAGCCTTTATGTAATTTGCCATCAGCTACCCCTTTGTTTAAAGCTTAAAAAATTGTCTGCCCTATTTTATTTTCGAACAAAATCTATTTTGAACCATCCTTTGAGCCAAATGTCATTGCAAGTTAGTCTTAGTCGACTTTATAATGCGCGTTCCTCTCACATCCTCCCATTTTGTGAGAGAACTAAATTACTTCTGAATGACTCGGACCTTAACGCTGTTCATATTAAAGTTGTTGACACATTTAGTTTTTCATCTTGGGATATACCGCCATTTTCGGTTTTGAACCCTTTCACTGGATTCGATAAATCATTAACTGCTCCAGTTGTTTTCTAACAGTTCTTTTTATATCATCGCTATTCTTCCTTTGTGCCAATTTTCACGGATGGCTCAAAATCAGATGGTTATTCTGGTTGCGGCATCATACTTCCATATGATACACTTAGCCACCGTCTGCAAAATTGCTGCTCAGTTTTTACTGCTGAGTTGGTGGCCATTTTCTGCGCACTTCAGAAAATTTCATCCTCTACTCAGCGTAAATTTATTATTTACAGCGATAGCATGAGTGCACTGGAGACACTTTCGCATTACCACAATCGGATACATCCGATTGCCATTAAAATTTTGTTCACTTTACGACTGCTTCAGAATGATGGGTTTCAAGTCATTTTCTGTTGGATTCCAAGCCATGTCGGCATCTCGGGAAATGAGAAGGCAGACTTGGCTGCACAATCTGCATTGGCTTTTTTGAGCATGGACCTCCCCTTTTATGGTATTAAAAGGTCCATTGCTCATCACTTCTCTTCTACCTGGCAAAAATCATGGGATCGGCAGACTGAAAATAAATTACATTTTATAAAAGCGGATATTGTTCCTTGGGCTGTTCATCCAATACGTGAGATGGATGTTAAATTGACACGTCTCCGTATAGGACATACGCGCTTTACCCACAAACATCTCATATTTGGGGAAAATGCGCCTATGTGCAACAGCTGCCAAGTTAATTTTATTATTCGGCATATCTTAATTGGATGTCCTGTCTTTAATTCATAACGTGCTCGTTTTTTTTACTTTGTCTTCAACATTGCAGGACTTAGTAGGTGAAAGATACCACCCAAATATTTTTAAAATCTTAAGAGCTATTGGCTTTTTAACTTGTATATATACTTTTTAATCATTATTTTTTGCGTTGAACATTCCTTTTTGTATATTTGTACGTTTCACCATTGTATCAAAATCTCATGAATCATAGTTTTTTTAATTTTAAGATGTTAAAACTATTTTCACATCATTTTTTGGAATTTTTCTTTATATGTCTGTGTTAATTAAATAAATGGGCGTTTTTTAATAAATTTTATACTTTTACCATATTATTGGCGCATTATAGCCAAATATGACTCTTGCGCCAGTAAAACACACAAAACCAAACGACGCTTTTGAGATTAAAACGCAAGAAATGAGAGCTGCATTCGAATCTCCTTCATTTCGGATAAAATATTCCATGATTTCGAGTATCGTATATCAAAGTTTATTGTTTATTCTTAAATCACTGAGCGCAGTATTTAAGGCAAATCAATAAATTGATTTTAAGGCAAATTAAAATTTAATCACACTTCCACAGCTAGTTTTGAACAGCGACATTTATTCAGAAAATTTAAAAACTAATTTCAAGAAAATATTCCACTGCCCGAGAAGAAACGCATCAATGGCGATAAAAAACTTTTGATGCCATACACATATTTAGCTATAGACAAAATTCTTATGTAATGAAAGTTGCTTATCTTATCCCTTATGAATCAGATGGTTGAGATAACATTTAGTAGAAATAATTTTAAGCGGCAAAACATTTCATGGGGAACTTTTCGGACAGAATGCAAATAGTATCTCGCTTATTCGCAAAATGCACCTTCTCTCAGTAGGAAGCAAAATACTTACATGACAATTATTTTACATTTTAAAAATTTCCAACTAATCAATTTTGCTTCGATGCAACAAAAAAAATGGCAGACGAAATTGCACATATCACCCCTAACCTAAACCATTCATTTAAACCTAAATCATTCGAGAATCGAAAATAAACTTGAATAGATACCAAGGCATTGATTTTGGGATGATCTGGAAGAAATCTTTACTTTTATGAAATTTTCAATGTCACAAAATTATTGCTTCAAGTTTAACATGTCATAATTAGCATAAAATATGAATTTCTCATCCGTTTGAATAAGATTCTTGCTATGAGCGAGGTAAAAAAAAATCCTTTTGAATTATTGGATATGATCCTTTCTCTGAATACACTATCTTACCTTGATAAGATTAGGAAACAATTTATCCAAATCCTTTGTATTTTTAATACAATTATATCCAATAACACAAATTCTCGGATTTCTATGACTACGTATGCAAATCTGATTTTGGTAAAATTCAAGTTGAACAAAGATTCGCAGAACCCATGACTTTCGAAATTTCACTTATGATTGTTTAAGCTGGAATGCAGTTATCATCGCCGGCAGATATTGAGTTCAAATTAAGTGAACCCTTCGACTATGGATCTTAAGGAATGGGGGCATATATGTCCCCATTCTTTAGTTAAAATTCTGATGTAGGAATGTAGTTCAACGTCACTTTAAAGATACACCTTTTTAAGGTTTTCCATCTTTGTGAAATACCAAATTTTTATCCCTTTCCATCTTGTAAACCGAGTAGCAAGAAGACGAATCCTTATTTAGCGAACAATGCGTGAGCGTCGTGCCCATTCCAGAAGAATGTTGCGTCGAGGGAGTTCCCCATTGAAACGAGAACGGTGGAGTGACAAAGGTAGGATCGTAATAATAATAAAATTAAAAATGTCCTTATACTTACTCACGTGCAGTTAAGAAATTGCATTAAAATATTCGCATTTGCAATATGTATCTTTTTAACGACATTCTATTACAAATGTATGTACACTTAATTACAACTATTAACGCTGGGCTTTCTGACGGCCACTTGGTATGACGCGAATTGTTTAAAATAGGTGCCAATCACCTATTAAGAACATTCTATACTTTTGATTTCCATGTAATGTAACAGATTTACAACAATCATTCAATTGTTTCCCTTCTTTTGTTACATTCACTTTTTTTTTAAACCGTGACTTTTTCAATGTCTTGCGCGTCATCTATTGTAATAGTTATTCAACTAACTTCTGATTAGATTGTGTGTGTGTGTGTGTGTCATGAACGTATCTATATTTGTGTAAATTCTTTATAACGCATTTTTTTTATTTCTATTGTACAATCTACTCCCTACCGTATTACCTCACATTTTTTCATTTATATGCACCGTTGATGATTGTACCGATTTTTCACCATAGCTAACCATACAGGAGATCACTTAATTATATAAACTGATTTCAACCTCAATTATTAAACAAAATCGTAAATTGAATCCTTTCTACGCGATAGCAAATTAATCATTCTTTCATTTAAGCGATAAATATTTTAGACATTACAATATTTTTTTTTTTCCGGCGAATGAGGTTACACAATTCTTTTCGTACGGATGTTATTTAAATTTTATGAACAAATTCTATCTTTTTCTACACGCATTGGTATAAGATGTATCACTAAGACATTTGCTTCGCTTGTTTTCCCTTAACTAATTATAGGAGATTTTAATTTCCTTCCAGTATTTTATTTTCTTCAGTTACTAGACTACTGGATTACTCTATTTCAACAAATGCAGGGTGCCGTTGAATTCATGAAGCAACTTTAAGATTAGATAAAATATATAAAAAGTTTTTATATCAATATGGGAGTACAAAATTCGAAACTGAGCCCAAGAGGGGCTTACAAGTTCAATTTTTAAAGAAAATCGTCCACATTCGGCAGTCACTTAGATTACAAATTATATTAATTCTTTTTTTTTAATTTTTAAAAATTACACTGACTTGAGTAAGTTGAAAGAACTGAATGCAATTCGCTAGAATTGCAAAGCGACAAAATAAATTGTGAAATCGGTCCAGTTGTTGAGGAGGGGGTTCCATACAGGTTCTATTCCACAAAATTTCTTGAAAATGGTGAGAGAGAAGAGGCAAGCTATCTTTGATAATGCATCGAAGTTCTAAGCACTCGTATGAGAAAAAATGATCGAAATCGTATAGTGATTGCAATTTATTTTAGATATATGAATGGAGCACGTATTTAAAAATCCTTTTTAATGAATACAAACTCAATTTTAAAATGAAATATCAATGAATGGTGAAAGTCGAAGGTTCATTTACAATCTTGAGAAAACGAGTCCTTTCCTTGAGGAAAAAAATATTAATTTTTTGACTGAATACGAAATATCTCCAATATTAACAAGATCTAAGAGCTGTTTTTTTCGTTGTTTCAAAGGCAAAATCCAAATATTGGCTGCACTTGCAAATGATAGACTTAATAAAAAGCACTCTCGTTCATTGTCAATTGAAATGAGAATTTAAATGCATACAGGACCCATTTTTCTGATTTCTACACAAAAAATAATTACACCCCAAAATTCAACAACAAAAAAAAAACCAGTCCAATCTGGTTATCCAACAATTGCACGATAAAGAGTAAATAAGCTGCCTCTTTTACACACATTTAAAATATTCGTCTTTGTATTGAAATAGAACTTTGTTGTATGGTTTCTGAAATGTCGACCACTGGAAATGATTTCCCAAAAATTTTCCCGCATACAGGTTTTCCCACTCCATATAAAACTGTTCGACATTTCGCAAGACTTGAATCAGATATTTTTACTGAATATATCGTGTAATCTGCTACTATTAATAACTAGTATTTGGTAGTTAAAAATACTCCAAAATTAAATTAATATTTTACATGCTTTACCGATTTCATTAAAGTCAAAATTTTACATGGAACTATAATTGTAATCGGAGAATGACCTACCCATTTGCATTTGCTTCAGATATCGAGTTTTTGAAATATTAAGTAAACATACATATGAAATGACGGACTGACAGATGGTCAAAAAAAATTTGATAACACGACCTGGCAGATGCTAAATCTATACAGCAAATCTCTTTATCTAGTTATTTTACTTGTACATAAACAAATAGACTACTTCTGAAGAGATTCCATTAAAAAAAAATTGATGGAAATCTACAAACCTGGTATGGAGTTCATATATCAAGTTTCAGAGAACTAACTGAAAGTATGTCTGCTTTCGTGCTTACGGATAGATGGACCAAATGTCAAAGATGAATACCGTCTCTATGTAGGCAAGAGAATAAAATAGCGTTGGGAATATTGCTTTTTCAAAAACTGTCAAATATGATCCATTTTTGAAAATATAAGTGTGCCACCAAGCTCAGTTTCATGCTAGAATCCGCGTAATTTATGAGCTTCTCTCACCCGACGCACCTGGCAGATTTGAATTTATTTATTATACCCTATCATTTCACTATCAGACTATTATAAGCGACGGCTTCAACAAGATTTCGACATCACCCGATTACACCGAAACAACGCTCCAAGGATGAAATAGAGCAATGATTTATTTTTCCCCATAGTATGCCTCCTCTCAAACGTAATGAAAAACTGTTTATTACTTTAGCATCTACGTTGTTGAAGTTCAGAATGCATATCTATTGCTAAATTAAATTTAGATGCTTCACAACGACGATGGGTTTGCTATGATTCAATTTTAACCTTCATTAAGCAATTTTAAACATTACTTAAGATTTTAAGATTAACACAATAACATATTACGACCCTAGGTAGAACTTTCCAACTTTTATCTAATGAATACTTATTAGTTAATGCAATCACCAATTCAAACTGTCAAAACTACCACAATAATTCTTCATGGAATTTTTAAAGTTCCACAAAATATTATTGCAATCTAACTCTAAATCAAATCATTTTACAACTAAAATAGGAATTTCTTCTAACGTTTCATTAATTCTATTTTTTAAAAATTTTATCCTCGGTTATTTTATTACATTCCTTTTTGATGGAAAATTCGGCCAATACCAAATGTAGAATTACAAGGGAGTACCAGAAACCCCCGTACGCCTTTCAATATCGAACTACACATATCAAACATTCAGCGATTTTTATTTAATCGAATGACTAAATTCTTCCATTTTACCGAAATGTATGATGATTAAATTAAATATATATCTTTAGAATAAAGAATGCTTTCTCAAAATAAAGTATTTTTAATTCATTTCATCATTAATTTTAGACCTTATGTAATAAAAGAGACCTTGAAATATTTTCAACTTATGCCATTTGAAAAACTTAGGTTTATGCTTCATTCTAATTCATGCAATTATTTAGTATATTTAAGTTTATCAATTGTAAAACTGAACAATTTACTCTCATGCATATTTTATACACAAACCACCATAAACTACGAAATGTCTTATTCAAAACTTAACATTTGCTTTATTTAATTTAACGAGCCTACCTATAGCCATATTTTGCAATCCGCATTCAATCGTCTTATTCACAAAATAGAAATTTTCAAGTACATGCTTTCAGTCTAATAATAAAAGACATCAGCTTTCTAAAATTAAATTTGCTTTCTTTCATGGGAACTCTCTTTCTCTCTCCATAAAGAGAATTGAAGAAGCCCAGCTTTTCACAGCAAAATGGTTACTAATATTCAAATATAATATCTCTTCAATTTTTTTAAACCTAATTAAATAAGAAATTAATTGCTAACATTATCTAATTTATTACGAAGTAAACTTCAAAATTTTATTAACTATTGGTGAATTAAATTTTAAAAAATTGTTTTTGCAAATTTTTATGAAAATGAATCTAATTAGCTAACTTGCTAAGCATTTCATGCTCTTTAATGCCAAAGGCAGGAAAATTTACCTTTCTTCTCCAGCCTCCGATATTTATTATTATTTTAGGCTTTGGACTACAAAAATATTATGCATACAATATATTCAAAATCGGAGAGGATGTAACATTTGACTTGAAACTAAATAATCATTAAACATTTAAAATCACTATTTAATGGCGGAAATGGGCTAAATATTTAAATCGTATAATATGAAACACGATTAATAATTTTAAATATCAATTTATTTTATATTTCGATTATTCGGAGGTAGCTAATTGTTCCGACTTAAAGAGAAAAAAAACTGACACTTTTGCTGCTCGACCACAAAGCACTCGCATACCAGCTCATAAAAGAAGCAAGCGTCTGGATACAAGTGATGAGGGGTCTCTAGTAAGCCTTTCTGGCTTCCCCGAAATCTCCCTCTTCTTTTGTGGGAGAGTTGTATCATTATTCAAAAAGCACTGAATACGATTATTTTAGTCGAAGAGAAAAAAAAATCACAAGTTACATAACTCAAATATAAAGCAGCAAGAGTTGAAAGTTACAATGTTCTACTAGTACTTTGCACTTTGTAATAATTGTCTATTTAGTCATAAATCGAGTTCAGCATCTTTCATAATGTTTATAAAGCAGAAGAAAGAAAATAAAGTCAATTGACATAGTCAGAAAAAGTTACGATTTAGCAGAAAATCTAAATGCTTGCTGAGAATAGGTTGTTTTGCTCCCACATTCCGGAAGCGGTAGATCGTCGATTTGGTGATGCAATAATGTCTCAAGATGAACCTTTGTTCTTTCTGAAGGCTTCCGTTTTCATGCAAAGAGATTTCTAAAAGGAGGAAACAAAGAAAAATTATTAAAGAAATGTATTAAGCATGCAACGCAAAGATAAAACTTTTAAAACAAATTTAAAACAGTATACAACGGATATGGAACGGATATTTAATATTTCAGATGAACAAGAAATTTTGATAACTATTTTTAACTCGCTCATAACAAAATTTCTCCTTCAGTGAAAATTTTGATGCGAGTAGAAAACTTCGGTGTTAATTTTATATCTCCTTGTTTTAATATGTTGTTCAAGTGAATCGCCTTGTTCATGCATGCATGTTATCTAATTCCTTATTCACTACCGTTAATAGGAGAAGACAAAGAAG
>JAPMOR010071191.1:0-16597 GCA_026543865.1 Argiope aurantia
TATGCAGAATTCTTTTAAATGCATTTCGTTCTGAATTTGATGCAAATATGGTATAAAGTTCATATACCAAATTTCACCCGTCTAGTTAAGAATGGTTTTGAGTTATCGTCTTCCTCAAAAGTCAAGAACCATAATTCCAATACGGGGAGGGGTCTTCCCAAACCTTTTTCGAATACTCTCTACTAAAGGTGTTATTTCAAAGACCGCTTTGTTTTGATGTTGAAATACAATAATAGCAAATACGAATCTTTGGCGGGAATTTAGTATGTTTACTGAATCTGTAGCGCCATCTTTGAGGAATTTTTTCTTGATTAACCCCTTTAATGCGTTAATAATACTCGAAATACGGATTTGTGTTTTAAATATGTTTTTTCCAATCGATTGAAACAAAAAGTTGACAACAAAGCTACTCTTGTAGTGACAAAATTACGTAAAAGAATCTGATATATTTGTCCTTGCGTTTTTGAGATATCGCATTTATATGCTTCTGAAAGTACAGACCGACAAACAGCCAACCCCCTCAGATTTATTTCAAAATTTGGTAGTTGTCTACATTATAGATATTAAATATATATACTAAATTTTATCTATCTAGCTCTCTTCGTTTTGTTGTTACTGTGTTAACTTATAGCCGGCCCGACACACTTCGTCTGCCCGGCTGTTTGCTGAAACTTTGACAGAAATCTACAAGTTCCGAGTAAAGATAGAAACTAAATTTCATATATCTAGCTCAAATGGGGTTTGAATTATTTTTGTTTCAAACAGGCAGACAGGTATTTTGCAAAAATGTATTTTCGAACTCAGGAAGGGTTTAAATATGAAGATTCGTCAAAATCTTGGATTCGAATTTTTTGACAGTTACAATGTTTTCTGTATACTAGGTATAGTAAGAACATCATAATACATTCTTTAAAGATAATCATTACAATAGAGAATCAATAATATTTAAGTGATAAATCATTTTGTGTTATGAAATTTTATTAAATTATGGAACAGAAGCTTATATACTCGCAATACATTAGAAAAAGGAGGGGGGAAATAAGATAACAAAGTCATACAGCACATTTTTTTTAAGTCACACGACACATTTTTTTAGGTCATGCGACACATTTTTTTAGGTCATGCGACACATTTTTTAAGTCATTCGACACATTTTTTTAAGTGCCTTCAAGTAATCACGCCCACAGTTTTATAAATTATAAATATACAAACCGAAAGAACTTTCATATGGAATAATATCCGAAATGACATCTTTAATTTTAACATTAAATCGATATACAAAATTTAACCCATCTCATCACTGAAATTTTTGATTTCTCCGGTTTACATGGACACGAATGATTGAACGAATAGATTTCTAATAGATGGATTTCGTTCGAAATTTGATAAATATTTGTGAATTCGGCGAAAATAGCACCCAGCAAATTTCATATTAGTCACTCTTTGCTGTTCACAGACGGGCAGACATTTTTCAGACTTAGGAAGATCTTAGCCTATACATTCATCAAATGCTGAGGCCAATTTTTAAAATCCATCATAATACCGATTATTTGAATGTTCATACACAGTAAAATAAGAATTGACGTGAAAAATAATCTCTTACACACAGTTACTTTACATCATTTTAACAAGCTTTTTAACTCGCCTAATACTCTGTCTTTCTAATTGGTGCAAATTTTGCAATCAATTTTCAATTAACTTTCCGGTGAGCTAGAGACTTAAAACTTTAAAGGCAGTTCAGAACAGAATGACAATGCATTTTTAATTTTTTGAATTTTAAAAATTTAAGTCATAAATTTTAAAGATAATCTGTATATAGGATTTATAAATTTATAGGATTTATAAATCTTAATGGGTCAGGAGAAATGATTTTGAACTTTTTAGTCCATTTTAGATGTGAAGTATATTTTTTTTTATTGAAATATAAAAACAAACACTGAATGAGAAATATTATTCTTAAAACCTTTTATATTTTTAACTTTGAGACTTATTTGAAACTAGTCACCTTTTTCGATCGTGTAGCTCGCCGGGATTATTGGTTTCAAAAAGGGTTTAGTTAACCCCTTTATATGCAACTAATTCTTTATATTTGTGCAACAGAGTATTTTTAAATATCAAATTTTGCACTTGTCATAGACAAGCCCCGTCGACTAAGTTAGCGAATTTAAGACGAAATTTTTGCATCTCTTGTTTTTTAATAGCGCCATCTATGGCCAAGAGTTTGACTTAGCCACTCACGCGTCACAATCCTTTTTACGGGGCGGACGTCATTCATGTAATTCATTCATTGAACCGCAAATCGTAATGTAGACCTGAATCAGAGAACGATCACCTCTGATCCAGTACCCCCAGTGGTATTACTCTCGACATGGAGGGCTTTGTGACCTCGACAGATTTGTCAGTGCGTCAGCCAGCGCCACACACCGAGAGTCTTTGGTTGGCTGGTTTGAATTCACAGACTAAGGGATGCAAATCCAACGCCCTATCAACCAGGCTATACCTTTCCCTCATAGGGAGGTAACTCATGTAATGTTAAAAGCCTCACATAGTTCCATTTTTATGTAACAAACTTTCCCTGATTTAATTTTTTTTTGATATTTTTCAGCAATTTTCCCCAATTTTTCTTTTGCCAAATTTTATCAAATTAATAAATTTGGCAGGTTTGAGAGCTGATAGTATTCGAATTATTTTAGAATTGATGAACCATGCATTAAGATAACAATTATTTTCTCTATCTATGAAGACATTATAAAATATTTTTCGAAACGAAACTATTTAATTAAAAAGATTTGATTTTACGAAATTGAATCAAGACACTTTAGCGAGAAATGAAGACGAGGGAAAAGAGGTTATTAAATCGCCGCCAAGAAGAGAAATGTTAGCAACATTTAATATAATAAAAAAATGATTCATTTCGAATAAAATGCTTCAGATAATTTACATCATACTTAACGAAGTGTGATTTTTTTTCTGAAAAATGTATTTTTTATAATAAACCTGTAGAAAGTACGATTATGAACTTTTTTACTTTCTCGTATGCGTAGTATATTGTATATATGTAAAATATAGAAAGTATAGTAATCGTCAAAATATTCGAACTCGAGGCTTTGACGAATCATCACACTTCAGAATTCCCTGAATTCGAAATACACATTTTTAGAAAAGTCCGTCTGTCTGTGATAAAGATAACCTAAAAAAGCTTTGAGCTAGACTGATGAAATTTGGTATATGGTCTTTACGCCAAATTTGCAGATTTCTATCAAATTTTTGGTGAAATCCAATCAGAGGAATCCTTTATGTCTGGATGTTCGGATATAATCTAACACGATAAGATAAATACAATTCGATGCATAGAATTAGCATCTTAGTATAGGCATCTTTTAAATTTTCAACCAAATCCAACAAGAGATTGACCGTCTGTCGATCTGTACATTCAGAAATGGGAAGTAGAGGTACTTACATGTATGACTTATGACAATGACATGTATCAAATTTGGTATGGGATTTTGTGACTACAAGGGCATTTTTGTGTCAAATTTTTGTTTCAATCGGTGTAGAAAAACGTGTCTAAAACAAAAATTCGATTTTTGAATGCTATTACTCTCATTCCAAGGTTAATCAACAAATAGCTCCTCAAGTATTATATAAAAATTTAGTAAAAATACTATATTCATGCCAAATTATAATATTTCATACCTATTGTATTATAATGCCATGGAAGGTGTTCTCTAGGATAACACTTATAAGAGAGGTTCCGAGAAAATTTTGGGGAGACAAGTACTACTAGTTTTTAGAATAGGTTGGATGATTGATTTGGGTTTCTTGGCACAAGGGCATTTCTTGGCCCTACAGCGCCATCCACACGGTAAAAAGGTAGAGAATTGTTAATGTACAAAATGTACAAAACATACTTTGTACAACTGAAGTATGTTTTGTACAAAATGAAGTATGTTTATCTATAAACTAATATAAAATAGCTAAGATACAGATGAAAACGAAATATGACACCTTTGTTTTCAAGTAACAACTAAAAATGGAAATTGTTTAAGTTAAATATATGGTAAAAAGTGTGTCTCGTTAAAAAAATTTAAAAATGTTTGGATGATAATATTTACCCAACAATTCTGGGAGAGTTACATATGATGAATGGAAAAAAAAAGGGTGTCAAAAACTCGGCATTTAATCAAATGTGACGAACAGTCAATTCAGTGTGTCATGTGAAGCTAGCCGCTCTATCATCGAAAAGTAGATACTTGGAGGTAATCTGAGTATGCCCAATACGCAGGTGGAAATGTGTCACAATCGAAAAAGTTGATATTTAAATTCATTTTTTAATTGTTTCCTTCTTTTTATAACTTAATTTATATACTTCCACTCAACGAATTTCTTTTTAACGATGATTTTAAATGGAACAATGGGATTTCGTTTAATGGAGACTCAAGTGTATTTGCCACAAGACACAACCAGTGAAGACACGTGTCTGCATATTACCTCCAGGGGAGAAAGCGTTGTCTCTCATGTTCCCCTTCTCTCCAGCGTTCCAGAAATAACTTCCCTCCCAAGTCCATCGATTGGAATGGACAGGAAGACGAGTCCATTGACGTTAGCAGCGAACACACCTAGTATAGTTTATTAAATCCTTATAGATTTTCTATCCGCCCTGTAAAGCAACATCTATCTTGCGTTCTGAATTTAAAAAGATAATATATTTGTCCGCTAAAAGGTTATAGGACTACCTATTTTAAGGACTTCTAATATTCAGGCTGCATGTGAGGTTTTAGTGATGAACAGTTGTAGGAAAATAACAGTTTGTAGTTGGCTTTTCTAGGAATAGAAGACTGCATGAATTTTTGGTCTGGATGTTTCTGGAAATTTTATTTGATTGAAAGAGTGATACTGATTTTATGAAAGGAAACATGTTTGTTACAGACGACACATTGAAGGGTGTAGTTGGGATCTAGAAATAAATAATTTAGGTGTTCTTTCAATTTATTCCTTAATTATGATCACGAAATAATTAAAATATAAGCATGAAAGGTAGAAATGAATGTTGACAAAGTATATATTCTAGAAAAAAAGTCCAATGTTTGACAAAAAAAAAAATTACAAATTAATAAAGAAAGCGAAAAAAGTACAATATATGTATTTTATATGAAATGAATTGTTTTTCGTGTAGCTTTTTTTTCAAAACTTTAAATAAGAGACATTTAATTATGTTCTAGTGACGTATAAATATTAGCAACAATGGCTGATAAAGTTTAAACTAAAAAGCAGTAGAGGTTTTCAAAAATATATTTATGGAGCGTATTATATTCAGGAATATATAGTATCTTTTATTTGAAACAAAACTCTCAGCGTAACTTTATGCAAAATAATGAATAAGAGACATTTGTTTATGCTCTTGAGACATGGATATAAATATCAGCAACGAATGTATCTTTTCTCAAAAATTTTACTCTATATATCGCAGTACAAGTGTCATTCTCTCTCTTAAAAATTGCGAACTTTAAACAAGGTCAAGTATGTCGAAAGTATTCAGAATTTAATTGTCCTTGAAATCGAAGACAAAGATAACTCGATTTTGAGTACTCTAAGAATAAGAAAGTAGAAGGCAAACAATACAAAGCGCCTCCTACCGAATTTCGCATATGTCGATACGATATTGCGTGGTTTATATAAGTATAACGAAGATAACCGATCGATCTTTTCGACGAATTAAATTTAAAACTTGATACAGAAATAAAATGTAGGTGTCAAAAGCGCATTTCCTACATAATAACAGTAATTTTCTGTGTTCAAATATGGAATAATAAAATGAAACTAATAAGTTTATGAGAGATTTGCTTTTTCCAAAAGCGAAAGATTAAGAAATTCTTAGAAACTATGTTTCTGAAAGCATTTGTCAGGAGTCATAGTGAATTGATTTTGAGAGATGAGATTTAGTAAAAAGGTAGTATACATTCAGAATGTTCTCTCACGCAAATTTTAAAACACAATGGCCAGTCAATTCCGAGAAAAGGGCCCTCAAACTTTCTGTATAGCTTATATACTAATAATGTGTCGCGTTTACGAAGGGTGGATAGTATAGTGGTTAAGATAGTGGCGTAGGAAGCAGAAAAGCCGAGTTCGATCCGGAACTGGAAATTTTTGATGTTTTAATTTTTTTTCTAATTTATTTCCCATTTACAATTAATTTAGCAATTTACAAATAGTTTTAATTAATATTTTTTTCCTTTTTTAATGTAAAAATAAATGTTTATTCTCCTAATTCTTGGATTACAATTTAATTTTTAGAAGAAAAATAATTATAAGCATGAATGTATTTTTTTAAATATTCAGAATTATTTAAATTAAATTAACAATTTAAAGATGGTTTCAATTAATATGATATTCATTTTTATATGAAAAAAATACATGCATATTCTCTTAATACATAACTTATTTTTTAAAAGAAAAATAATTATGTTCATGTATATTGTTCTTGAATTATGAATATAATTAAATTTTTAAGTGTTAAGATAATTATAAATATAATTTTAGCTATACAAATATTTCAAAATTAATTTTATCTTAAAATCATCAAACATTTAAAATTTGTGGACATTAATAAATATAAGTTATTTATAATACTTCAACGAAGAGAATTAAGAGAGCAGCTGAATTAAAGAGATCAGCTAAAATAAATAAAATAATATCCACAAACATTCAAAATGTTAAAAGAATGAAAAAGTAGAAAGCAGGTGTAAAGCTATCGAATGCATAGGCAGATGGATAAAAATTTGTAGTACCATACTATATTCTTTGTGAGCTGCATTATTTTCTGAAGAAAAACAAATATTTTTTAAAGGTAAATGAATTTTTTTATCGATTCTTTTAAGGTTACTCTTGTGGATAATCATTATTTATGAATTTTGCAAGATGTCAAAATATATCTATCTTGTTTGAGATGTTTTTACGATAATTATTATTCTGTCTGTATTTAATAAAAAATTAATGAAATATTTTATTATCTCTGTAATTTAACTAACATTTATCATTATTCAAGTTATATATGTAATTATGCTTCCTTCTTAAAAATAAAATAATAATTCAGTACTTATTTTAAAGGGAGATTTATTTTTAAAACATCCATTTTTGATTGATAAAAAAAGAGTTACATATTAATTGAAACTGTCTGTAATTTTATTTAAATAATTTTTTTAAAAAAAAAGACGCTTTCATATCTTAATATTTTAAAAGTTATAATTCAGTTATTAAGAGAAAATACAGTTATTTCTCTTTATAAAAATTAGTATCATATTAATTGAAATAATTTTTAAAATGCTAATTTAATTTAAGTAATTCCGAATATTTAAAAAAATGAAGTAATTTCAAAATTAAAAAAAATCCTTTTTATAAATATTTTTCTTCTAAAAACTAAATTGCAATTCACGTATTAGGAGAATAAATATTAAATACATATGAATGAAAAATATTTGCAAATTGCTAAATTAATTTGAAATAAATAAAAAAACTAGTAAAAAAAGCTAGACTAGGATCGAACTCGGGTCTCCTGCTCCCTTCACCAGTGTTTTAACCACGGCACTATTCGCGACACATAACTAGTGTATTAAGCTATGCTGAGAGTTTGCGGGCCTTTTTCTCAAACTGACTGGCAATTGCTTTTTAATATTTTCGCGAGTGAACATTCTAAATGCATACTACCCTTAATTAAATCTCATCTCGAACTGACTTTTCAACCTCGTGTCCTCCCTTTGTTAGTCCAATCCAGAACTATTTTAGCAGCAAACAATCTTCCAAATTTACATCTCTATATCAATTATTGTTCAATTGTACAAAAGACACCAAATATATCTCATTTTCTCTATTTTTGTTATGACAGTAAACTTCTAAATATTTGTCACATCAGCAGAACAATGAAAAATATTACTGAATAGAGTAGAAGAAATGGTCAACCATGTTTACCCTCTAAATAAAGCTTTATATATAACCTTCTATCCAAACTCATCGATTAGAATGGACAGAAAAACAGTCAACCAACGCCTGTGGCATCGAATACACCTGGCACAGTTTATTAAATTCTTCCCTTTGAATTTTTTCCCCATCTTCCCGGAAGTGTAATCTATTTAGAGGCTTACTACAAAAGGCACAAATGTATCCCCCAGCCAAAGAGATTGAGGTTCCGATTTTTTAGAAAATATATTTACTTCAAAGAACTCTCCTTGACGTATCGGAAAATAACAGGTTGTTAGTTTTCAGCCTTGCTAAGAGGTAGACTGATATTGTGATTTGAAAATTTCTCGACCATTTTCTCAGCGGCATAGGCGAAATAGATTTTGTCGAAATTCAGGATGGTTGTAGTTCAAGATCCGCCAGATGACGGTTCTTTGGTGGAATCGGATCTCACTTAGGAGCAATCCACCTAGGTTGTTGGAATGTTAAGGACGTAACAGAGAGTTTCGAAACCTCAAAATTGTCAAACGCATAGGATGCCTAACTCTAATTGTGACCCCGCATCAAATTCTAAAAAAATCTTACATCTGTGGTGATCCTTCTTTCATCAAGGTGACCTCGCAGTTTAAACTGCTTGCACCTGCAAGTGGATTAATCATGCGATGCTCGAGTCAACTGTATTTTTCTCTTTTTTTTTGAGATTCTTATACATATTTCGTTAACTAGCAAAAACTTCTTAATTTTTTCTTTAAATAAAGATATTATATTTTTACACCAGTTATTAAATTGAATGTTATGAACAGCATCCATACAAAATATATTTTCCAGTATTATTATACAGTTTTTCGAGTTAAGCAACGACGAAGTGAAATTTAAAGCAGCGATAGAAATAAACAAAAATAATAATAATAAAAATCTAAAACACACACGCAGGGGTGATTCGGAGGATTTATTTTTCAGTTTTAAGACGGATCCATTTTAAAGGCACTGAAAGTTCATTCTTTCAATCGTAAATACCTCCGCTTATTTTACAGATAATTCCATGAAAACTTTTCTTCTGTCTTCGTTATGGTTTAGGTACATGTTTATAAAAGAACTTTTTTGTAGAAAACATTCATTTTTGGAGTTATTGTTGTATCTTCCCTATTTCGCCTCTAGGTTAGTTTAGTTTAGTTATATTAACATCCCGTTTTTAAAGCAACACTAGGGCTATTTTGGAATGGATCTCGTAATTTTGGATCGCGCAAATCTCACGAAAAACGGCATCTCAGCTGGCACCCCTCTCCGAACTTTCACAACACCACACCAACGGCAGCACATTTGGAACCGACTGATTTAACGTGCACTAGACCCACTTGCAAAACGGTTCTTTGGTGGAATTGGGTTTGTTGGAACCCTCAGGTTCCGAAGCCAAGACCTTACCACCAGGCCATCGTGTCCTTTCGCCGACCGGAACGCTGTAACCTGCCTTAATAAATTAAGCATAATTATTTTATTATACATACTAGTTACTTTTCTAGCTACATGAAAAGTCGTTTTCAATATGGAGGATTTTACTTATCTCCTAACATATAAACATTGAAACAAGGCGGATGACTTAAGTTTTAAATACATTGAAGAAACTGTGTTTGAAATCTTCCAAAAGTACGTCTTGAGAATAATTGCAAAGGTATCTTTCTAATGAATGCAAAGAGTTATTTGTTAGAACAGAATTTCTTTTTTCCCTTTCAAACCCTGACAATCTTTTAAATCTTCATTCCACATTCATCAATTTTCCTTAAAAGATATAAACACTTTTGTGTTTTTCAATCTTCATTTCCTTGGCAAGTATCTACAAGTTTATTAAACATGACGCATTTCAAAACCAATGAAGAAAAATCGTCAAAACACTACCGGCTGGTGGAGGGGAAGATGTGGTCAGCCACTACCACCCTCCCTCCAGAGTTCCAGACATACTTTTCTCTCCAGTCCATCGATTGGAATAGACTCCATTGACGCATATCCCGCACCTGGCGCAGTTTATTAACATGAAGCTTGCGTTCGTCCTACCAAAAAAAAAAGCCTGTTTGGTGGTTGAAGGTCAGCTGGGGCTAAGAAAATATATCCGCGCAGTCTGGGTGATGCATCGAAGAATAACAGGTTGCTGGTCTCCATCCCTCCTTTTATTTTATGAAATTTCTTCTATGAATTGACAATTGAATGATGTTCAGATAGCAGTTTCAGGTTTCATACGTGTGATGTGGAGATGATATTGATTCTTTGATATTTAAGGCTTTTGTTTATCGAAGTACAAAACCAGTGGGAGTGGTCTTTCCAAAGTTTTCTCCCATTTCTTCAATAAATATGTTATCCCAGAAAATGCCTTGCATGGAAATTGGCTTACAGAAACTTTGAAATACTAATTTCTGGCGTGAATTTAGCATTTTTACTCAACTTATCGTGCATCCTTGACGAGGGTTTTTTAGCGATTGGAATTTGTGTTTTAGACAAATTTTTGCTAACTAATTGAAAGATAAATTTTTCTCAGAGATACATTTATAACCACAAAATCACATACTAAATTCCATATATTTCAGTCACTGCGTTTTTGAATTATCGCTTTTGTGTATTTCTGAAATTATAAACCTTCAGACGTTCAACCCATTGTTGAATTTCACTGAAAAATTGATAGATGTTGACACTATGGATATTAATCTTATAGTTATCTTATAGTTATTGTGTTAACTCTTATTCAAACATACAGACAGACAGACTTCCTCTGAACGGAATTTGCTCAAAATTTAATAGAAATAGACGCATTTGATCTGATGAACGCATACTATATTTCACCCGTCTAGCTCAAATAGTTTTAGAGTTATCCTTCTCACAGTCAGACATTTTCCAAATACTTTTTGACGTCTGAAACGTGGTGATTCGTCAAAATCGAGAATTCGAACTTTTTTTCGATTACTATACTTCCTCTATGCCTGGGGGGGGGGGGGGGGGGTAGAGTTTGTAATGTTGTAAAATCATCAATTTACAACGTAACGCTTTTACTGTTATACTTACATAATTTTTTCAGTAAACTGAGCAATTATGTTCACAAACGTAATAAATTCTTTTAGCATTTTTAGCTGATTTGCTGTCATTCCGGTGGCAACACGTAATATTATGGTAATCCACTTGCAAGATACCTACAAAAAATCAATAAAATTATTGAAAAAGAAATTTAGTACTTTCAGTAACAAAATATAAGAGAGTTATATATTAAAAGAGCATTTTATTCTTTAATAGATTGACAAATGAGTAATATGAATTTTTTTCCCTACATTAATTAGAATTATATGGTGCAAAAATTAAGTCGGCCAATTTCTAATCAATGATGTTTCTTACATGATTTAAAAAAAAACATGCCTAAGAATTTATAACGCAGTGAATTCTGTATATTATAGTTATTCTTGCCAATTATTGTTCATTATAAATTTTATTATCACAGAATTGTTAAGCTTTCTTTACATTTTTATGCTCAGCATACAATTCATTTTCATATAAGTTGAAATAGAAAACATATATAGAAAGTCATTTCACAGACTCTCCGCCCCTCCCAAAGGCACACGGATAGTAGATACTGAATGACCGGACCACCGCAACAGCAACATTGGCTGGAACCATAGTTGAGTTCTAAGGGCCATCACCGGCTACGGTACAACCCTTCTCTAAGGAAGAACATATATAGAAAAGTGAAAGAAAACGTTTTTATTCTATGTTCATTGTTTATAGAATTCTAGTTATTTTGCTATATGAGGGTCTTGTCTGAAAAATTTACAAATAACTAATGACAGAAAAAGTTGAATTAGTTGGTGAATTTCCAACACTTGGTACCATTATATATCCAGGAAATAAAAATAATCATTTTAAACGAAGTACGAGATGCATAAGATCCATAATATAATTTAAAATATTTTGATGAAGAAGCTATTAAAGTAGGAATTGCATAAAATATTTAATTATTAAAATTTTAACGAATATTAAGATTGGCGAACCGACTGGTCGCCAAAGACGGCTAGTAATATAATAGTGCACGAAATCCATAACCAAGGAAGAACATATAAATGACACCTTTCTTAGGTTTCTCATTATCGGATGCGCAAATGAAGCGTTGAATTATTGCTGTAAAAAAAAAATCAATGAAGCAGTTAAAAGGTTGACATTTGACAGTTGCGTTTCGACTGTAAGTAATATGAGGAGTTTCTATGTTATGTTAGCATTTTTTGTAAATACAGATGTCCAAATTGACTGATTTATCGGTGTTCCTGTAAATCTTAAGATTTCATAATTAATTTTTATTCACGAAATAAAGATTACTACGGAATTGCATTCTTATTTTAATGACATTATTTTTTAAATTCTGGATTGTAGAAACGTTCAATGAGCTGAAATCTGCAATGTCTATTATTTTGTATTCATGCTGATTCTTTACATTTTTTTCTCTTGACTAACAAGTTGGAGGTAATGGCTAATATTTTCTTTCAATTATTTTTTGCTGATAATGAATCACTTGTTGTTTCTATTCTAGTTTGGGGTTAGTTTTGATTTAAGCGCTTTCATGAACATTATGTAAAAAAAAAAAAAAAAAAAAAAAAAAGGATCCCGATACAAGGAAAGAAAGGATGGCGGAAGAATTTTTTGACGAATGCGGGTGGGTTTAGTTTAAACGCTTTCATGAACATTATGTAAAAAAAAAAAAAAAAAAAAAAAAATAGGATCCCGATACAAGGAAATGAAGGATAGCGGAAGAAAGATTTGACGAAGTCAAGAGACATGACGAAGCCAGAGACATTAAATTTAATTTGCTAAAGCATTAACACGATAATGACCTGTTCATTGTACATCTTCTAGTTAAATAAGTCAAATTATTGTACATCTTCTAGTTAAATTATTGTACATCTTCTAGTTAAATAAGAACTATCGAGTGTAGTAATAAATCAAATCAATTCATAAATGATACGAATTAAAAGAATTATGCATGAAATGCGTTTTACATAAATTCTGTTTCAAGACGTTTAAGATTCGAAAATTGCTGCTACCCAAATGATTTCAGGAAAAAATAAAGCAAACCTCTGTTTATCCCGATAAATATTTAAAATTTAAGAGCTTTGAAGTGACAGATCTCCCCCCCCCCTTCCGTTTGAGCGGGAAGAGATTAACTGTGCATCTGTTCGGAAGTCATTAAAGGGGAGGGGGGGGGGGGGGAATAAAAACCTCAGAGTGAAAAAAATGATGACGCCTTCGGGTTTTCCCTCAAGCTCTTCGACAGAGGAAATGGCATTTTCTCAGCGGGAGCTGAGGAACATTTGGTATTCTTACGAAATTTTGAATACAAACCTTTCGCCATGTTTGGACACAAAACCCACTTTTCTGCAACAAGTTATGGCTAAATTTGATTTAATCTTTTCACGCCCATAAAGAAATTATTGCTAAATCTATTTAAGCAAATACAATTCTGCAATTATAGATAAAAGAAATCTGTTTAGCAAATTTAAGCAATTTTATCATCATTTGAAATGTTATCTGAACTTTGCTTTAAATTGTAGCAATTGATTTTTTTCTTAACTCATAATCGTCGGACCTGTGATTTTTTAATCATCCCCTTAACAGTTAAAGGCTTAATTTTTATCTACAAAATATATAATCTATGAATAATTATTATTGATTATAATGGTAAAACTCTGTTGTTGATGTTTTTTATGGCACTTGCCATGAACAAGCCCGCTGCTTCGAAGACAGCGATTTAAACCGGTGGGGGAGCGTCTCTTGTTTTTTAGTAGCACCAACTAGGACCAAGAGTACGACTTTGCTACTCACGCATCACTCATTCGCTTGCTCAACCCCTTTTTACAGGGGGACACATTCACACATCTCACAGACAGAACAACGGAAGAACAACCATGCCCAAACCGGGACGTCCAGATCACTGGGAAGACGCGCTACCCCTATGCCAGGACGTCGGCGAAAAACTCTGATTATATACTATATTTTTTACTTCCTCGTATACGAGGCATATAATTTTCCATCATGACATCTAATACGATAACTCGGAAATACGGATTTAGATCTCGGCTTCGGAACCGGAGGGTTTCGGGTTCGAGTCCCAATTCCACCGAAGAACCGCCGTGTAAGGGGGTCTGTTGCACGTTAAATCCGTCATGACCAAACGTCCTCCTGCTGCTGTGGTGTGGAGAGGGGGTATCAGCTCAGGTGTTGTCCTCGTCATCTGTCCGCGGTTCAAAATTACGAGGTCCGTCCCAAAATAGCCCAAGTGTTGCTTCAAACGGGACGTTAATATAACTAAACGAAACTAAACTCCTTTGGATTATAACATGCTGGCGAGATGTTATATCTTTGCATATGATTATTCTTGACGAAACTGACTTCAAATTCTGAAGAAATGCGTAGCAAAATAGCATCTTTGAAATGCTTTATAGCATTAACTTGTGATAAGATCATTTCTGTCCATTGAACTGTATTTCACGTAATAAAACGAATATTTGATTTCTCTTACAAAGGAAGGCCATGGGTTGGAAAATTGTAATGTAGTACAATATTAATTGAAAATAAATGTAATAATATTTTTTCCAGAAGTTTTGATTAATACTTCTTCAAGACCATGAATAAAAATATTAAAGCGCAATATTCAGCCAATTTCGAAAAAATACCCTTCAAACTTTTAGTACAGCTTATGCATTACTAAGGTGTCCCCTTTGTTGAGTTATCTACCAAGGCAGTATACGCACTTCGTTCTGCAATGTCAGAGTTCGATATTGCGTTTTTTTCCTAATAGCTTTAACATAGTTATTAAAATTAACCATGTACAAATAATTTTAATTATTACTAACTTTTAATACAAAATTAATATTTATTCCTTGAATAATTGAATTGCAAACAAAAAAAGGAACTATAGATATGATGAGTTTTTATTTTTTTTCCAAAATTATTTAATTTATATTAACATTTTTCTAATACTTTTAGTTAATATTTTAGTCCCCCGGAGGTCACATATTAATTGATGATGAGAAGCTTCCGGCATGGTAGGTGGTTCTCGCCACCCTTGTGGGTACACGAAAAGATGGGGATCTAGCTTCTCCCATCGATGTCTGGACGTACTTCCTAAGGGAACGGTTGTACCGTAGCCGGTGATGCCCCGTAGATCTCAACAACAGTTCTCGCCAGTGTTGCTGTTGCGGCGATCCGGTCATTTTGATTTTTCCGTGTGTCTTCCGGCTGCTCTGAGTAGCCAGTTTGTGGCTATGGTTAATTAATATGTTATTCATTACTTGGAGCAGATATTTGGACCTCAGAATATTTTAACAATCCACATGAAGTTGAATTGATTAAAGGTCGATATGTGACCCTCGAATCATATCAAAACCTAGAAGAACTGACTGATCTAACCAGAGTTTCAAGAAGAATAAGAGTTGTAGGAATGCATTTGTTTGGTTGAAATTTTTCAAATCCGTGACTGAGCAATTCGTGGTAACTGGAAAAAAAAATCATCTTTTGGATATTAAATGCCGATCAGATCCATAGAGCAGTTCGAAGACCGAAAATTAAAAAAATCTGCTGATAATTAATTATTACATTTTTGTTTTGTTTTTTGGCGTAAAAGTGTTGGAAAATAGTGTGCCTTTTACCCGCTTTATTCTTATCCCTATTGCATGGAAGCTCAATCGAAGATTCGCTCCATTTTTGCAATGGATTTCATCGCCTATATTCTACCGTTTTCGAGATACGGTCTCTAACTCCGTTGCTTGCCAGTAGATGGCACTGTAAGCGATCTTACCTTGTAGTGAACGGCCAATTGACTATAACTAGACACCAATTTTATATCTATACTTGTCGCCGTTCTCAAGTTAGTATAGGGTAAAAAAGACTTTATGTTAACATCCTTACATTTCATGAGAAGAAGTTAAATCAAAGAATAAACAAGTTAAAGAAAGGGAGGCAGACAGCATTGGTGCAGAATAACTTTATTGCTCGACATTACAAGCACAGTGTGAGTGTGAGCGTGAGTAAACAACATTCTCCAAAATATAGATTCATATGAATATATACTTGTTTATGTTTACACGTATGCGAGAGTGTGTCCATCTGGTTATACGACGGTGTGCGCGGCACAAAAATAACGATCGTCCTCAGGTGTTCCACTGTAAGCTCTTACAGAAGGGAGGGTCGCGTGTGCAGCAGCTTGCTCACACGTGTGCAGGCGGGGGACTACTCTAGAATGCACACACACGCACCTGTTGGGGTATACACAGGAGATCGATTGCACACACCTGCATCACCAATTGTTCTTACCTTATTATTAATGATTATTTTAATATCAATAAAGTAGCCTTCAAGTGTCCAAACAAAACTGTTTAAAAAGTAATATTCAATGTACTATTAGAAGTTTAAATTTGACTTTATTTAAATACCATAAACAGTTTGAGTAGATGCTTAAAAATTTAACAAAGTATAAAAAGTAAATATCAAAAAGAAAATGGAATAATACATGAAATTTTGTTAACAAATGTAATTTAATTTCGAATTTAATTCGTTAATATATTTTTTTCCAAATTATGTTGAATGAAAAATGTTTCTGAATTTTAAGAAAGTATAAAAAGTA
>JAPMOR010071224.1:0-10293 GCA_026543865.1 Argiope aurantia
GAAGTACGGAAAAGATTAAGAATGAAATGCAGCCGTGCCAGAACAGCATTAACTTACAAAATTCATTGGATTAGTTTGGATCTGTAAGAAACACTTTTTAATAGAATTGGTGGATTGGAAAAGGAATATTTTGATTCAATAGACCCTGAATTGTCTGAAGACGTGAGTGAAATCAAAGATTTCGAAAGAAATTTTGAAATCAAACCATACAATCAATCAAATTACAAATTTTTTCTATTATCTGAATATGCTAGCATTTATGAATACTGTGAAGAGTGATTACCACTGGCAGGTGCCGTTTTAAGTTACCCAGAATAAATCAATCATTCAATAGCAAATAAAATCACTTGCTAGAATTCAAAAATCTACGCGATTCAAGGAAATGAAACTATTTCAAATATTCAAAACTCCAATTATCTTTCTCGCCTTTTAATTGATGAAATAACTATTTTATGAAAGCATATTCCAATTTTTGGAATCAAAGAATTATTTTTTAAAATAAAAAGCTATCTCAGTCCATAATTAAAACTTCCATGGGTAAGTCCGATATTCTATTAAATGCATCCAATTTACGTAACATTGAAGATGAAACATAAATAATGGCAGGTTTTAAATCCCTTAAAAACCCCACCAACAGATATCTTTGGTTAATTTATATATTATTATAAAAATTCAACCCTGAAACCCATCACTCAAGGCTTTGGCAGATTGCCGATAAAAAATGTTCTACATTTGAACAAATTTCTTGAATTCCTCAATGATAAACGCCTTCATGTTTGAGCTTGTAACAATACACCTATTGCAAACACAAAATTTCTAAAGCTGCTAAATTCTTTTTACACATTTATCTAGTGGAGAGCAGTTATGAAACTCATGAAGTTCCATCTCATGGGGGATATTCATGAAATATATGACTTTTCAGAAATTCGTCTTCCCCCTAGAAACAGAATCTTGTCCCAACTCTAGATTTTTCACTGTTTTGAATGACGACTCCAACAACGTTGTCTTAACCCCTTCTAAAGTCCTTATCGGATTGGTTCTTGTCAATCCTCT
Organism: Argiope aurantia; assembly: GCA_026543865.1. NCBI lineage: Eukaryota > Metazoa > Arthropoda > Arachnida > Araneae > Araneidae > Argiope > Argiope aurantia. The sequence continues at coordinate 1,054 of JAPMOR010071224.1, forward strand.
TGTGGTGGTAACTTCATAAGCCAGATAACTTCCGAACACGAGTGTACACGTTTGTCTAGTGTCTTTGTTACTCGGCTATGAACCCTAATGTTTCGTATTCGAACCTCATGCTTGCACACTCTCAATGATTATCAAGGGAAAAGGTACAATTCAAATTTAAAAACTTCAATTGAATAACGCTGCGGTTGTCAAAGATATTTCTTTGAGTTAAAAAAACGAGGAAGTTATTGAGACTTACCCAAAAGCTTACGGATTCATTTATGTAATAAATATTTGGATGGCTAAGGATAAGACCGATTGTGAAACTAATCCATCTCCCTTTCAATCAATTTCCATTTCTCAATTCCTGAGAAGATAAATTTTAGATAGAGATGTTCCTCATATCTAACTTTATAAATTTAGGAAGTGACGCTACAAGCTTACTTGCAATTCTTTTTGATATATCTAGCTTTTCTCCCATAAGACTATCGCAAGTTACCTCTCATATCACTCCTGCCAGACAAGTTATAATTTGCACATAAACTAGCCTTTGTATCCGTACTCCCACAAGAAGTAATTATCAGAAATTGATACATATTATATGCAAATATTAAAATATAATCATGCATCGTTTGGCTTATTGGATTTTCCCACAATTAACAGCTTCTAAAAGATCCCAGACAATAGTGAACTTGTGATCTGATTTAACAAATATTTTCAATCACAACAACGACGCGAAAAAATATAAACATGTGCTCTTAAGATAAGCTTAAAAAATTCTACATATTATTACCATACATTCAAGTATGAAATTCAAAGCTTCGATATTCAGATCAATTTTAGTTGCAAAAATTGGAACTGAAAATATTGGCAATATTTTATTTAATAGGGCCTGTTACAGAAATATAAAAGTTTATATTTTTAATACTTATTTACCTGTGCATTTATTGACCAAAATTACGTTTTAAAAAATTGTTTACTTCAACTAAAGTATTTTTACAATTGAAGCATGTAGCTATTTCTAAATTAACTATTGAAAAAAAGATTAGAATGGACATCCAGTATATTCTTCCAGGAAAGTTTTCTAATCCATGTATGAAAACTTTGAAATAATAAAGAGGAAAGAATAAGCAAACGAAGAATTAATGTTTTTTTTCTAATGAATAATGTGTTTTGTATAAAAAAAAAAAGCACAAATTCTGCAAGACTTTAGAATTTATAAAATTCAATCTTACTAAATTCATGAATTATATTTAGTTTACTTGTGTAAAATGAAAACCAACTAGAACATATGCTGGAAAACTTATGCCTTAAAAAGATTAATGGAGACTGATTTCTCCGGCATCTTCAGGTCATACTTTAAAATTTTAATCGCAAGAGAAATCTGAAGTTTATCCTACAGTTATTCAATCACTATTAAATCCAGAGGATAAATAGTAATTTAACAATTATACATAACTCCCGGAAATTTTAATCAAAATGGCAAAAAAAAAACATGGAGATATAAATGGCAGACCGGGACATGTTGCAGCTCTTCAGAACAGAAATTAGCAGCAGTACAATAAAACCAAAATCTCAATTTTTTTAGAGCTTTTAACATATGAAATTAAAAATGAATAATATATCAAAAAAAAAATTTTTTTTCTTCTTTTCTTTGCAAGACAGACTTCTAATACAAAAGGATGTCAACATTCAAAAAGCCAAAAATATTTCTATCAAGGCAACAAGAAACGAAACCAAACAGCCATTGAGAAGGGGGGAAAAAAAAAGAGAGAGAGAGAGGGGGACAAGGAAGGCGAAATTTTGAAGTTGGGAGATCAATTGGTCTTGCTCCACTCTAGGTTTGATCTGATTACAGCTTTAATACCAAAATTCTAAGGGATAAAGGATTTCTTTTAGGTCTTGATAAATTAATTAGTGATGGCAATCAATTCTATTTTGCGCCCATATTCTTTGGTATTTTGTAGTTTTATTTTTTGTCTTATCATTTTATTGCTTTCTTCCCATTTTCTTAGTTCGTCTTAAGTTTCAAGCATGTAAAAATAAGCACAGAACTCGAACCCAGAGACTTGAAAGTAAACAAATGAAAAAAAAAACGCAACCGGTAAAAATTATTTAAGGGGATGCTACAGCTCTGATGTCCTAAGGCACGTCCTTGATCCTGAACCAACTAGTTAATACTTTGGATTCATTAATACACACCGGCATAGTTTAAAAACTGCATGTTTTATTTATATGGATGGTTTGGATAGGTTACTGAATCAGTGATATTTTGGGATTCCGCATAATAAAAATGCTATTCAACTAAAAAGCGTGTGTATACGCGTCAATCAAAATCATTTTGGCGCGGTAGAAATATAACTTTATAAAAATCATATTTGCAATATTGATTATGAAATCATTTATGGCATGTATATGCGTCATTGCTTGGCTTTAAAATGGAGACTTGCCCATTTAACTGGTTAAGCTAGTATTTTAACTTCAAGATAAAACTGTTACATTCACTAAAGGATTTGAGAGACATATTCAGAAATTCATCATCATTAAACTTAGAAATTAAGGATTTGAACCAGACCAAGCTAATTTTAACAAAATTAGCTAAAATTATTTGATTACTATTTCTTAAAAATCGATATTTTTTTTAAATAACCGATAACTTAGGACCGTATATGATATTTCCTCATATAAAGAACATAACATTTTATAATAAAATTTTATAAGCTTAATGATTTTCCACAATTTCAAAGCAAGATGTATAAGGCAACTTGCAGGAAAATTCCAACTGAATGCCTTTAAGATTAAGAAAGGATTGGCTTGGCTGCGAGTTGATTATCATATGCCCTCAAGAAATGCCAGATGAACGGAATTTGCCATAATTGGGTATTTTTTTAAAATTTAATCGTCGAATAGTAATATTGAATTTAGGGAATTTATTGAATCAAGAACTTTCAATGAAAAAAAAATCATGAATCGCCAAATACTTAGTTTCATACATTAAAATTACATAAAAATATTTTAAATTTATTAACACTCAAATTCGCCATTCCTTTATTCCTCAGTAATTTTAGATGCTTCAATAAAAATCTCGAAGGACTGCTGTTATGTAAATGCAAATAGTATGGACAAAAGTCAGTCAAAGAGGTTTTGAATTCCGAAACATGCACCATTACCACTATGGTTACCTACTATTAAATGGAATTTCATACAAATTAGGATTGCATATTCACTTCGCTAGCACATTCACACTTGAGATGAAACAAATTTAAAAAAGTTAGACAAGAGTCTGCAGCCTTATTTTTGGAAGTTATTGGGCAGAACGAAACGAAATCCATATGGGACAGATAAAAATCCACAAATGTTCAGTTACATTTATTCAAATGAACTGCAAACAGTTGAAACATTAAAATATTTTTAATAATTTTGTTCCGTTAAATTGTCAACATCTAAAATTTATTATAGATTAAAAATTTCGTATATTTTCTGTCTTTTCAATAGATTGATTAACAAACTACTGGAGTGAATCTGCTCAGTTTTCAACCGTTATCTCCTCAGTAATGTATTCTATTTTCATACTCTATTCAGATCTTAATTTTCGCTCATGACTAGATCATATGTAGAAATTGTCCAATATGTCATTTGTTTCGCTTAATTGGCAATACTATGCCAACAGTTTTTCAGATCATCAGAAACCAAACATTTTCCTATGTTTTTTTCAATATTTTTAACCTCAAAATTTTTGATAAAACCGAAGAAAAACCAACTGTAGCCTCGCAATGGGATAGAATATTTAGAATCTTAATTATCTCTCTCTCTCGTCTTTCAGATAAGACTTTTGAAATAAACTTTTTATCAAAATATTTAGATTACTGGCTAATTCAAATTCATTGTCTACTAAAATGTGAACCATATTATATATAAAAAAAGTTGTTAAAATAGACTTTAATTTTTTTTCTTGCACTAGGTTATTATACTTTGCAATAAATGTGTATGATTTAGAGTTTGGAATATGAAGATTCCATCGGATTTCGACAACTTATAACAAAAAACATTCAAAAAATTAAATTGAGTAAGAAGTATTAGCTCTCGCTTATAAATGTTGAAAATTCTTTGGAAGCTATGGTAATTACAGCTGGCTTGACTCCTCAATCCCCACCTATCCTCTAATTAATCGAAAGTACACGCAATAGACTAGAAATTGACAATGATAATGAATCAATACGCATTCTTTTACACTTGCGGAATAGTGCTGGTAAAGCCAAATCTCAAACTGGTTTTCTCTTCTTTCTTAGAAAAACACATTTCGAGATCATCTTTAAGGACTTTTACAGAACCCAACGAAAAATCAAAATTTTTTCTGAAACAAACCCAAAATACATCAGAATGAAATTCAAGAAATTTAAAGATTGAGAAATAATTGAAATTAAGGTTTGAGATGCGCTAAAAAGCTCTTGAACACTTATAAATTAAGCACATAAGAATGTAAAAAAGGCATCATAACTAACAGTAAAATTTATCATGTTACTAGTCACTGTATCTGCGGATACATGGGAGTCAATTTAGTCCATGGGTTTGTAAGAAAAAGCAAAACACACTGTAGCTCGCAAGATTTAAATTTCCATGTATTTAAGTTTAAAACGCCATTTCAAAGATACAAGATAACAAATCCACCTAAAACGTCTGTATAACAAAAGCAAAATAAAAGAAAATCACTGACAAATACCTACAACACTAGAAAGCCGCGGGATTTATAAATGTAATAAAACTAAATATTTCAAATAAAAATAAAAACAACAAAAAATGTGGAAATTTTTTTAGAAATCTGATTAAAGTAAGAGAAATGGTCATTTTGAAATGTATGTCACTAAAATGTTTAAAATTTAAGATTTTCGAAAATTTTCTACAAAGATTTCTTTAAAATTTATGGTGGAAAAATTAGTTTTTCTACCCTTCTACCCACATTTTTTTCTTATTCAGAGGGTTGTAGAAATCTCTTAATAGAACATGATGACCTCTTAGGTGCTAAAGAATACGTATACTAAAATTTCATTTTAATCCTTTTAGTGTTGTGGAATTACAAAAGGTTGAAACATACATTTTGTTACAGCCAGGCTGTTACCACAGAACTCAGTCGTATAAACAGTGTTTACCGGGATTCATTGTTATGCAATTCACTAACCAGCTTCACAGGCAGCCAATTCTCGAAACCTGAACAGGCAGTCTTTTGAATCCGGTCTGACCCCTCCCTTTCCCTTCTCCAGAGGCACACTATGTCGGTAGTTACACACAGATTCACAATAGTACAAATATTAGAATTGTATATCTACTTTCAGATTATTACATTGAACAATTAAAAGTATCCTCACACTTTCAAGCTTCCCTTTTCCTGCAGATGCGTTAATTACCAATATAAAATGAAGTCACCAATTGCTGTAATGACAGCTGGTACCCTCTATGAAGAAAAATGTCAGTTTTTGAAATATTTCTTAAGAAATACGTGACATTCTTGTAAAAATGAAATAAAATAAAAAGCCAAGCCTTGTAAAATTTGTGGGATATTTTTTTTGTCTACATAGAATAATGTTCCAATTCATTTCACATATTGGGAAGTGAATAAATGTTGAGGTTTTATAATGACCTGCACAGAGCTCGAATCCCATTCAGGATATCAAACCTCATATACAATTGAAATGTTTCAACAAATTTGAATAATAAACCATTAAATATTAACTTTGTTTACCGATGCTTAATTCATTGCAATATAAATTATATATTCACGAATATGGAAACACGCATCCTATTTCTAATCTCATACAATTCAGTATAATTTATTTGTCGATAAAAGCTTAAAATATATTAATTTGTAACAAATACGATTTCATTATGCTTGCTTTGGGCATAATTTTTTTTAAAAAAAGTTCGTTACAATGCCAGTCATTTTCAGAATTTTGAATTCAGAATCTTTCAATTAATTGAATGGTTTCGTAGAATTTGCCTTATTCACCCGAATTTTGAAATTATCTGAAAAGTTCTCTGCTATGCTTCATACATGTAAAATTAAACCATTCATTTAATACAAACACGTTTTCAAAAATATACGAATCATTTACTTTTAATTTAACTTAATATAATAGTACATTAAATTTTTAAAACATCCTTAAATTTTGCTTGATTAAGCATGTTACAAGCAATAGAATTAGAAAATTTGGAATTTTGTAAGCTTATATTAAATACTTCAAATTTTTATGAAAATGCATATGAACAGTGCGCACAAGAAAGCAAAATAATAAGTTACAAGTCATGATCAATTTTCTGCTCAAGGATGTGAGCTCGAATCATTTATATAATACGTTATTGTCGATCCCATGAATATTTTCGCAACCGAATCAAACAGAAAATCCTGAAAAAAATATGATTTAAGCCATATCATTACAATTGCACCATTTGGCCGAGACAGACTGAAACACAAAGATAAAGAATAGGGAGATCGAAAGAAAGATCGTTTGGTGGCAGTAGCACATGCTACGAATTGGATTAATCAGTTTATTATTGTTTTGAGAATAAACCAGAGAGAAGGTTTTCCCCCGAGCGTTTTCGAATACAGTCTATTAAAAAAGCGATAGAGATTAACCGAGAGCTCCAGGTCTGCTCAAGTTTTAATTCTTGAAGTAATACACATAAATGTTTTATTTTTTCAGTTCGTAATATAGTGAAAAACCGTGTATGCATTTTGGACTCCCTCCCCCCAAATGATTGAAACCAAAATTTGACGTCTACATAACTAAATCAAATAATAAATCATATATGTCGTTACCTTTTTAATTTATCGCACTAGTATACGTTCGTAAGTATAGATCGATAAACGACCGAACCTCGACGAATTTGGTACACATTTACAATAGAGATCTATACTTAAATACTAAATTTATATGCAGCATTTCATCCATCTAGCCCTTTTATTTTAGTTAGTGTTTTGCCTTGTATTCGAACAGTCGGGCAGACAAAACTCTAAACGTATTTCTACCAAATTTAATATGAATCAATAAATGAAATGCGAAATGCATAAGTCAAACTTCAGCAACCTAGCCCCACACATTTTTGAGTTAGGTTCACAGCCATACATAATTCTAAAAATGGGCTTTTTCCGATATAAATAAAAGCTGGCGATTCATCAATATTTCGAGTTCCAAATTTGACAATTATAATACTTTCTCTTTCAATATATATTTCTTGATGAAAAAGTTTAAAATAAGCTTAGAGGTTCACGAAGATGGCCATACAAAGTACAACATAATTTACATAGCCGAATTTCAAGAGCGATTAGGAAAATGTTTACTTAAAAATTCGGGTAAAAGAAGCGTGTCAACATTTTTTTCCGAATATTTTTGGTTCAGATATGTAATATGAGCTAACGAATTCATTTTACTAACATTTAGGTCTCTATATTATTCTTCCTTATTTCGAGAGGGAAGGGGCCACTCGACTAAAAATTAGTGACAAAATGGGGCTACATAATATTTCTTTTCAACAATCAAATAACGATTTTCTTTACGATGATTTCAATTATTTTTATTATTATTCATCGTTAATTTACCACTCATCCTTCATAACAGGTGGCTTTAATTAGAAACATCACTGAACATTTCATGCATTAACCCAAACGTTCTTGGTTTCTCTTTAGCGATTGTCAATGATTATTTCTCTCTTTACTTAAAGTTGGTATTCCAGAAAATGTTTTTCTCACAATTCTACATTAAATACAGATTAATTCTTTCTTCCATGATTTCAATTTTTTTTATTTATTTCCCAGATATTTATTTGATACGTCTAAATGTATCTTATTTTATCCCTCATCCCCCACCCGTTAAAATAAACAAGGCCACGAGAAAGTCGCATAAAAGATAAAATTGGTAACAATCCTCATAGTTTTGTTTATTTCTGTTTAAAATATATGAAAGATCTTTTTCTGAATAGCAATATTTAGCCTTTGACTATTAAACAGAATAGGAAAATGAAACAAATGATAAAATAAAGTTTCTCACAGATCAGAAAGAAAAAAAAGTTTGTCCATATATTCAAATAATTTCCTTTGGATAACTTTAAATATTTAGATTCAATATTTAATTGCATTTCTACATTTTTTAATGGTTCTTTTTCAATTATTTTCATTTCCTTAACGATATTCCTTATTTTCCTGCTTCGATAAATGGCTTCGGCAAAGGTATCAAGGTTAATCATTTCTACGTCATTCCATTCACAAGCTAAATAAAAAGCCTGTTTTGGGAAAAACGATTTCTTTAACGAACTTAATTTAAGATGATTCTTGTTTCTTCTTTCATTCCTTTTTCCCAACCTTTTGCATATATTGAATTTTCTTGTTACCTCACGTTAAAGTATGCATAGTCTGCAACTTAATTCTTTAAAACTGGAATAATATTTGCTAAATACGCTATTTCCTTATATTTTTCTCGATCTTCTTTTTTTCCTATTTATTTTTTCGTCAAGTTTTTTTATATGAATATTCGAAAATCATGGCACTTCAGATGTTTGCTTATGATGGGGAGCAATTTTCACAGTAGTCTTCACTCTTTATTGCTATTCCTTTCGTTGTATTATCAGAATAAACTTATTCAATGAAAAGAAAATTAAAATGAATCAACAGTATATTTTTCACTTTAGAAAATATACTCGGCCATGTTTGCAAGTTTAATTCTTACCAGAAGGGGCCATGAAAGTTTTAAACAATACAACTGCGGAAAAATCCTAATTTTAATTGGTTGCATTATCGAACCAAATTATGCTAAAAAGGCAAAAAGGAAATGATTATTTTGGATGTCGTAGAACATAAATGGCAGATATTAGCGAAGATCACCACCCCTGAGAAGATAGCAATCAAGCGTTCATAAAATCAACCAAACATCTTAAATGGAGGAGAAAATCGAGCCAGAAAAATAGTGACAAATATCAACCAAGAACGACAAAACCTACTACTTATGCAAACATAGTAAAGAACTCAAAAGAAAAAGCAACCTACCTATACTCTTATCCATCTTAGGATTCATTGAAAAAAAATGATTTTGCGAACAATATATTTAATATGTTCCAGAACTACAGATAGTCTCTAAATCTATATTCAACAAGCTCTAAATATTTTTTTAAAAAATTAGAAATGTTTAATTGATTCTTATTTGTCTAATGAAAATATATTTATCATCCTATTTAGAAACTGATATAAGGTCCAACCATCAAATGCTGAAGTCCATA
>JAPMOR010071233.1:0-17655 GCA_026543865.1 Argiope aurantia
AGGTTCACCGTGCGCAGGACTCAGCACTCCTTTCGTGGGCACACAAGCCCCAGCCGCTTCAGCCATCACATCATTCTTTTATTTAGGTTCTTCCCTCCAAGACAAAAAAACAAAAATGAGCTCACAGAACTCTTCGGAACAAGATCTTCAAATGTTCCCACTAAGGAAATCGGTTTCGGCAACATCGCTGCTCTCAAACTCTGAGCAATTTCAGCTGCATGAGAACACTCCATCACAGGCCCTCATTGAACAACTGAGGAAAATCATCAATAATAAAAAAGATAGCAGGTATGACCTCAAGGCAGAGAAGAGGGACCTTGCCAACAAACTTCTCAACCAACTTGAGACCACCATCTATAAACGAGAAGTCCAAAACACCAAGCCTCCAGCATCAACTGAGGATAAAAGTCAACAGACAGAGCAAGCGCCCCCCCCCACCATCAACTCCTGCCCTCATCCACAAACCAAGCCAACTTACGCCCAAACAGCAGCGCCCAAATTTTCTACTAAAACAGTGCTCCTGTACCCCACAAAAGAAGGAAATACCGACCTGGTGTCGCTATTAAAAAAAGAGGCAGCCCCACCTAACACCTTTAAGGTCAAGCAGGTGAGAAGGCTGCAGAACCAAGGTCTGGCAGTGGATTTCAAGTCTAAAGAAGACAGAGCAAATCTCATTAAAACCCTATCCAACAATCCATCCTTAAGAGAAAATATTAAACCAATCCAGGTAGAGAGGAAACTCCCAAGGCTAATCACTTATGGTTTCCACCCAGATTTTTCAAAAGCAGAAGTAGAAGAAGGTCTTCGACTCAACTTCGAAGCAACATCTTCATCAGATGTCAAAGTCCTATTCTCAATAAAAGGTAAAACAGGAAAACTCCACTGGGTGTTCCAGGCCCCACCACAAATCAGCCAAGAAATAAAACGCAGAGGGAAAAAGGTCATTTTTGAGTGGGAAAACCACAGGGTCGAGCCCTTCAGAAGTGTGCGAAGATGCTCGAAATGTCAAGCATATGACCACACGGCTGCAAGGTGCGACGCCAAATATCAATATTGTGCCTTCTGTGCAGGTAACCATACAATCCAAAACTGCACAAGCAGAGCGCCTAAATGCATAAACTGTATGGACGACAACCACCGCAACAACAGAAGATCTCCAATTAACCACCCTTCCAACCACCTAGATTGCCCAATATATCAATACAAAATAAAAGCAGCAGAAAGAACCACATCTTATTAAATTTAAATAATGCAGCACAATATTCCCAAATTCAGCCTCTCGTCCACTCAAAATGATCTTAAGGTCATCCAAATCAACCTAGGTAAGGCAAAAGTAGCTACAGACATCATCCACCCGGTAGCAATAAAATTAAAACCAGACATCATAGCTCTCCAAGAACCCTATCAGAACAATGGTCAAATTAAAGGATTGCCTAACTCCTGGCCATTGTTCTGCTCATCAAATAGAAAAGCAGCAATAGCCCTATCAAATCCCACCATCAAAATAGCAATCATTGGAGTCAAATCTAATACAGTAGCCGTTAAAATCCAAACCTCACCTCTTCCAACAACGATAATATCAGCCTATTCTTCACCAACTTCCAACATCCAAGAGACCCTCGAAGAAATTCAAGACATCATCAATGCCTTACCTAGGTGAACAAATTCTAATAGCCGCAGACTTAAATGGACACAACATCCTTTAAAATGCCTTTGCGGTTTAAGAAAGGACAGACTTTAAAATCACAAGCACGTAAAATTGTGCACAATATTGCAGAGTTTTGCTCCGAAGAAGCTGCAGCAAAATCTTTGAAAGTTCCTTTTCCACAAGCCACGAAAAGAGCTGGATTTTCCTAATAGTGAGCTTCAATTGTAGTGTCTGAATTCACTATTAGGAAAATTAAAAATGTAGTTTCGACACTGGACAAAACAAGTTTTGTGTACTCTTGGAAAGTACCGTAAAAGGCCTGTTCACCGAAATTGTGAAATTGACGACTTCGACAAATGTGTAATTCGGCAAACTATTCAAGATTTTTACGTCCAGCAAAAGAAAGTGCCTTCTTTAAGAAAATTACTTCCCGTATTGAGAGAGAAGTTGAATTTTCATTGGAATAAGGAATCATTGAGGAAAGTTTTACATTCAATGAATTTTCGCTGAAAGAAATGCGCGAATGAAAGAAAATTTCTCATCGAAAGACCTAATATTGTGTTTTGGAGAAATAACTACTTGCGAAAAATGAGACAGTACAGAAAAAGTAAATGCCAGATAGTTTGAATTGATGAAACGTGGGTCGACAGTAATCTAACATTCAGAAAATGCTGGCATAGTGATACAATTTTAGGAGCCGAAATAAATGTAAATTCAAAAAATCGATTGATCGTTGTGCATGAAACGTGGGTCGACAGTAATCTAACATTCAAAAAATGCTGGCAAAGTGATACAATTTTAGGAGCCGAAATAAATGTAAATTCAAAAAATCGATTGATCGTTGTGCATGAAACGTGGGTCGACAGTAATCTAACATTCAGAAAATGCTGGCAAAGTGATACAATTTCAGGAGCCGAAATAAATGTAAATTCAAAAAAAAAAATCGATTGATCGTTGTGCATGCTGGCTCGTCCACGGGATTTATTCCTTGCACTTAATTAATTTACATAGCGTCAACTAAAACTGGTGATTATCAAGACCAAATGAATCATGAAAATTTTGAGAAATGGGTGTTGGAAAAACTCATCCCAAACTTGCACTCAAAAAGTGTCGTGTGCATGGACAATGCTCCATATCACACAAAAGTAGCAAATCACCTACTAAATACAGTTCGGAGAAAGAAATGACCGCCTGGCAGATTAATAACGGAATAGAATGCGATATGAAAGTGAGGGACACGGAACTGTATTCGCTAATTCATTGCAATCGCCCTAAAGAAATCATAAAGAAAATTGACAGCCTAATAAAAGAAAATGGGCATTATGTTTTGCGACCCCCCCCCCCCACCACCATTGCGATTTAAACGCTATTGGATACGTTTGGGCTTCAGTTAAAAGACTCGTCAAAGAGAGAAATGTAACAGGAGATTTAAGTTTAGAAAACTTACAGAATCTGTTGTGCGAAGCTATGGGCGGAGTGTTTTCCAAGGAATGGGAGGCACATTGCCGTCATGTGGAAAAACTTGAAAATTCTTATTGGGAAAAAGATGGAATTTTAGAGAAAGTAGTTGACGAACTGGTAGTTCAGATCGGAAGTACTGAATCGGATTCCGATTAAGAAGAAACGGAATCATGTGACAGTCATTCAGAATTTTTTAAAGAAACTACACAACTGTCACTCGATCTCTGCTAGTTTTGATATTTTTAAATAAGATAGTTTTGCATTCTTTTAATCATAATTAATATATTTTATAAATAAAAAGTGAGTTTTAAAATTGCTTTTTTAAAAATTTCATTTCCATTAGTTTCTTTATAGATTATAGCAGAATGGAATTGTATTTAGTTTAATATATTTTGTTTCTGATACATTTTTATTATTTTCTATTTCTTCATTAATGTGTTCTTCATTTCTAACATTCATGTTTGTGTCAATAGTCAAAAGTATCAGATTAACATACTTTTGATTGTCCTTATTTTTTAAGCTCCGTTTAAATTTTTTTTGAGGATTTTTCTAAATTTAAAGCATGAAATTTAGTTAGTTAATTGCTGATTAATTAATTTTTATAATTTTTACGATAATACTTTAAGTTGTATAAAGTGAAACGAGGAAAGAAACAATAGATTCTAATATTTATTAATATTTTTACTTAAATTATCTCTCTTAAAAACATGATATATTCACAGTATGAATGTGTTTCTCATAAATTAAATGAGTTGTTTAAAAAGATTTTTAAGATTGAAGACCCATTTTTTAAAATATATGTGTATGTGTGTGTAAGCATTATTTTATGTGAAGCAGAATGCAATTTCGAAGACAGTGAAGAGACTTTCGATTTCGTGACGTTGTTTTATGTCATCTTGGAGAAGCACGCATTATTTACAAGCAGGAGCGACGAGCAACGCACACAACACAGAAAGAAATGATGGAAAAGCTCTTGAACATTTTATCCCTGGTCTTATATAACCAGAGATATTGATAGGGAAAATATTTCTTTACAGTACTAATATATTATTAAGATTTCGATAGGGATTTTCGCTACACGCGTTGACGAGGCAAAGGAAACACAGGGATCTTTTAAAAAAGAATTTGTTTCATCAGCGTATTTTGTCCCTTCACTCGGTGTGTGGGAAAGTTAGGCTTTTAGCCGATTCATCAATTTCACAAAGCTTATCTTGAATTGATTAAGTAGAGACAGTGGAATTGGATCAGGAATTAATAGAATATTCTAGAATGAAGTTACTATTGGCTAAATTGAGATAAAACCTTGGAAATTAAATAAATTGAAATTAGAGTTTAATATATATATATATATTAAATGCCTAAAAAAATTTAAAAATCTTCAGATCATTCTCCTGAATTAACTTTTTCGAGAATTCCATGTTTTTGGCTTTAGGGAGATATATCTTCATTTTAATAAATAAATAAAACTATGCAAGAAGCTAATAAGAAATGTATCATAGCGCATGGTCCGTCGCGCACTCTACCAAGGGGCACTGTGGATAGCTTTGTGTCAGGAGCATTCACGGAGAAAAAATTACTGACACAATCGTTTTGTTATAAAATATTAAAAATACAAAAAAATAAATAAAATAAAATTTGTGGAATCGGGAAGTGTAAGACATGTCCATTAGCAGGTAAGGAACAGATCAATAATAAAAACTCAAAATTACAAGTATTCTGTAAAAACAAAAACTTTATTTATCTTTTAAATTGTTCAGAATGCAATTTAAAATATTGCCGCATTGAAGAAAGACTTTCGAATTTCCATGGCCGAATGGTCATGGCACGGGTCTTGTGATCAAGAGACCTGGGTTCGAATCCCGATAGAGACACTGAGATTAATGGTATATGTAAATACTTTATTCCTTGATTTTATGTTTTCCTTTTTTTCATGCTCCAGAAGATACTGGAAATTTCTTTAATTTACCAGACAAGTGTTCTGGACTTTTCTTACTGTCTCCAGAAGAGTATTCTGGAACTTTCTCTGCTTATATAAAAGCAGAGGATTTGTCAATTACTGTGTTCTCTCGATTCTCTCAGTTCTGAGTTCAGTTAATAAATTGGTTTAGCTCTACCTCTTTGTGTGTGTATCATTGTGTTCTATAGTATCTACGTGACAATATATTGACCAAACTAGCACCGAGCTCAATTTAAAAATTAACAATCACAGATTCGATATTAAAAACTTCATAAAAAATAGGACTACTGACTTCGAACTGGAGCATTTTCAAAGCCATAAATTAAATAATATAAATATCTACATTCTAGAAGACAATGTTAGCGAATTAAGCAAAAGATTAGATCTGGAAAACATTTATATTTGTAACCTTAAAACTTTATTTCCTTATGATCTCAATAGTAAATTAAATGGGGAAGGTTACGCAGATTTAAACAATAATTGCATTTATTACAAATTTAACATATTTAAAAAATTTCTAAAAAAGATAACTATTCTAAAAGATTTAAAAGGGGTAAAGGAAAAGGGGGCAATTTTCAAATTATATTTGAGGAATTTCAAAATTACTGTAATCTGGAACACAATAGTGAAAACATTCACAAAATTAGGAAATACATTTTTGGTCTTAGAAATAATAAAATTAAATGGTTATTAAATAATAAATTCGGGGATTTAGAGTTTAAAAATTCGTACACAAAATGTATTATTCTAGATCTAATTAAATGTAAGCTTAATATTGGAAAAAACGATTTACTTTTTAATAATAAAAATAATGTTTACAAAGAATTCGACGTGATTAAATTCTTGGATATTTACTTCGAATATCTAAAATTACTCAAAATTATACATAATAATATATTTTTTCCTCTATCAGGTAAAACAACTGTTTCAGTAGCGTTTAGTTACACTTCAACTTTAAAGAAAAAATGTGTATTTATAATTACTATAGCAAAAATTGAGATAAAATAAATATAACAGATTGTTACTGTAACAAAGAAAACTTTAAAGATTTTATTGATGTAGATAAAGGTCATATTATTACAGGTAATTTAAAAATTGTTGAATCCAACTCTTTAAGAGATTTATTGGGAAGAAGAACTAAATTTAAATTAAGAGAAAAAATAGACCATAACAAAATTTGATTTCTATTGGTAAAGATTTGGATGTTTTTATTGCTAAATTATCTAGAAAATACCATTGGCCTGCGGAAGATTTCGGAGAAAGGAAATTAAAATAAAAATGAATACTGATTTTGACAGATCTAAAGAACGTGGGTTTTATTTTAGTAAAGCATTAAAAAACGAAATAAAAAATTTAAAAGAAAAATTTGTTATTACAGTTATAGATAAATCAGCAAATAAATTCTGTTTATTTTGTAAATATTATTATAAAGAACTTTTAATTAATGAATATAACTCTAACGCAACTTATATGTTAAAGAACACCGGGAAAAAGGAATTAGATAAAAAAAAATGCTAGCTTTCGCAAAAAACAAACAAAAAAACAAACCAAAGTTAAGACTTGCTTTCTAAACTATCCTTATTTATTCCCAACAGTTAAATTTCATAAAAATCCATTAAAATTCAGATTCGTGACCTGTAGCACTGGCAGTTATAATTACTATACTTACTATATGGGTAAACATTTCTTTAAATACTTAAAAATTATCCTGGACAAAATAAAAGATGAAGACAACTTTATTATTTCTAGTAAGAAGTACTGGATTTTCTTAGAGATAACAACATTAATAAACTTAATATTTATGATTTCGAAAATTTATATACCAATCTACCTCATGCAAAATTAATAAATGTCTGCACTTTTATATACGACGAATATTTAAATGAAAATGTCATTCCTAAAAATAACTGGCTAGAGTTATGTAATTATAATATTACTGAAAATTACGTTTTTAATGGTATTAATTTTTATAAACAAGTTAAGGACATTCCAATGGTAACAGCTTTCTCAAGTGCTTTAGCTAATATTTTCCAACATTACTATGAGAAAAAAATAATAAAATATAATTTGTAAAATAAATTATCGTTGCGTTTCTGGATTGCACAATAATTCATTTTGATAGTGAAGATTGTGGTCTGGGTGAAATGACTTGAAGACAAATGTTGTCTTTTCTAGGGTTTATTGGTAACATCAACAACAAAAGGCACTTGAAAACGCCATAGGGTAGAAGGCCTAGAGAACTACACATAAAACTCTCTGGGGAGAGCCGAGCCGAGATAACACTCCCTCTAGTACAGGAGTCCAGTTCGCTTCTGCTAGAAAAAAAAATATACTAAACAGCAATAGGGAGACCACGTGACACATGATTGGCAGCTAGTTCCGCCCAGGGAGATCACGTGGTTAACTGAATTCATTATTAATTTTCTTTTGTGATTATTGAGTTTTACTTATATAAATGTGTATTAACATGCAGTATTACTTTCTTACAAATATACACTATTAGTCATGAAACTAAAAGCAAAATTTTGAAGAATTTATTCTATATTCATTTACAAGTCAAATTATACAAAATTAAATTTGGTATTGCGTAAAATAATTTTTTGAGTTAAAGATATTTGTCTACGTAAAATTACATTATGACGCACACACACACATATTTATGTACAGAAATATATATATATATATATCTTACTAAATTCTTTGTAATTTATTCCAGAAATTCTGTTCACTCAGATCGTACTTCCAACGAGAAGATAAAAAAGCAAGATTGCCTTCAGGTTCAGCAGCTCTGGATATTGCACCAAAATGCGTGCATTATCACAGACTGCTGTTCCTGAGGGACACAATATATGTAGGCTCTTCCGAGTCGAATATGGATGATTCGTTCACAACTGAAGTTGGATGTTCAGAACCAAAGGTATATTTTGCTAAAATGTTTTTAATTCTAATATAATGCTTTTATTTAGTTGATGAATAACTTATATGTATATTTAGTTATAATTAGGCTTAATCATTCAATGTATAGTAATATATAATTATTAGATTTCTATGGAGGAAATGGATGTGGCACAGTCTAGCGAATATATTGAAGAAAATACCCCAGAGACTTCAACAACACTTCAGAAAAGATGTTCAACCAATTTTAATGAAGGTCCTCCTCCCAAAAGACGCCGCCAAACAAATGTGGGGGAGGATATACTGAAAATGGTATCCAACGAATTAAAAAAAAAGTGATGCTTCGTAATCTGTTCCCCATGCTGTGGGACAACTTGTTGTCTCTACTTTAAAAAAACTGGCACCACCGTATGGGGAACAGTTTACCCGAAGGATATTCGAACTTGTAATGGAATTTGGAGAGATCCAACCAGACATTTTTTCTTAAATAATAATAAAAAAAAATGTTGATGTGAAATGTTTTCTTTTTGTGAAATATATTTGAACATATAGAAACTTTTGATAATAATTTCTTAAATAGTTCATTAACAGCCTCTATATAATTTAAACATTTCAACGCCTATGTTAATGTGAAAATTAATAAGGATTAATTCTCTTTTCTAACCTTGAAATAGTTACCATATAGTACATTTGAGGAAATCGTAAGATATGAATGATTCTGCTACTGTTTCATCTTTTTAATGTAAAAAAAAAAAATTTCTATTTAAATAGTGCATAGTGAGAAAATGCTTCAAAGCATTTTTAACATTCATATATATGTGCACCTGTTTGTTTTAATGCCTTATTTTGTATTGAAATTTATAAAATTAATTTTAAACGTGTATTTTTGAAATTTTAAATTATTACTGCAATAAGATAATAATTTTAATTCCCGCAACACTGCAGGAGCATCTATTGTAAAACACATTTGATTTTGAAAAAAAAACAACTATCATACTTTTATCATTACCATAAAATTCAGGTTTCTTTTAAATTTAACAAATTACCAGCTAATTTGGAATGATACATCTATTTCTGATTATGTATTGGAATTGAGAAAGATCCATAGAAACAAATTATCAAAGATTTGAAGCATTAAAAAAAACACCCTTGTAGTTGAATTTCTTTTTTAAAGCTAGTGTGAGACTAAATGCTGAATTACCTTAAAACTTAACAATATTTATTAAATGATTTGTACAGACGCGGATACAGTAAAAAGTGTTTTTGCTTGTTAACATGTTATTATTACTGTAAAAATTAACAACAAAGCTGTTATTAAGAATAATAAAAGAATCCTTTATTATTTTACAAAATTCATTGTTACAAATTTTAATAACCATTACAACCAGTTGAATGATACAATAAGATCAACAAAGGAATGATAAAGACATTCAGAGGAAAAATTGCAGGAGAAATATTTTCAAATTTGATGGTTGGTTGATTGGTTGGTTGTTCGGTTTTTTTGGCGCAAGAGCTATGTTTGGCTATGCTGCGCCAAGCAGATGGTAAAACAAAACCAAATTAATTTATATAAGCACACATGTTAAGATATAAAAGCCAAATGTATCAAAAAACGGGAAAACTGAAAGGGCAAGAATGTATAATGTTAATGAATTTATAAATGAAATACTGATTCGAAAAACAAACGTTACAATGAATTGATGTGAATTGTTGAATCTCAACAGAAGTTAAAAAAAATGCTAAATACAGCTATAAAAACCAATGGCTTTTAAAAATTTAAAAATGTTCGGGTGGAATTTTTTACCCACCAGGTCTTGCAAAGTTAATGACAATGATTTAAAAAAGTGTAAACGAAAGGAATTAAAAGATACACACTCGATTAAAATATGTTTAATGGTAAAATCTACAAGACATGTCGAGCACTTTGGTGTTGTCTGGCCAAAAAGGAGATATTTGTGTGTAAAACGACTATGTCCTATACGGAGGCGAGTCAATTTGACATCAACCTCTCGTATAGGGTGGACAGGCCACAAACGTATTGTCGGTTTAATTCAGTGTAATTTGTTATGGATCTGCAGATCCCATGATTGCTGCCACTTAGTAAAGAGCGAACTAGTTAAGGTCCTTTTAGCATCAAAATAGGTAAGTGAATGTGTTAAAAAGGTTGATGCAGCTTTAGCAGGAAAATCTGCCCTTTCATTGCCGTCAATATCTACATGCCCCGGTACCCAGCAAAAAATGACTTTAAAACCTCTATTTTGTATGATTCTCAATGTGTATAAAATCTGAACAGCAACTGAGTGCATCTGAATCTAATAGTTAGAAAGTGTTTCTAAAGCACTCATACTGTCAGTGTAAATTATGAAATTAAGCCGAGTAGAAGAGGAGATTTCTTGTGGAGCACAGAAAATTGCTACTAATTCAGCCGTAAACACAGATCTACTGTTGTGCAAACGATAGCTCACTGTATCAGATGGAGTTATAATTGCGCAACCAACGTGTCCGTCTGATTTCGAGCCATCTGTAAAAACTGGTGCAAAAGAAGAGTACTGACAGCGGTGCTGATAAAAAAGTTGCTGAAAAATAGTAGGATTAGTTGATGATTTATCAAATCCTAAAAAAGGGTTCAGAAAAGAAAATTGCGGGGTATCCCAAGGGGGAAAGGAATAAAAATCAAATGACTTAATGGCAACACTATAAAGGTCCGAACCATGTAGGAAACTTTTGACTCTCTCCCAAAAAGGAAGAATATGGGAAGGTCGCGATTCGTAAATCCTTCGAAGAGAAACAGGAAGAACCGTGCGACAAATAGGGTGATTTGGGATAGATTTTGCTCGAAAATAAAGAAGTGTAGACAATTTCTGACGCCGCAAATGAAGCGGCAACTGGTGGCAAATAACATGTAAGCTTTCTACTGGAGAAGTTCGAAAAGCTCCGGAGCAGATCCGCAGAGCAGTGTGGTGAATGGTGTCCAATCGCCGTAAAACAGTAGGACGTGCTGAGCCATACACCATGCAGCCGTAATCAATACGGGACAAGATGACCGCTTGGTAAATACGGAGTAGGGAGGTTCGATCTGCACCCCATGAAGTTTTGGTTGTTGGTTGGTTGATTGGTTGTTGTTTATTGGCGCAAGAGCCATATTTGGCTATGCTGCGCCAAGCAAATGGTAAAAAATGAAAATAGAAGTAATACATTAGTAAAAATATAAAAGCAGATAGAAATAAAAACATGTATAATATAATAATGCAATATTATAAGATAGACTTGTTTGAATGAATGATTTGAAACTAATGACCAAAATGATAAAATTATTGTTCACAATATTAAATGCAAATATAAAAATTAATAGATTTTAAAAACTTGAAAACGTTCGGGTGGTATCTCTCACCCACCAAGTCCTGCAAGGTTAATGACGATGTTTTAAAAAACTGAACACGATTTTGATTAAAAGCGGGGCATTCAATTAAAATATGATTTACAGTAAAATCCACATGACATGTTGGGCACTTTGGCACCGCCTCGCCAAAAATGAGATGGCGGTGTGTATAACGCGTATGACCTATGCGGAGACGAGTCAATTTCACATCAGTCTCGCGCATTGGGAGAACAGACCACAATCCAATAGTTGGTTTGATGGAATGCAGTTTATTTTGTGTTCGCAGGTCCCACATTAATTGAAAATTAGAGAAAATGTGTTTCGCGAAGAAATTTTTGATATCAGAATAAGGAAGTCCCTGAGACAAAATATTCGTTGCTGATTTTGCTGCTGAATCTGCCATTTCGTTTCCAGAAATGCCAATGTGACTAGGGATCCAGCAAAAATTGACTTGA
The DNA here is from genome assembly GCA_026543865.1 of Argiope aurantia. Lineage (NCBI taxonomy): Eukaryota > Metazoa > Arthropoda > Arachnida > Araneae > Araneidae > Argiope > Argiope aurantia. The sequence continues at coordinate 11,796 of JAPMOR010071233.1, forward strand.
AATTCCTTCTTTTGCAAAAGATGCAAGGTGAATAAAATTTGTTTAGCTATCAGGTGCATCCGATTATGATAATGAGAAAGTGCTTCCAACGCACTCATGCTATCGGTATAAATAATGAATTTTCGATGAGGAGAAAGTGAAATTTTCTCTACAGCACAGAAAATACCCATCAACTCAGCTGTAAATACTGAGCAACAATTATGAAGACGGTAGCTAAGTGTATCATATGGAAATACGATTCCACAACCAACATGGTCATCTGATTTTGAGCCGTCCGTGAAAATTGGTATAAATGAAGAGAACCGATTGCGATGGTAGAGATAAAGCTGTAGAAAAATAATCGGAGCTGTTGATAATTTATCAAATCGAAGAAAGGGATTTAAAAAGGAAAATTGTGGAGTGTCCCAGGGCGGAAAGCATAGCATATCAGCTGATTTAATAATGAAATTATCAAGATTCGAGCCATGCACAAGAATTTTGGCTCGCTCACAGAACGGGGGAATACGAGATGGACGGGCATCGTACAATCTGCGGAGACCAACTGGAAGTGTAATTTCAGATACGGGATGTCCTGGTAGAGATATAGTTCGAAAATGATAAAAAGCGGACAATTTTTTACGTCTTAAGTTAAGGGGTAATTGGTGACAAATAATGTATAGGCTTTCAACTGGAGAAGTGCGAAATGCTCCCGAGCAGATTCGCAAAGCAGAGTGGTGCACAGTATCCAGTCGCCGCAAAACGGAATCTCGAGCAGAACCATATACCATACACCCATAATCTATTCGGGAAAGTATGATTGCTTCATATATACGGAGTAAGGAGGTTCGATCGGCACCCCAAGATGTTCTGGAGAGTACTTTCAAAATATTCAAGGCCTTCTCGCACTTCTTTCGCAGTTGAAGAACATGCGGAAGGAAAGTGAGTCTACGATCGAAAATCACTCCCAAAAACCGTATTTCATCCACAACTGGAATAGGTATATTTTGTATGTGTATAACAGGATCTAAATGCATAATTCTCTTCCGGCAAAAGTGTACGCATCTACTCTTATCCGGAGAAATTGTGTGCCCGTTATTGTTGCACCAAATTACCAGTTTATTAACAGCATTTTGTAGCTGTCGCTCAATGAGACTCATATTGCTTCCTTGACATGATATCTGTTGGTCATCAACATACAGGCTTCCATGAACAGATTGTGGCAAATGATTCAAAATGTGGCTTATATGAACTATAAAAAGCGTGACACTAAGGACACTTCCCTGAGGAACACCCTCAGCTTGGATAAAAGCATCAGAATAGAAATTCGCGACACGAACTCGAAACGTACGATAGGATAAAAATTTAGATAAAAATATAGGCAAATGTCCTCTAAAACCATATTTATAAAGAGTAGAAAGTGTGCCATAGCGCCATGCATGGTCGTATGCCTTTTCGATATCAAAGAAAATAGAGACTAGGTGATTTCTCCTTACAAATGCGTTGCGTATTTGGGTTTCCAAAAGAATGAGGTTATCAAAGGTAGAACGACCTCGACGGAAACCGCTTTGCAACGGGGAAAGGATTCTTTGTTTCTCTAATTCATAGATGAGGCGGGCATTCACCATGCGTTCTAGAGTTTTGCACACGCAACTGGTTAAAGCAATTGGCCTGTAGTGCAGAGGGTTTTCAGGAGTTTTGCCAGGTTTTAGGATTGGAATCACAATAGCTTCGTGCCATTGTGAAGGGTACTTCTGCTCAGTCCATATTCTGTTAAATAATATCAACAGATTGGAAAGGGAAATGGTATTCAAATGGCGAAGCATGCTATATGTGATTCCATCTGGTCCTGGACTGGTATCATGGGCTTGAGACAAGGCCGTTTCTAGCTCAAACATCTGAAATTCAGAGTTATATGGGAAAGTATTCCTGTCGTGGAACCGCAAGGGCAAACGTTCCGCACGTTTCTTAATTGCTTGAAAATCAGGGTTGTAAGATTCAATTGCGGAAACTTGTTCAAAAGCTTTGCCGAGAATATTAGCTATGTCTAATGGGTCAGAATACGTTACATTTCCAATTTTTAATACAGGAAAGTACGATTCCCGATAAATCCCATTTGCGGCATTGACTTTTTTCCACAAAATCTTACTGGAAATACATGGTGTGATTGAGGAAACAAAGGACTTCCAAGATTCCCTCTGACTACGGCGACGAATGCGCCGAGCATAGGCTTTGGCACGTTTAAAAGTAAGAAGGTTTTCCGTCGTTGGGTACCTCCTGAACATGTTCCAACACTTTTTCTGTTTTTTATAACTGTCGCGACATGCGTCATTCCACCACGGTTTACGAAATCGCCTTAGACGTGGTGAACTTTTTGGGATACTCTTATTAGCGGCGTTCATTATAACATCGGTGACATGTTGTAAAGCTTCGGAAACGTCTACACCACTAACCATGTCCTCAGTGATAACTGCCAATTGTGAGAATGCATCCCAATCTCCCCGATCGAATAGGAAATGTGGAGTGCGAAGAACAGAATTTCCTCTGTCAATATGGGACACAATAATAGGGAAGTGGTCACTATTATATAATTCATCACAAACTTGAAAGTTTATCAAAGGCAGAAGTTCGGGAGAGCGTATGGCTAGATCAAGACTATGAAAGCTACGTGTAGGCTCATGGAAATATGTTTTTTCCTCATTATTGAGCAGGCAGAGACAGTTATTGGAAATAAATTGTTCTATCTGCCGCCCACGAGAGTTTGTACAATCAGAACCCCACAACGTGCTATGTCCGTTGAAGTCACCAAATAAAATGAAAGGCGAAGGAAGCTGGTCCACTAGGTCGTCAAGATCATGTTGTCGAATAACATCATGAGGCGGTAAGTAAATTGAGCAGACTGTGACCAAAGTTCGTACGTGAACTTGCACAGCCACAGCCTGCAGAGAAGTATCTAATTGAAGAGATGTGCTCGGATATAAATTTGAAGTAAAGATACAGACACCACCAGAAGCTCGAGATTCTGTGTCTGTATCTTTCCGAATACAGTTATAGCCTCGAATTTTGATAGGGATGTTAGGTGTCAAGAAGGTTTCTTGAACACCGAAGCAGATGGGATGAAAATTGTTTAAAATAGATTTGATGTCAGAAATTTTGGACCTAATGCCGCGACAATTCCAAGAGAGGAAAGTACCCATTAAGGAAGCCTTTTAACAAGAGAAGTTCTGGGAACAATGTTTGGAGGTTGCGTAGTATCGCAACTCATTTCAAATTCATCCTCCTCAGATGGGTGAAGTGAGATAATTTCAGGATTTTTCGGTGCGCCGCCAAAAATAGACGTTAAGTCTTTATGAGCAACACCTTTGTTCGAAAGTCCCAAAGCTACGGAACTTCGTAAAGTTGCTTTTTTTATTTTAGTAGAAAAATCCTTGGAGACCAGGCCACGTTTGGAGAGCCTTAGCTTCAGAGCTTTATTTGATTTTGGTTTATTAGCTACAGCTTTACTCTCTTCAGGAGTACTAGTCAAAGATATCTCAGTGTCAGAATCGGAAATCTTTTCCTGGGTTTTTGCTTTAATAACTGTTTTTGTGCAGTTTGAGCAACTACAGTTCTTACAAAAATTCTTTTGCACAACGGATGCATAGCTCACACCAGGTTTCGGTGTTGATGCCAAAATTTTCCGTCTGGCTTCAGGATAAGATATGTCCTCTTTAAATTTAAGACATGTAATTAACTTTTCTAGCTGCCAGCGTTCACATGATTTAGAATATGAGGCATGACAACCACTGCAATTTACGCACTTTTCTTGCGCCTTGCACTGCTGGCCGTCGTGTCCTTTCTCAGAACAGCGTGCGCAAGTGAGTGTTACACGACAGTTAATTTTGGAATGTCCAAAACGCTGACACTGAAAGCATCTTAAAGGATTAGGTATGTATTGCCGAACTGGCAATCTTATATACCCCGCATATATGCATTAAGGTAATTTTGTAGCATGGAAAGTTAAAATAAAATGTTTCGTTGGTATAATTTGCTCATCTCGCCGAATGGTAATTTGGCGCACGTGCGTTACACCTTGCGGTTTCAGTTCGTGGGTTATTTCCTCTATAGGAACATTAAAAAGTTCTCCGCATGTAATCACACCCTTACTATAATTCAATGAATTGTGAGGAGTGACTGTTACAGGGAACGTTGCCAAAGCTTTCATTTTAATTATTTGCTGGGCCTGCTTTTTCGTGCAAACTTCCACCAGCAAATCACCTGAACGCATCTTTCTGATAGAGGACACTTCGCCAACAGTTGCTGAGATAGCTTTCTATACAAGAAATGGGGAGACAGAATTAAAAGTTTCATTTTTTCTGATATGCGTTTTATAATGAAAAATGAGTCGAATTGATGAACATTGGTAATGTATTTGAAGTTATATTTATGCCCACTGAAGGGAGATTGTTTGGAGGAGCCCATACGATATTAAATAAAATTCAGGCTCGAAGGCACCGCCCACCACGGAGCCCAACAAGGGAAGGCAATTACCGGCTCTGGTAGTTTCCAGCCTCGGCATACACCTTAGTGCTAGCCAGAACCTATACGCTCGGAGTTACCCCCGGGGACAGTGACCACCCTTAACGCCAAGCCCAAGGAGTAACCCCTTCGCTTGATCCCTAGCAGACTAGCTACTCAGGTGACAAGGTACCAGCCGATTGATACACCGGGTGCACCACCCGTCTAATGGGTCGCCACGCACGGCAAACACGTGGGGGTATTTGCTGTCCATGAGAAGCACGAAGCAAACAGAGCGGCGACAGCTTCTCATGGAGAGCTCCCTCGCCTACCCTCGAGGGAAAGAAAAAAAAAGGAGACAGCAGAAGGCGTAGTGGAGAGTAAAACCTAAAGGGAGTAAAGATCCCTGGGTACCTCGGGATTGGGACACCCGTACTCACCTATAGTAGGTGAGCCCCTGAGGGGCCATGAAGTTTTGGAGAGCATTCTCAATATATTTAATGTTTTTTCCACACCTCTTCCGCAAGTGCAAAAAAAGCGGAAGAAAGGTAAGCTTTCGATCGAATATCACTCCCAAAACCGAATTTCATCCACCACAGGAATAGGTATGTACCGGATAGAAATATTCGGATCTGGGTGAATGATTCTCTTCCGACAGAAGTGAACACACCCACTATTCTCGGGAGAGATTGCATGACCATTATTGTTACACCAAATTATAACTTTATTGACTGCATTTTGCAACTGCCGCTCTATGAGATTCATATTGCTACCTTGGCATGAGATCTGCAGATCATCAACATAAAGAGTTCCTTGAACAGATGATGGTAAAACAGATAAAATTTGACTCAGATGAACTATAAAAAGTGTGACACTGAGGACACTTCCCTGTGGAACACCCACAGCTTGTATAAAATTATTTGAGTAATAATCACCAACACGAACACGAAAAGTACGAAGTGATAAAAATATTTGTAAAAATATGGGCAAGTTTCCTCTAAAACCAAACTTTAAAAGTGTGGATAGTATACCATAGCGCCATGCACGGTCATACGCTTTCTCTATGTCGAAAAATATGGAGACAAGGTGATTCCTCCTAACAAATGTGTTGCATATCTGGGTTTCCAATAAAACGAGGTTATCAAAAGTTGATCTACCTCTTCGGAAACCACTTTGCAACGGGGGGATGCATCCTTGTTTCTCGAGTTCATACACAAGGCGAGCATTGACCATGCGCTCAAAGATCTTACAAAGACAATTTGTCAAAGCAATAGGCCTGTAATTCAGAGGATTCGATGACTCTTTACCGGGTTTTAAGATTGGAATCACAATAGCTTCACGCCATTGTGAAGGGTACTTCTGCTCAGTCCATATTCTGTTAAATAAT
>JAPMOR010071247.1:0-12169 GCA_026543865.1 Argiope aurantia
GGGGGGGGGTGAATGTGTTCAGGACAGCAAGTGGGAAGACTGGTTTTTGAGAGAACTTTCCATCTCGGAAGCCAACAGACGATGTGAAGTCCCAAAGAAAATTTTGGACCTTGCAGTACAAGCCACACGTCCACTTAACAGGATGGGGCAGAAATCGGAAAAAACCCAAGAACTGAAGCAAATCCAATAACTATGCTCGATTATCCTTTACTCAATTACTAAAATACTTTACGTGGAAAATGCCTTTTCAAATTGCCGATTCTGAAGCTCCATTTGCAAGGAGATTTGAAACCCAGTTCTCACTACGCCTTGCCTGGTGGTTCCTGGCTCCTATCTGAAGTCCTATTGGTGATAAAAAGATGTTCCTTGAACCTACAGCAACTATTTGTAATTCTTACGAAATCATTTACGGTTTCTCAAATTCAAGCCATCAGCGGCGCAAAAACTTAACTTTTTCTCTCTGAAGATGAAGATAAGTCTAAAATTTTCTTTAAATATATATTTAAAGAGACTTGATGGGATTTTCTTATTTGGGATTTGTAACTTGTTACTTGAAAATGTTAAGATGTTTTCCTTTAACTGTCGTTCTGGATGAATATTTAGTTTATTAAGAACTAATAACTACTGTAATTACATGAATTAATAAAGGTATCAGTGTGTATAGAAGCCTTAAATATATTTTGGATCCCTTAAATTCTATTATAAAATTGTGTCTAATGTGCAACTATTGTATATTACTTTTGATATTTTAATAAATATGTTGAAATATCTGTCATTTATTTCATATGAAATTTTTATCATCTTTTTAAGGTACTGTCTGGTCATCGAGTGAGTTACTGCTTAGACAAAGCTGAAACATTTGTATTCAATTTGATAACTGGTCAACCTCCGTTTTATTACTTTTCTTGAAATACTTAAATTTATAATTCCTTGTGTTGACAAAACTGAAAATATGCTGTATTTTCTAATGAGAAAATATGAATGATTCAACGAAATACTCCAATTTTTTTTTTATTGCATGATGAACGTCTTTGTAAGTTTAAACAAATTAGTTTCTGCGAGCATTTCAGTTTCGAATGCTTCACATCGGAAAAGCACGAGCATTTGTTTTCTTAAGGATTAGCCTATCTCGAGTACTTCAATGGACGATTGATATCTACTTTGGGTATTGTCTTTCAATATAAACATTATGTATTAACTTGTATTATTAGTTTCGTCGGGATTTTGTATGCAAATCTAATAAATGTCGCTTTCGCAGATTTGTCAGAAACATCATTTTGAAAATATTTATATGCTAATACAAGACTAAATTTTCATAAATTTAATACATTGAGTTAAAATATTCCATTTTTAATGACTTATTCTGAATATCGGGATTACTCTGTAGAGTTTAAAAATGCAAAGAATTCAGAAATTTACGATATCGGCGCTTTCGCTTCAAAGGGAAATGGCACCGAGATATTAAATGTTCTTAAAATATAGTACGCAATAACGTGAATTTTTCTTAAATCGACTAGTATTTTAAATAAAATTAGCCAAAACTTAATATTCTTTCTTAAACTTCGCTCCAAATTTGCTTTTAAAATTGAATCCCTCACTCGTTTATTAACTCGATCCATTCTGGAAAATATTTTGCTATCTTTCCAGATCCTGGAGAAATAGGACACTAAAACATCAAGAGATTTAATCCATTTGTGTAAATACTTAGCAATGGAAGTAAAAGCATTAAAAAGTCGTCTGAAGCACCAAGATCCATTAAACCACACATCTGTGGTATGAAATTGGGATTGCTTAAACAATTCCGATAATTCATTGGATAAGATTCTATAAATGCAGAGCTCTCGAATGGGAAATTAATTTTTCTTCACATATTAAAGAGATAAAGGATGTCTTTTTGTCCATAACAATTCATCTACGCAGATCAAGCGCTACGGTGAATAATTAATCATTTTATTTTCCAAAATTTTAATTGGAATTGATTTACTTTGCTCTAGAAAGTCTTGATCCATGAAAAGCCCGACTGATGCGAAGTTTCAATTCTTTGTCTTCATTTAGATTTCAGTAGAATCAGTCAGCAACAGTTATATTTTTAAGGTGTCTAGTAAAACTGTCTAGCAATATTAGTAAATTAGAAAATCTCAGTTTGAGAACTTGTTTCTCAATTCACCACCTGCCGTCCAAAAATAGGTCTTCATTATTAGATTGTCTTATTGTAAGGAATTTTGAAAAATTTGGGATAATGCTATGATCAAGAATATCTATTTTACCAATTTTACAATTTTTGGCTTGGACATCAGACATATAATAAAAAGATTATAACTTGGTATAAACTTTTGTCTACTAGACATTTATTTTAAATTAAAGGCTAAGGGAGAAAATCTCTGAAGAATTAGGAAATTTTAGTTTATATGATAATCAATGCAAGAGTTTTTCATGTTCAGTGATCTGAATTCAATTTATTATATTAAATAACATCTGTACTCTGACATTATCGAAATATGACATTCGGCACTAGGCATTCCCAAGACGAATCGGGACCATCCAAGTAAGTGATTTCAATGTTTGACCCGTAGTAATGTTAGTTTTATTTTTTAAATTGATCGTGACTCATTCCGATACGAAATCTCAATTGATATTTCATTTTCAAAAGAAATTTCAAATCTCTCTATTGCTGTCTGTAAAATGAATATCAGCGTTTTTTAATTAGTCGTTTTTGGATCAAAAATATATCATAATTAATAAACTTGAGTTATAATTCTTAATATTTCATTCATTCAGTGTCATTAAGTGATATTGGGAAGTAAGCATCTTGCATGGAAAAAATCGTGATGCATTACTATTCACTTGTTTGAAACTGAATTATACAATTCCAGGTATATTTTCTTGGTTTCATTTTGTATATGTCTAAACATTCCAAACTATTCATTCTCTGAATTCTTACGAATTGTCTTAATTTAAGTCATTAACCAGTTTAAACCGGTTTGTTTTTAGTTTTGATTAACCTCCCTTTATAGTGAAACACGGTGGCTTGTCTTAAATTTGTTTTAATTCCATACACTTTCTAAAAGGAATATGCATTTATAATGAGAAGCAACTAATTTTAAACTTATAAATGAAATATTATAATTTAATAACGAAATATTGGGATATTGATAATAAAAATGTATCGAAAGAAACGGATTTTTTCCCAAAAATTTCATCTGGTCTTAAAATAATGTAGTAAAAACGAACGAGAAGATTTGCAGCAGGAATAAAAATTTTCATTATTAAATTGTCAAAATTAAAATGGCCTGGATGATTGCAAGAAATTGTTGTACAATATTTCAGTTAAATTGCAATTAATTTGATCAAAATATTTTTTAAGTTGGAGAGTACGGCTATTACTGAATTCTGTTGCAACTGAAAAAGAATAATTTCCGAGTAAAAACATCATTTTGTCTGATAATTTTACATTTCTTTTTCGTGCTTTTGTTTTAAAAAATTAAGGAATAGGTAAATTTAGCGTGAGTATTTAATAACTTAGAATCTCTTAAGATGACAATATATTGATCTTATGGCCGAAGATTCCAAAATCATGCGGTTGTATTTGTTTCTAAGGCTTATATGACTAAGAAAGAAACATGGTATGTACTGAACTGTTGAATTGGTTATCTGACCAAATGCAGATTAAAAGCCAAAATGCAGATTAAACAAACTTCAGTGTTATGAAAATAGAAAGTCATTTTTAAATTCTTTGAATTTGGTTTGAATTATAGAAAGATGAGTTTTGAAGTGCAGTGGAAAGTTTCCTCAATGTATGTGATAAAATTGTTTCTTCTCAACAATCTTAATAGCTCATTAGCTTATTTTTCACAGCATGGCTAAATAATAGACCCTTGTTGAATGAACAGTCTCCTCTGGAAATGAACCAAAAAACATGGCTGAGTTGCTTAATAGAATGCCATTGAACGTTACTAGGTTTTGCATGTTTTCAGAAAATTGTTTGTCACTTTAGAAACTTGATAGCCGCTAAATTAAACTTGAAAATGTACTTCTCTATAGCATAATATCCAAGTTTACTATCATTTTGAAGACTTATTTCATTTAAATCTGAACTACGCTTGCATACAATCATCCGTCGATGGCTACGTGCGTTTAAGAAACGAGAAAAGTGTTAAAAAGAAAGTCATCTGGTAGGTCTAAGTGAATGAAGCGAATACCACTAACGTCAACGAAGTACGAAGGAATTGTTGACACGACGGAGTCTTCCGTTTGGACATACCCAAATCAACTGTTCGTAAGGTGGTTCACAAAAGGCTCCACCCAATAGTGTACAAGGTACAACTTGTACACGAAATCAAACCAACAGAGAAAAACAAGACTGGAGTTTGGTGTTACTATGCTAGACATGATGCACATTAATTTTTAAAATCGGTGATTTTTACTGATGAAGCCACCTTTTATGTAAGCGATATTGTAAACAAACACAATTGTAGAATGTAGTTCACGGCTGCTTCACGAGTTCGTGGAATATCAACGTGGCTCACCGTAAGTGAATGTTTGGTGTGACCTTATGCATAACTAAGTTATAGGACCCTCCATTTTTGTAGAAAATTCCGTAAATGGGGATGTCTACTGGGAAATATTGGGAGTTTTCCCCCAGTTGGTTGATATTGAGGCGAAGAAGGGTCCTGCCTACTTTTAGCACGATGGAACATCACCAGCTTAAGTGTACAGGAAGCATTGTATACTCGATTTGGCAACAAGTGGATTGGAAAGGCAAGTCCTATTTCTTGGCCTCCAAGAAGCCTGTATGCGACTCCTAGATTTTTTTTCTTGGGGCATGCCAAGAACCTTGTTTATGCCGAGAAAATTTAGGATGTAAACCATCTCGAAGGATAATCATTTGTGTGGCAAACATCACTCCAGACATGCTGGCCAAGGGAAGAGGTTGAATACCGTTTGGATGTGTCCAATGGCACAAATGGAGCACATTGAAATCTACTAAATGGTAAAAACCTTGATAAATTAACCTTTAAGTACATTTATATAATATTAATCTAATTTTATGATGGAATTTAAAAAAGTTGTTTTGAAACTTCCGGAGTATTTTTATGGACACCCTGTACTTACATCTTAGAATTTTTTAGAACTCATTCCTCGGAATTATAATTTCAAGCATAGATTCTGGAGTCGGTGGAAGAAATGCGAATTCATCTGCATTTGCTGCACCTCTGCAAGATGACATGCAGAATTGCATATTACAAGAAATCCGAGTGGCCATTTTACCAGTTCCACATAAATCTTCTGCTGATTTCGAGGATTCTGGGTACAGAGAAAATGCTTTCTCTTGGATCGCATCAACCATCGAGTCATTTTAGGACTAGGTAAGTTATTAAAGTTTGATAATTTTCAAAATAATGCGTTATCAGTAATGAATTGTGTCGAATTATTTTTCATTGCTTTAACCTATTTTATTTTAGCTAATCAAAAGTTCAGAACTTCTCTTCAATAATTTGTTTAGAAACACTTATTTTAAAGGCCCCCACTCCAAAAAAAATTCTCTTCACCTCGATGATTTATAAGTTTTCTGTCATTGAAAAGCAATTTTTCCATTTTTATTTAATTGATTCTCAAATTCCAAATGTTCTATTCTCAAATCCTCAGTTTCTGTTATTTGGGCAGTATTATATTAATATTGTTCAATTTTCTGGCCTCGTCAAACTAGTTGGGTGATGAATTCAGTATAACAAATTCCTATTTTTTTTTTTTTTTTCAGATCTTGCTTGATAACTTCAAAGTGAATCTTGCTAAAAATGGTCGAGTTCCTCTTGAATCAATCGCACTTTTTGGAATTGCAGGTATTTCTCAGCAATACTAAGATTGGCGTCCAGCTCTTCTACTGTATAACAGCTTGTGGAAACACTTCTACTGTTTAACAGAGCTCAAAATCCCCTCTGATTGGAAATGTGATAATAGAAACGTGTGCGGGTATAGTCTTCATTTGTCCGAATATACAGCAGCTTGAAATGCTTGCTGCCTTAAATTCAATGATCTTTGATAATTTTTAACAATTATATCGGCAATAGCCGTGTATCTTATTTTCCACGCTTTAAATGTCTGGCACAGCATAGTTATATTTGCCTTTTGCGACTTTGAAACTTAAATACTTGCCTTTCTCGAATTTTAAAAATTCCTTTCAAAAAGATTTTAGATGCAATGACACTGCATTTTTTCGGGCACGTATAGAACTTAAATACTTTATGTTGGAAAGAAAATAACTAGTCGGGCTGAAAGTTGCGGGTTACCGATAGTGTTTCGTTATAGATCTTATTTTAAGCCTAGATAGCTTGTTTTTTAAACTGTTGCCAAGTTTCCTCAAATTGTGATTCCGGTTTCTGTATATGCCATAAGAGAATAACTAAATTTCTCACTCGGTTACTTTCGTACTCAGTGGTAAATAGAAGACTCCCGTCTTGCCAAAGTTGTGCAATGGTGAATTGGCCAGTATGAATCCGTGAAGATAATATGGTCATGCGTTGTATTGTATGGGAAAGAATTTTCTTCTCTGCAGCAACCTGATGGATGGATGGAGGGAAACTTGGCGGATTATATTGTGGGTTAACTGATGAATAACATCTTTATCCCATGCTATTTGCCAACGTTCGATGAAGGTTTTCAGAAGGTCGGATTTGGGGGAGATTTTAATTTCGTTGAAGGTAGTACGGACTCGCTCGTTAAATCAGCAGCGGATTCTCTTGATTTATTTTCAAAGCAGCCTGCATGAGTCTTGGTCCAGTTCAGGTGGATGCTCGAGTGATCAAGAAATTTTTCTTGTCATTCCGTTCTGGGAAGATGTTATAATGATGGCTTTATAATCCGTAAAGATTATCCTGTTTTGGCAATGTCTTTTCGCGATTCGTATCTTCCTTAACAGTTCTGCATAGAAACTCTTCTGTTTCAATTTTGCTGATCATTGCCAGCGAATGGTATTTTCAATCTCTCAAAAAGCTGCACTGATTCCATTGAAAATTTTAGAGCCATCAATAGATTCCATAAGCCTGTGCAAATTGACCTCTATCAAGTACCGAGATCGCTTGATTAATAAAAGTTTGAGAAGGAGTGTGCTGTTCAACCCGAAGCACTCTTTAATTTCGTTGAAAAAATTTTTAATTTTTAAGTGTTGTATCTCTTTGTAGAGTGGCAATTCTAGCTTGAAGTTTCAAGTGCAAAGGAGGTTCTCCAAGAAGGACTTCGAGATTCGATGTAACATTTTGTAAGACCCCGACATTTCCAGGAGGGAGCTTCTTTGGACTTTTTGAGTTATCTGGCTAATGTAATTGTCGGATTCCTACACCAGCCTGAAGCTCCTAGCACAAACTTTTTCAGTAACCGTCTAGTGTAGCAGACTTCTGTATTTATTGTTGATGTCCTATGCTGAGACAGCTATTCTGAGGAACTTTTGATCATCAAGCCAGTACATATTTCTCTAACTTAAATGTTAAAATTTGATTTGTCGTCTAAATGAATTTTAAGGTATTCAGTAGAGTTATTGCTTTTTCAGAAGATCGGCGGAGTTTATAATGACTTTCTATGAAGGAAGAATTTTGATATGAAATGATTAATTTGTTTGTAAAATGGTGATTACTTGATTCGTGAGACCCCAAACTTTTATTTTGCTTGAGTCACAAGGATTTGTGACATTGATTGTTGAAGAGGTCATTCGTCAACACACAGAACAGGACTGTTAGAGACTCTGCGAGCCTTCCCATATTTGTTTTCTTGAAGCAAATCTGTCTTGGATACTGAAACTTTCCTATTTTGGAATAGGGTTTTGAGTTGAATCTTATTATTGGACAATTCTATCAAATTTCTTTCTATTTCTTATTGCTATATATTCAATTCCACCTCCCCCCTTTACTATCCAGCGACAAGACCATGACATGGAAGCCCTCTTACTTTTAAAAAACCCAAATGATTCGTGTTTAACCATCTAACTGGCCTTCTCTAAAGTCGTGTTAATTTTGTTCGACGCTGCATTGGAAATTTTATGGGATTTTGCCAATTATGAAAGAAAGATTGCTCTACAAGAGGAAGTAAGTTTTGATTCTTTGATAATTATAAGGAATAAAACTATTATTGATTTTAAATGAATCTAAGAAAGTATTAACTTTGATATTTTTTGATGCAGATAATGAATTCCGGAAAAGCCTTGTTTATCGACTTCATGCTCAGATTGTCAATGCATGAATTTTTGGAACCTTTCCATTTGGAAATGACTTGGTTACGCATGAAATTTCTTGCGTAGTAAATGTGGCATCGTCTAGTGTGGCTTCTACCAGTTAAAGGTTTGATTTAGGAAGAAAAGAGGCGAGTCTGTACAAGAAGTCTTGAACGGTCTTGTGACCCCTCTCCTCCAGTGTACTGAAATTCTGAAGATTGAAAGCTGAGAAAGGACTTCTTGAAAATCCATTTTGTAATGCTTACTGTATGGGGACATTGTTTCGACCACCTTGTCTAGCCCCAAGCCGTGTGTGTGTGTGTCATAATTGGATGACTTCCTTACAAATTTATTTCCGTCTTTTATTCTTGCTCCTTAAACCTTGTCTTCTGACAGATTTAATTGAGTTGACATTTAATTTTGAATGTATAGTCACATGGTGAAATAATTACATTTTGCATGTCTATTATTGCTTGATTAAAATCTGCTCATTCTATTTCTATTCCCAGAACTACAAACTTAGGACTGATATTAGCTTTTGATGGTTGCCATGCAACGTCTTGCATCTCTTAGCTAGTTATTGTGGATGATAAAGATTTAATGTATGCATGGTCGCTGTTAGAAATATTTTCCATTACATCCTAATTTTTTTAATAACACAATCCAGAAATTTTTGCATTCCATCCAAATTGATCGAGCTCCCGAAGTGTATTATGGAAATTGTTGGCGAGGATAAGAGTAGCGACTTGTTGTGAGCGAGGATAAAACCTGGGCCCTTGTGGTTCACAGCCGAGTAACAAAAGTAATACTCATGTCTCTTAGCTGTTAGCTGGCTTATAAGGTTCACCACAGGAGAATCGATAAGCCATTTGAGTGCTCATTTGTATATTCCCAAAATGACTGGTTGAAATTCAAGTCCGAATCAAAGAATTTATTGATTAAAGAATTTACAGCTCTTTGAAAATTAATGTTTTCTACAAGAGACGAGCAAGTTGAAATAATAGTAATAGGCTGTGTAGACTGCTATTGCCGTTGCATTCGCTATCTTCTGTTATGGGGGTCCATTCTTTAATTTTTGCTATGCTGAAGCCTTTAAAGAGTTTTTTTTTCTGCTGGGAAATTCATTTTCACCACTTACTAGAAAATGAAAATAACGAGATTATATTAAATTCCAAATCTTTGATTATAGTTGATTTCGTAAATATTTTGGAAATCCCTGAAGTCATTTAACTCGCAGCTGTCGAATAATTTACCCCATTCATGCGAGGCTATAATTCTTATTCTTAAAGAAATATGTAGAAAGATTTGAAATGTTGGATGTAAAGATGGAAAGCTTGAAATTTATTTTCTTCATATTAAAGCATTCAACAAGCATTCATTTCGAAATCGTGATTCAATGACTAAAAATGAGTTCTTCTCGTATCTAATGATTATTTCAGCAGCACTAGTATTAGGGTAAAAAAAATCTTCTGCACAATGAGAAGCTTCCAATGCAATACCAAAACGAATATATCCAATTTTGTTGAAAAAATTTCGTAGTAAATAACTATTAGATCTATTTAATCTGCTAAGCTGTAAATCCCAAAATTAATGATGTTTGCGAACAATATTTTTCTGCAATATAAGAATAATACGAAAATAATGTAATAAACAGTAATCGCAGTGTATGGATAATTCCGTTTACATCTGTGAATATACAACATTTTTGTGATAAAATACTCTTTCATATGAAGATTTTCTGACATTTTATAAAGTGCCTTCTATTTTTTGTGACAAATTGTATTTGTCTGTTTAGATTCTGAAAAATATCTTATTATTATCCAATGATTCAATTTATTACAGAATTATTTTAGAAGCCTAAAAATATCTTTATTATAAACTTATAATAATTCAATTTAAATAGATCTTTTTAAATCTTAAATTCCGGAAACTTTTTCAATACAATCTGCATAAATAAAATTTTCCATTAGTTGCATCCATTTGAAGATCTTTTTAAATGTATTTAATGTTTCATAAATTAAATGTAAAATTTCTAATTTTTTTTAGGTATCTCGACATTTGTAGGAAAATTATTAAATAGCTTTTAAATTCTAATTCTTTTTTTCCCTCTTTAATTTTCTTTTTCCGGCTTAGGATTCTTGATTGGTTCGGCCGGCCAACCATTCACGAATCGTCTGTATTTGAAAAAGCATTATTTGATCGCCATGCCTGATCAGCATGGTGATCAATATGCTTTAAACGAACGGGTTTTAGCTTCCATTTATAGCGTGATTAATTTACATTTCTTAAGTTTTTTTATGAATAAAATATTGTCATTTATTATTAGCAAAATAACGAATGGATGCAATTAATAGGAATAGCTTGGATTAATCTTAAACTGCTTTTTGCTATTGGTAAAATGTATTCCTCTCTTAAAAAGTTAGATTTCAAAATCGTGTGGTTGTACTTGTTTGTAAAGCTATGTGTTTAAAAAAGAATCTTGTAGTATATTATGAACCGTTGATTTATACAAACTGACTATCAAAATGCATATTTAAACTATGTGACTGTGTTATGAAATTAGAAAAGCATTTTCAAATTACTTGACTGGTTTCAGTTGAAGAGAAGCATGATTTTGAAGTGGAATGGCAAAATACTTCTCAATGCGGTGCGATTAAAAAAAATTACCTACAACTTCAGAACCATTTGCACAGCTCATTAACTTATTTTTGCCGCTTAGTTAAATTAGTCCTTTTTCTATGAGCCCCAAGCTCTGAAAGAACAATTCTAGTGAACTTAATGCCAAGTGGTTGTATAGAGCCTTCTCTGGAAATGGAAGTGAATATGAAACATGGCTGAGTTGCTTAGCGGAATCTCGTATCACGTGTAGGATACATGCAGAATTCTAGCCCGTTACACATTTAGCGAGATCGAAATCCTTCTATGAAATCTTTTGGTGCAATTGTCATGCAGTGAAGAAAATTAGAATGATTGAATCGAATAGTTTGATAATGATACATCAACATTATACCCAAAACATGAGTAACAGAATTGGGGTTCGAAAAAGATTAAGAGCAGATTTGAAAGCAATGACATCGAACTTGAATCAACACCAATTCAAATTTTGATCCTAAATTACCAAGTTTTTAATGTTTTAAAGATTGTTTTGTTACTTTAAAATCTTGATAGACGTTTGACTAAAAACCTGGGAGTGTATACCTCTTCGTAGCCTGATCAGAAAGGTTCAGGATTCCTATTATTTTGAAGATTTGTTTAATTTAAAATAGTTCAATTTTTTTTAGAATCTATTCGACAGAATTCTCAATTTAAGAATGGATTTTAGAATCTACAATCTCTGGAAGAAAAGATATTTAGCTATTAAACTAGAAATGTACTTACTCAATTTTCTTTTAATAAAACATCAGAACCGCCTGATGTCAATTCTCTAAACCAACCTCTCAAGGATGCCAATAAGACTGCCTGTTGCTGATACTAAATGTTTCTCCTCTCGTTGATAAAATGCAGAATAACATCACAAGAAATCGGCTGCTGACATTTTTCTCTGTTCCACACAATCTTCACCCGACTTCCACGATTCTTCATATAAAGGAGGTGTTCTTTCATTTACGGCATCAATCATCTAGTCATTTTATAAAAAGGTAAGATCCTGAATTTTGATAAATGTGGAAAAAGGAATATTCAATTTGGTAATGATGCGTTAACATCAATGAAATGTTTCGAATTATTTTTCATTGATTATATTCTTTTATTCCAGTTAATCACCAAAAGTTCAGAACATCTCTTCAATAATAGACTTGATTAACCAGTTAACTGTTTTAGAAGAATTGACTCGTCATAGAAGTACAACATTTTGCGTTATGACGATTTCATTCAATGACGGTTATTATATTTATATAATTGTTTAATTTATAATTATATATATTTTTTATGACGGTTTAATTGCACATTTCCCGTAGAGGTTGAAACGGT
>JAPMOR010071254.1:0-49423 GCA_026543865.1 Argiope aurantia
AATTAAACGACGGAAACGGTTTAGAATTAAGCAAATAATTAATTAAGAACAATAATGGAATTTGATTTGAGAAGGTAAACCAAGTTTTATATATTTTTTATTGAATATTTCTTAGTTTATAAGGTTTGTTCTCTTAGAACAAATAGTTTATACACATGATTTCGTTATATTTGTATTACATAAATAAACAATAATTATTTTCGAAAGCTCTACACGTGAATTCAAAATTTATTTTTAAAGTAATTCTACCTTCATTTTATATTGATAGGTCCCGTTAATTAATAAAATAATTTATTCAATAAAATACATAAGTGTTAATCAAATGATCTTATCAATTTATCATCTAATAAGCACATTCATTTAAAATATGTCAAATTCCGAAATTTGTTTAAATTAACGATTTAAACAAATTATTATTACTTCTTTATGTATTATAAATAACATTAAAACAAATTATTTAAATCTTCAAGTTATTATACTCAACAAAAATATAATGTTATACAAGCCGAATTCGTCGCCCAGTAGTTTCCTGACGTACTGATATCAGAATCCAAAACATCAATTTATTTATCTTATCAAATTTCTTTAAATTTCATTTGATCATAATAAAAGGATGTTTCTATTTTAAATTATATCTGACTTTTTATTTATACAATAAACAAAGAGTATTCTGAATGATTGGCTACGATTAATGAACGAAATCGTTCCAGTTGTTGAAACTGGAGACTCAACCAATGTTTTATTTTGAAATACCTCTAAAAATTGGACAGTAGTGATAACAACCTTTGACGTGTCTAGAGATCATGAGCTTTCAGTATGATTATGGTGGTTTGATTTTTTCAATGTATCTTTCCATATAGATTATAGAGTGAAATTGTGTTTTCGAAATTTCTTTCAAATATGGAGGATGGTAAAGGGTAATAAAATCATCGACAGTAAACGTAAGGGACATGAACGTTCATATTAAACAAAAGGGGTAAAATTAGGTCAATTGTTGTGCTTTGGAGGCTAGTTTTTTGTTTCTGTTAATCATTTTAAATACATAAATTGATCCTTTTTTAAATGTTCTCACATTTAACTGAAAAATAATTTCAAAACCAAACAGTCCTAATTTCATCAAGGTATTGCGGTAGACGCTCGATACAGTTTAGGGTTTGGGACTAGAAGGTTGTGGGTGGAAGATATTACTGCATAGGTCCCATAAGATCTGTTGAACGTCGATTCTTCTTCCGCAGCGTCATCTGAAAATTTGGAGAGGAAATGTTTCTGGTCTAATGTCGTACTTGTCATAACGAAGTTCAATATTATATGGTTTCTCCAAAAATAACCCACACACATACATATATGTATTTAAAAAAAGGAAGTTAATCTATATAAATCAAAATGTACTAAAACTTATCTTTATTAATGCATTTACCTATAGTAAGATTTCCATCATAATATAGGATTATGATGATAGTTATAGTCATCGTTACCATTTTATGCAATAAACTTCTTTATGTTATAATTGGTTATCAATAGACAACCATTATTATCGGAACTTCAGATATTTAATGATAAATTTCTATACTTATAAAAGGAAGTGTTTGTATGTGTATGTGGAAGTGCTCTATAAAGCAAACCATTAAATGCAGAACATCCAAATTAGTTTAGAATTATAAATATAATTTATAAAGGAAAAAGGTATATCTCTAAGTAATGCTTTAGAATTTTGATTAGTTAAAAGTTAAACTCAATATTGAAGAATTGTCACCTTGACTTCCGAAAATATTATAGCACAAGTTTGATTTTGAAACCATTAAAAAATTTAAAAATATCTTTTTTAATGATACCATTTTAAAAACATTTTGATTTGTCTGAAGTTTGAATATTTTAAAAAAATTATCTTTTTGTATGAATCTTAAACAATACATTACGTTACTGCAATGAAATTCAAACCTTGGTTTACTTCATCATATATTTAATTACGTGATTTCCTGCTGTTTTTGTAAACAGAGGCAGGAAGGTTTTGTTAATTTTGCCGAGCAATTTCCATTAAGAACCAGAAAGGGAAATTACATCACCGCTAAAGACAACATGCAATTTTAAATAGATTAACGAGACATTTAAGTTTTTAATGGCATTACGATGTCAAAATACTCGATTTCATTAGATAAATTTCTCTTCGGTTGAGATAGTTATAGACATAAGAAATTTGATTTAAATTAAACAAAACCAATATTTGGCACCAGCAATTGGTACATAACCAATATTTTGGCTTTGACAACCAATAAGTGGATGCCAAAAGGGTCTAATAATTTAAGAAATTTAATTTACATAAATTGGTGAAATAACTTATTTGTTAGTAAAATTAAATTGTTAGTACAATTTGGTTAATCAATGAGCATACTGACATTTTGCTGTTTAAAGTAGTTCTCTGTGAAATGAAAGCAATCATGTGAAATGTAAGGGTAGTACGGGCAGAATTATATATAATATAACTTAATAGAACTTTTAAACTACTTATAGTTTTTGAAGAACGAGCTTATATTAAAACTAGTAACCTTTTGCCAAAAAGCTGGAACTCTGCAGATATTGGTTTAAATTAATTTCAATGAAATTATTCAGTTATAACTTCAAGAGCATCATTCCACCAAATTGTCAGACGTTAAAGCAGTTTTATTTTAATTGTTTTGCATATGTTGTGTGCAATATGCAAATACCGTTTCTAATGTAGGCAAGTAAGTACATGACATTATAACACTATTACAATGCAAATGTGCAGTTCTTCTATCTTCTAAATTTTGCGATGACTTCATTTTTTCATTTTTGTAAAGTATATTAAACAGAATCCTTCTACCTTTGCTTTCGAAAAAGAAGAAAATAACGTAATAAAATATTTTAATGAATACGGTTACGGTTTATGAATACGGTTTGAATACGGTTACTGTTTGAAATTCAGAATAATATGAATACGGTTTGAAATTCAGCATAAAAATAAATCTATTGCCGGAAATTAGGGGAAAAATATTTTTAAAAAGTTAGCAAAATTCAGGAAATATTTACGAGCTATTAAATTGCTATCATTAAAAAGCAATTTTTAATTTTTTTAATCGTATGAATTTACTTTTGTGCATTTATATATTCAGAAGTTATCGCGGGAAAACTTAAATCTAACTTAATTTTAATTAACTAAAATACTAAATTAAATTTCTAAAGTGCACATTTTGATTTTCTAACGCTAAATTTGATACCTATAGGTGAAACGGTTGGACTGTAGAAAACCAACATACACATATTCTCCTTTATTGTTAATAGAGATTAAAAATTAACATTCTTATTAAGAATTTTTTTTATCGGAGCAGGTTTTCACAATACCAGCTAACTTATTCCAATTAGAGATTTAAAAATCATTTTTATTATCTTGTTATAAGCATTTAAATAAAGAATTATTTCAACAAGTCAGTTTGAATCAAAATCTATTCTTGTCGATCTTCAGCAACGAAAAATTGAATTGACAACCTAATGTTACTCACGTGCTTGACTCTAGAAATCTGGACCAACGATAACGATAATGAGATTGATTTTCTCGATGAATCTAAGCATAACGATAATGCTATGTAATGCATCGTTGAATTTTAGATTAGAATCTGTTGGCGTCTAGTAAATTCAAGTTTAGAATTATCTTCAAAAGATACTTAGTATTCCGAGAATTGCTAATCATATATTGAAGGATCTACATGTTAGTGTAGCGTGAATATGATGAACTACTATGAAATGCTATATTTAAAGGCTGTAAGATAGTGTTGAAATCAGTTTCAAATTGATAAATAATTTTTAAAACAGCTTTTTTGTATTGTAAAATAAATAAATAAAAAGGTAATTCTTTTTGTCACTGATGCTAATCATCTTTCGTTTTTTACATCTTAACTTTGATAAAGGAAAACCTTTTTTTTCATATCAGAACGTAAACGATTATTTGAAAAAACAATGTAACTGTATTCCTATAGAATTAATAAGAATTCTTTTTGTGAAAGTGAAATTGAGTTGAAATGCAAAAGCTGATTAAAACAAAACAAAATAGCTATTATTCTTTATAAAACACTTCGTTTTGATTTTATTTTGAAATCTTCTTGATCATTTGTTTGAATTATAATATTTAAAGGCAAATAATGTGTTATTTGTTGCTGTAATTTATAATAATATTATTAATTTACAGTAATATCATTTATGCGTATAAAAAGATTTATAATTATTTATATGTCTTTCGTACAAAATATTTTTCTTTTCTTGAAGAATTTACGCGCACATGCTCTTTGAGGGAAAAAAAGAGAGAGAGAGAAAAAAAGGAATTATATTATTTGGACTAATCGATTAAAAAACTAAAAAATTTAAATAAATCTAATTCATTGTAGAAATTTAACAATCAGAAAAAGAAATATTCTGGGCGAACCAATTAGATGACTAAAATAATTTTTAAGTGGATATTTTTAATAGAATATCAGAGATTTCTATTTTTTGCTTACACAAAGTAAACAAAGAGTAGTGTGAAATGTAATCATCAAAAACTTCAACCAAGAGATTTTGACGAGTCTCTATGTTTGACTTAGACCTCAATGAGCAGGAAAAATTATTTTTGGAATTATGTCAATGTCTGCCTGAGAAAGCGATAACAAAGAAACTGATACATTTAGAAATCTGATACGTGATGTTTACATATAAATGGTAAATGTGTATGAAATTTTCAAGGAAATCTGTCCACCAGTCAGTGAATGTAAAAAAAATTATAACTCAAAAACGGAATGAGTTACATATATAAAATTTACCATAAGATTTTTTTTATTAGAATTATTAATACATGTCAAATTTTAAACGAAATCTTCCACAGTAGATTGTCTGTTTCTTCTTTTATATGTCAATATGATAGCTAAAAATCTAAGAAGATAGATATATTGTTGAAATATAAGACTTTAAATTCCAAATTGTAAATACGTATCTATGTTTGATTATAAATATATATTTTTTGGACATTAACTAAGGTTTACACTTTCGATTTTATTCTGTAAAGTATACACATTTCAACTTACATAGACAGTAATTAATAGTAGATCCATTTCATCAAAGTCAAATTTTTGAACTAATTAAATAAAAAAAGTGAAAACTTAAATAAATGCCTTTCATAGCAGTAATTTAGCAGCCATGTTTGTTTGTTTTAAAAATAAAATGTCATTTTTTTATCTATATAAAGTGAGCAAAGATAGTCTCCACTTTTGAGACCTCCCTGACCAAGAAAAACTATTTTTGGATTTATGTCTATCTGCCTGCTTGCGAAAGCGATTACTCAGAAACGGAAACATTTAGAAGACTGACATTTGATATGTGATGATTACATCTAAATTGCAAATGTGTATTAAATTTTCCAGGAAATCTGTTAACAAGCATATGTCCACCTGTCCGTGAATATGTGAAAAATGATACCTCAGAAACTGAACTTGTAAGACTGATGAAATATGCCTTGTATTATTTCATTAGAATTGTAGATACGTGCCAAATTTTGTGAGAAATTCGTCACCGCTGATTGTCTGCTTCTTCGTGTGTGTGTGAATATGATAGCTAAAAAATGCAATATGTTATTGGATTTCTGGACCTTGAAATTCAAATTGTAGATATGTAAAATTGTAGATATTGTAGACAACATATATATCAATATTTGACAACATCAGTGAATGGATGCACTTTGTGTTAAATCATATAACAATGTATCTTCATAACTCAAAAACACAATTATCTTGCACATATGAAGTTTATTGAGTAATCTGTATACCTAAATTGACCTTCGAGACTAATTTTATGTCCAGGGAATTTATCTAAACAGCTGCAAACAGCCTTCTTGATTTTCTTTATTGTAGATGCAGATAATTGTTACGCAGATAAACAATAAAAAAATTGCATGTTACATGTCAATTCTATAATTTCGAAGGGAGATATATTTCTGTGAATAATGTTAGTGATATAATTACATTTAATATCACTTTTATTTGAATTAACCGCTTTTGGTGAGCAATTGGAATATTGGTAATTAAATCTTTTTTGTATAACTTATTCACAATTCTTTGAATAAATCATTCTTAGACCCCAAATTGTTACATGCGATGAAATGCATTATTTTAATAGCTTTGCAGTTTTTTATTGTACACTTGGCTCTTTCTTAATGGAGTTGAATCCCATTACAACATACTGACAAAAAAATCAAATGTCTGAGTGATCTATTGCAAATTGTGCATTGTCTATCTTTTTTTCTTTCACAAATTGAGCGTATTCTAAATGGAAAACTTTTTAATTAATTTTGAACAATGATATGGCAGAAATCACGCAATAAATATGTTATAAAACGGTTTCAAATTCATTGTAACAATAAAAGCTATTGTTGAGAATAATGGAAAAAAGTGGTTTTTTTTTCATTTATCAAAATTTTGAAAATTATATTGTATGGCAATGAAGTTAGTATTATTAAAGATACAACTTTTTAAAATTTGAAACAAGTATAAATATTATTTTTGTCCAATAACGTTCTCAAATAGTTATTGTGAAAAACGCTAAAATCTCGTCTAATTTTTGTTCAGACAAAATTTTAACAAACCCCCCCCCCCTTGAGATGTATAATTTTATGATGAGAAATGCACAATATGGAGCTACCTATGGATGTATCAAGATAGGTAGCTCTAGTCGGACAGTTTTCTTAAGCCAAGACACACACACGTAAACATGAACACACACCTTTACTATTTGTAAAATGTTTCTGCATTATTATTAGACTTTGTAAGATTATTGCATACAAAAATAAAAATAATTCCACTGTACATACAGGCAATGTAAATAAATCCGAACCAAAAGGAAAAGAAAATTGAATCAATTTACAATGTCAACTCTATGAAAAATCTTGTTTATCAACAGTATACAATATATGCAACACATATATTGATTCATAAGTGCAATTTTTTCTGTTACATACACTTCACTTTATTTAATTTTAATTTTTGAAATAATTTGAACACTTTAATTCAATCTTCTTTTTTTTAATTTAATTATTCTTAGCTGTAGATCAAGGATATCATAAAGAAAAATTAATTCAAAAATTGTGAAAAATATTTTTTATTTATTTATTGAATGCTATTCCAACAGAAGAAACGATTCCAACAGCAGACGAAAGTATTAAAAAACAGAAAAAGCGTCCCTACATATTCAAGAATGCATTCAATCCCGTTTTCACTCAAGTTGAAAATATTCTCACATTTTTAATGTTGCAATAGTTTAACTTAACGGTCTGGAATATGCAGCATGCTTCATTTTGAGGTGTCAGTTATTCTTCAGTCACGCCCAAAGGGCGACGTTCAATCCAGTTAAGTGTGAAAAGAAGGATAAAAATTTAACGTATGTTGGCTTCGATAAGAATGCTAAGGATTTATTTGAAATTCGGGACTTCTTCCAGCACATAAAGTAACTAAAGGAAACAGGATCTTCTAAGTGTGTTAAAATATTGATGTAACTGATTATTTGAAATGCTGCATAGTTATTTTTTAAACATTTTTTTTTCGGATAATCTCATTCCGGTTCGTGGTTTTTTAAAATTTTTGTTGTTGTTGCTGTTACTGTTTTGAATACAAAGAAAAGGAAAAGAGAATATTATAGTCGCCTGGAAAGAGTGTCCTTTCTTAAATGTAATTTTAAATAAATTTAAAGGATGTTCGAATTTATAGTTTGAAACATTTTTCAGATAATGTTTTAAACGTAATACACTTTAATTTTACTCTTAATTCTATAACAATGATAACATACACATAAAAAGTATATTTGTATATTAGCGTATAAATTCAGTTACTGAAGCAAGGGAAAGTGTTATTTTAATATTATTTTAAATATTTTGAAAAATATTAAAATTAGAGAAAAAGAATAAAATTGCAATTTCTGAAAATAATTTTTTTTTAATTTTAAAATGATAAGTGAAAATTGTTTGTGTGCATTATATGCTTCGACATTATTAAAGGAAAACATCAGCCTTTCAATTAATCATTACTTTAGAAGTTTAATTAAGATTTTGAGAAATCTTTTATTAATAAATACTTACTTCTTTCTCAAAAGCAGTTATTTGTATGCATATTTGGTCCATTGTCTGTCCCGTTTTGAACAATTTTTTTACCATGTATATCAGATGACTCAGCTTATAGATAATATCGAGTCTGACAGTATTTTCATAATGAAATTTGACCACAAGATTTTGACGATTTTCATTTTATCATTCTTTCTTGATTTTGAAAAAAAAAAAATCATTTTTGGTATTATGTCTGAAGATTCCTCTCAGAGAACTGTAATTCAAAACGCAGTGAGTTGGATAGATGGAGTTTATGATACTATTTCATCATTAGAATTTTAGATATATATCAAAATTTGGACGAAATTTTTAATAATTTGGTGTCTGCCGGTTCATATATTCCAGTATATCTGAGAAAGATCACTTAACAACACAACGATTTAGAGAAATTGTAGACATACATCAAAATTTTGGGAGAACTCTGGTGGTTCTGCGTATTTGAAAGAGATAATTTACAATGGGTGTTCAATTGAAAAGGTACGAAACGTCGTAACAACGTAATCATTAACATATTTGCCTATGCCGCTATGGGAAAACGCATCGAGACATCTAGGGATGTGATTGGAATCTCCGGCGTAGATTTGAGCATGCGGGTGCCCGCATGAGCCGGAGAGAGCAGAGGCTCTAATGAAGAGCGCCGTTCAATTGACGTGGCAGGTCCTCTACTTTTTGAATTCCTCGAGCACAGAAGAACCATAAACTCCGATGCGCACTTGAGACACTCTGGAGACTACGCAGGTCCAACAAGAACAAAGCACCGGGGCTACTTTAGGAAGGGGTGCATCTGCTCCATGATAACGCGCGTCCACACGTCTCCAGGGTCACACACGCGGAACTGGCCAAGTTCAAGTGGGAGCAGCTCGACCATCCGCCCTACGGCTCGCACATGTCGCCCTGCGATTTTCATGTGTTTGGTCCCCTGAAAAAAACACCTGAAAAGGAAGCGCTTCAATTCTCGAACGGCGAACTCAAGGACTCTGTGAAGGACTGGGTCTGGTCACGGCCACAGGAATTCTGGGAACAAGGAATCCTTCCGCTCTTTAATCAATGGGATCGTTGAGCTTAGGCCTATGGTGTATACTTTGAATAAAGTCTTCATTTATACCCATAGTGTAGTTTCATACCTTTTCATTTGAACACCCCTTGTAATAACGCAAAAAAAAAAAATAGATATATTAATTTCTTTGGATGTTTGCTCCAAAATTGAAGACATGTGCCAAAACTATGGATGAAATCCATCAAAGAGCAGACTATATTTCTGTTTCTTTAAATCTCTCCGTGTTTAATAAGGTAATCAAGATTGTGAGAAGCTAGATAATTAAAATTTGTATGCGTTTTTTATGACAAAATAGAAAAATCAAATATTGGGCTTTGTAAGTGAAGAAAAGAGGACCCAAAATGCACACTATTATTTTCACTATTCACTGATAAAATATTCACAAATTATTCAACATTGTGGAAGTATTGGAATAAGTTGAGAGAGGAATTTTCCACCTTGCGGTTTTATAATAATTATAAGTTCAGTACTTCCTGGCATAAAGCTACAGAGAAAGAAAAAATTTTGCGAATTATGGTTTTGTCGAAGGAAGAATATTTTCGCTGTTTTAAAAAAACAAAAAAAATCTCATTCAATTTCTGATTGTTTATAGCAATTAATTTTTTCACAGTACCAAAAATTAGATAAATTCCACAACTAAATTAAAGTTTGATTATATTAAAAAAATTAATACCAATTTCTAGAATATAAATTATATGTCCAAAAAGGATTTAAATATTATTTAGGTTTCATTATAATTTTAAGCTTAGTGCTTCCAAGAATAAAGCTTCAGAAAAAGGATAAATTGTGTGAATTATAGTTCATTTTGTGCCAAGAGAAGAATACTCCAGATGATTTAAAAAAAAAAAAAAAAGATCGTCTGCTGTAACTGTTTTGCCATTCACTTTTGGCAACTAATTAGTTCGCCAAGTATATTGCTTGTATTTGATTCTAATTAAATCTCTTGATGTTCATGGTTCTAGTTAAGGATTTAATGTTCTATAATGCCCATAACTTCCAGAAAAACCTATTTTTAAGCTCTTGAGAACTATTAAAACAGTGTTAATTTATAATTACTTTGCACTTGTTAACTTTTTTGTGTTCATGAACTTCCCTAACGCCAAGTTCCATGACGTAATAAAATCCCAACTGTCCAGATAACCCATCGTCTAATTTCATGCGATCTTTGTTGCAAATGTTATTTTGTTTTCTGACTCCTAACTTTAACCTCTTTATTTGCTAAGAAATTAAACAGAATTTTTCTACTTTAGTTTTCTTATGATGGAAAAAAAATCAATTTATGAAACAATAAAAATAGTTGGTATTTCATTGCAACATAATAAAATATAAATAATAAGAAATAAATTTGTATATCAATAAAATATAAATATAAAATTATTAAAATTTTGAAGAAAAAGCGTGTCTTCTAGATTAATTTCATTAAAAGGATAATTTTTTCTAAATTTTAAATTGCTGCAAAATTTATGTAACAATATTTTAGAAAATTATCTCCAAGAGGGCCAAAATCTTGCTTAATTTTTATTACTTAAAATTATGATAAAATTAAATAAAAGGAAAAAAGAAATTATTCTGAAGTGTATATTTTCAATAAATATTTCCCTTCAAATAATATTTGTGCCGAATTTTGTAAATCTGAGACAAACAGTCTAGCCTATAAGGAGCCAATAGACGCATGCACATTCAGATACTCATTTTTATTATTACTAGTCAAAATAAAGGTAGAGATATTCCAGAAGGTCAGTACCAATAAGAGACAATTTAAAAATAATAAATAATTTTCGTTTAATTTTGCAGAAATGCTGAAAGTTGAGTACTTAATAATGAACATTAAAAATTCCAACGCAATTCCAAAGTAAGAGACCTTTTTTAAAAAGATGAGCATATTTCAGCTGCCGCGAAATAACTTTTGCGGAACTGCTCGTTTCTGAGCTGCTGAAATGCCATAACAAATTTAGCATATTTCTTGCAAGTTGTCATTGCTACCGACAATTCTTTATAAATTAAAATGCTTCAGTTCACACAATGTGCAGGTTTCATAATTCTTTTTATATATATATAAGTTTAACCACAACAAAACGAAATTTATCGAGCGCGAACTTTGTGAAACCTTGGCAACGGATATTTGCAGTGAGATAAGCAGGTGGTTTTGAAACAAATGGATGACTGACACTAATCGGCATATAGCTAATGGAAAGAATTTTCCAAAGATAAAATTGCAGAGATTTTTTTTTTCTGACTGTAGTTCCATGCGTTCGCTATCCAAGATTTCGGAAAACTGCATATAAAAAGAACATAGCAAATACATGTGAAGCAATGGCATTTATATGTTGTGCAACGCAAATAAAGATTGCTTTAATAACTGAATTTGACTCAATGAAAAAAGAAAGTGGCTTTATTAACATTTTATCGCTAACAGAAACGAAATAAGAATGTTGTCGTAAATTCTGCTTATTCAATTTAACACATTTATTAAATGAGGAATTTAATGTAAAACAACCGTTCACAATCTTGAGTGGTAAATTACATTATAGTGTTTAAAAACTGGAACTCTATACGATGATTTTTAATTACTTAATTATAGTTTGCATGGAGATTCATTCTTGTGTTGTCGCAACCAATGTCATAAAAAAAACAGCACACATTAGCATTAAGCAATTTGCTATCTTAGATACTTAATATTAACCAAAATTTGATGGAAGCAGCACATTTGGCAGATATCAAACGATAATTGATCGTCTCAATAAATAACGTCTTTTAAATAAAACAACAACAAAAAAGATATTTGACAAAAATACTCATCCCTAAATCTACATTATTTTTAAACTGAATTATGAACTTTTTATACAATATGCAATGACAAAAAATACAAATTCTGCTGAAAATAAAATTTTTTAAAGAAGTATTTATTTTTTTAGGGGATAAAACTTCGATACTGAAAAAAAAAATGAAATTTTATATAAGCGATAAAAACTGATAAAACCAGGACAGTTTTGAATCTAAAATTTTTGTCTTGAATACAAGAAATGTTCTCGATTAACTCAATTTCAGCTTATAAGTAAATTATTTATTTTAAAGAGAAAAATATATTTATCAAATAGTTAAATTACAAGAAAATTCCGCAACTGTAATCGTTAATTCATTAAATATAATTGCTCTAATATGACAAGGAAGATATAAGGTTGAAGATAAAATAAAAAACTGTAACGATAAATTGCTTTTTTTTATTTTCTACTTTTTTTTAGAATTTTAAAAATAATCAACTATTTTATTATGTTTGATTTTTTTTGTTTTTATTTGTGGATTTCTGATGATTAATTCAATGCCTCCACCGGAGTCTTGCCATGAAATTTAAAAATTGTAATTTTTTATAATATCGATTTTCTTTTATGTTATGTTTATTTAATGCTTTCATCAAAAGGCAATATATCTTATAAAACCACAGATATAATTCAAAACAAAGATTGCATTTTTTTAAATATATAAAACATATCAGAAATACGAAGTTAACTAACCGTTTTTTTTTTTTTAATGAGCGTGTCCCAATTTTATTTTACTCAAAAAAGCGCGATTACTCGGGTATTCAAACTACAGATTATTGTTACATAATCCGTTTACTGAAGCATAAAAGCTCTTTTGAAAAATAAATAAATAACTAAAGTCTCAATGAAATTCAAAACAATTATGACTCGTTCAATTTTGCAAATAATTCCTTTTGTTAATGAATTAAAATATAGTAAATGTAGGAAATGTTCAAAAATGCTAAATATCCAGTAAAAAGAGTAGATAAAAATTGAATTCATCACAAAAAAATGATAATTTTCAAATGTTTGCGGAAAATTGCCTAATTTAATGCTTCTCTGTGATTTATTACTAAAACCAAATTAAATTTTGTTTTAATCAAAGGCAAAAAAAAAAAAATCATGAGCAAATTTGGTTCTTGTAGTATTGCTCCAATTTAAAAATTCCCTATGAAAAAAAGCTGGCATCTTTTTGATTAAAGTGTTTTTTGTTATGTATAGGAAATATGTCATACTATTTTTCAAATTTCTTCATTGTTGATGAGATTGATTAGAAATTTCTTTTATAAAAGGATTGGTTATATGAATAATACCGAGCAAATGAACATTTTTTTAAAAATACGTTTTGTGCATTTTTCAGATTTTTCTTGATCAAAACAAGAAATATTTTCTAGAATTCTTTGCTGTAGAATCTGTAAGAAAACATTCAAGATGCTTTCTAAACAAGATAATAAAATGAAAATAAAATGATAATAAAAAGAAAATGAAAAGATAATAAAAGTAAAAACAAAACAAAAAAAATACACAAATAAAAACATTCAAATTTTGGCAAAAAAAAAAAAAAAATGATGAATTAATTGCTAAAATAATAAAAAAAGCTAATATTAAAGGAAAGCAAAAAATCTTCAATGTAAGGCTCTTTTTTTTAATTTCAATACGACCCTTTGATTAATCTGTCAAAAAATTTCTGAGAGAAAATTTAAGTTTTCCTTCTGTTTCAAAAATCAACTTTATAAAATTGTTCACAAGGAAATATTCATCCAAGAAATTATTAGTACATTAGTCATCGAATGAGTAAATCTGATGGGAAACCACTACTCAGATTCAAAGGCATTTCAGCTCTTTGGAGTGATTTTAAACCACATTATAGCGCATTCATAATCAATCTTTTAATTCATCTTTTTTTAAAAACAACACAAAAACTTTTTTACTTCGTCATATACCGTAACTCTTATTTATTAAAACTTTCATTACATTATTCATAACACATTCATTAAATTTACTGTTATTACTGTTAGATTACTTATTTAAAAAAATGTTTTATTTCAATGGAAAATCCGAGGAAACCGCAGAAAACACTTAAGTGACGACATTGAGGTGGCATAAAGAAAATCGAAGAAACCAAGCATATCCGCTGTTCGTGCTGCCATCTATGGAATAAGATAATCAAAATATGTTCAAATGAATAAAAATTATTTTGTTCTAACTTGTAACTATGGGGAAAAAAAACAAACAAACCTGGTTATAATCATAGTAATAATAATAATCATAAAAAATATCAGTCTAAAATTCTATATTGTGTTGAACGACCTAATGAAGAGAATACATTTTTTAATCTTAGTTATTTTAACAGAGTATGCAACCGGCAGTAACATTTCTTAATATTACCTAAATTGAATTGATGCAAAAAAATAATAAATAAAACTTATAATCATCACTCTACCCTACCTCTCAAAGGAATAAAAACATGTATAGTTGCTGCAGTTTGACCAGTAAAACACTAAATAATGAGTCATGGCGCCATCTGATGTAAAAATAAAATTTATTTGTGACAATTTACTTGGTTAAATTGTTTACACACATGGCGCCATCTTTTGTGACAAAATTTGTTAATTTCTTTTTTAAATGCTAATATCGAAGCCAATTTTTCAACATGTTTCCATTAATACTAAATATTTAAAATATGAAATAAACATTTTTTAATTAATTAAAGCAGTTTAAAAGAAAATCCAGACTTAAAAAGGGTCCTCAAATGTAAGAGGATTATTTACATTATTTTAATTATTTAATATTTAAATAGGAAAAGGAATTTATAGATAAATGGAATGATTAACAAATAGATATAAATGATTAAAAGAATTATGATTAGAAAAAATTACAGATAAGATAATACAAATATTTGCTCAACATTTCTGAACAAAAAATTTCAGTTTCACAAATCTGTGTGGATAAGTCATTTTAATCATCAATAAGTGGAATTAAAATGTTTGCAATAACTTAGCATGATTAATAATTGTTCCTTTTATGTAGATACGACAAAAACTTTTTTACAGGAGATAAATTTACAAAATTTCTATAACAGTATTTGAAAGACTTTAAAAAGTATCTTAAACTTTTTCTAATTCTCTAATTGAAGAACTGTTCATTTTTTAAAATTTATTTTTCTCCTTCTACATATGGAAAAATAGTTTTACTCTATTAAAATCATGAATCTTTTACTCTATTATTTCAAAAAATATTAAAAGGAATCCTTAGGCATTTTTTTCCAAATATCGCAGTTGAAAATATTTATTATTGATATTTATTATTATTTTTTTTAAATATTTTTTAAAAATTTATTTGTAGCTGAATTTAAGCCCTCAGTAATATAAAAACAACACACTTTTCAATTAAGGCAATATAATAATTTCTAACTTATATTAATTTAATTCAAATTAACTGTAAACTTTTTGATTACTAAAACATGAAAAAATATATTTGTTGAATGGCATTTATACGGTTTTTTTTGTAAAAAAAATACAAAAGATATTAAAAATATTTCTTTTTGAATCGTTGAAAAAAAATTCGAAACGGAAGATTTTTCTTGAATTTTTAAAAGAAAGAAAACATC
The DNA here is from genome assembly GCA_026543865.1 of Argiope aurantia. Taxonomy (NCBI): domain Eukaryota; kingdom Metazoa; phylum Arthropoda; class Arachnida; order Araneae; family Araneidae; genus Argiope; species Argiope aurantia. The sequence goes on from JAPMOR010071254.1 coordinate 15,594, forward strand.
GTTTTCTTTTTTTTATATATAAAATTTATTCACAAGTTTAAATCGAATAAAAGCCAATAAAAATTTTATAACTTTAAAGAAAACTATTGTGCTTGGAGCTTATTTTCAACTAAAATCTGTTCAAAAAAATAAACCCCAAAGAATTATTTAAAAAAATAATAAGTAAAATTCTGCTGCTTTAAAATTGTTATAAAATTAAATTTTTAAATCGAAGGCATTCAAAATTATTTTTAGAACAATTTTATGCAAAATAATGGAAAATATATTTAGCATTTAATTTAAAATTTTAATTATGGTATTATTAAGAGGAATTTAAATTTAGTTTTTGTAAGGATAAATATCCCTGAGGAATCTATGGGAAGCCTTCATTACAGGACAAATGAAATTAAGCTAATTATCTAAGTATTGGTTATCAATTGCTTTACATTTATTCTGAATTTATGGATTTTTTTAAAAAAAATCTTTTAATAAGCACAATGGAATTCAAAATTAAAATGCTATGTTTTATCTGTTATATATCACCTGAGCATTTAGCTTCATTAACATCGCATTTTCCTTACGCTAGATGTGTTTTGTTAACTTTCCAACAGGTAATATTAGTATTACATCAAATATATGAAACTCATTAATTGTTTAATTAAAATAATTTAAACTTTCTATGTAATAAGCCAAATTGTGAATACAAGATTAATATAATACATTATATACATACCTCATATTATACCTCATACTTCATATTATAATACATTATATATTATAATATGGGGAACTTATCTAATTCGCATTCGGCTGGCAATGCGATTTTTCCCCCTTTTTTATATAAAATTTTCTATTTTTACTACGTTAATATATTTTGGGTTATTGAATGTTACTTTGATCAGCAAAATAAAAATCTACAGTAGAATTTATTTAGTGAAATGTTTTCATTAGTTCAATCATTCTCACGTTATACTCTAAACGACGCTAGTGTATAATTTTTAAAGACTTTAATTTTTTTAAGAACTTGATTATTGTGCAATGTATTTACTAAAGAACATAGTAAAGATTTTTTTTTAATTATTATTATTCTAAAAAAACTCATTATGAATGAATTTCTACACTTATTTTCAAATTTCGTTGTGCAGTTATATTCTGTAAGAAGTTTGTTAATTTAAATAGCTTATTTATTTACTGAAACTATCATTTAAATAATTGATAAAGTATAGTATTTTCGCTAAGCATGTAGCGACGAGGTACATCACTTCACAGAACGACATAAGAGCGAATGAAATATTCATCTCCATGATTATATACTGTGAGTTTCTGATAGGGATTTCTTTACACGTGTTGATTTAAGTAAGAGATTTATAGGGATCTTTTAAAAGAATTTGTTTAGATCGATAAACTTGTATCCCTTCACTCAGAATGTGGGAATTTGTCGATTTTAGCAATTTTACAGAGCTTCTGTTGTATTAATTAAATAATATGTATATCTATAAAACAACTATGCTTTTCAATTTAGGTATATGACAATTTTATTGAAAATTCAGAACAAGAAACAGCTGCATTTCCTTTCATCGGCTGAACTCCATTATTTATGAAATCAGAAGAGAAAATTGTAGACAGAGAAAGTGAAATGTAATTTACATTTAATATCTGGTTAAATCTATTTTCCATGCAAATAGGGATTTTTTGTTTAAAATTTGATGCTTTCTCTTGTTGTATTCACTTTTCAATCCATTTTTATAACCATATTTTATCATCATCAAAATATTTTTCATCAGAATTCATATTTTGGAATAATGTATTTTTATTTTGGTGTTTTGAGGTTCGAAAAAGCCTTCTTCCCCTGCTTTATGACTGCTATTTCAAGATCCTATTCCTTTTCTGATTATTTTAATTAAATCATGTTGAAACCGAAACCACAGGTTGAAATAGTAAGTGATATGCACATTCTGAAAAATGGAAAGTTTCCAAAAAAGTAATTTGGCATCATTCCTACACAACATTAATAGAAATAAATTTTGAAAAAAAAATCCTTATGTATCTTAATTAATTATGAAGGTACAATATTTTGCCCACTTTATTAAAAGGGATATCTTTTTCATAAATTGCCTACGAGTTTATAAAAGTGGATGTGAAAAATGATATTTTGTCTTCGCTTTAGTTGATTAAAAAAAGAGATATAAAAAAAGTCTAAATATATTTTTTTCTCTAAGTTTCATCAGTAAAATAATGAATAAGCTACCACTTTTCGTGAATTTGGCTTTTTTCCAGTTCAGAATGATTTTTGCTTATTTGCACCCAGTTGATAAAAAGTCTTCATAGAAAGTTGATTAAACTCTTTTTAGTTGATAATTATTAAGAAATGAGTACAACGGTAAATAAAATATTAATGAAAAGGAAATAATGAATATTGCTTTAATATCTTTTAAAACGTTTTTTTGCTCTTATCAAAAATAATATCATATTCATGTGACCTTAATATTATAGAAAAAAATGTGTTTCTAAATATTAAAATTTAAAAATTTTTGTGTTAGCTCCTTTTTCAACTCATTTGTTTAGCAGTATTATTCCATTTAGAATACTTAGAGATACATTTAGAATTTTTTTTCTTCTGTAAAGTGAAATATTAGGTCATTTTAAGAGTGGATTTTTTTTTTTAGTTAAACATGATTACTTATAAAAGAAAAATTATTTATACAATTTGCAGAAAAGATATTGCTTGGAAAATATTTCAAAAATTATTTATTTTTGACAAACATCAACTAACCATTCCTACCAGTCAGAATAGGAACATTCTCTCTCAAAGGAAACTTTTCTGTTCAGTTTTGCAATGACAGGTCTTCGTCAAGTAATAAATTTACACTCTTGCAACTCAGTCATGTAACTAGATATCTGTAAATACATGCTGCCATCTATCGTTCTAAAAGCTTAATAAACATTGGTAACCAAATTCCTTGAATTTGTTTTTGTTTAATACTAGATCTTGAATGTTTTTGAGAGATTTGGTGGTCTGAAGGTAAACTCTTAAGTTCAAAAATAATATATTTGCTATCCTGGAATTCGAATTAGTGAAAATTCATCAACTACTACTCGTTATATTTGTTATTTTGATCGTAATTAAAAAAGTATTGCCAAATTAGTTGCAATCATTTAATCGCTTACAAATTATCATATTCGTTAAAAACAACTTCTGTCTTCTTCCAGATTGAGAAGCCAATTAAATTAAACTAAATTAATTCTAGATAGATTTTTCTTACTAGATAAACTACGCATTTCGAGATTAAAACATGATTTGAAATATATTCGTATAGGAATATTACTATGAGCTCTTGATTTAGTGTTCCTTTTCTGTTTTGTATACTTTTTTTTCACTTGAATAGTAAAGAGAAATTTTATTGACCTTTCATTCCTTTTCTAATATGTTATAATTATCAGATGTTCTTCACTTGTGTCCTCTATTAGAATACACATTTCAATAATTCCAGAATTTAAATATATGATTTAATTAAATTTTGATTTCATACTAATGGTATATTTTAATACCAAATTTGGAAAATAATTATTTTTAGTATCCTAAAGATTTATAATATTGAATCAAAAATTAAGTATTATATGCGGGAGATAATTAAAATAAAGTAGTTCTCTTTTTAGAGCTGTAATAGATGTTTTTAAAAACAGTTTATATTAAATTTATTCCCTTGACAACTGCTTTAGAACTCTTTTTTGTATCGTTTTGAAATTTTTTTCAAATATGTATGCCATTATGAGAAAAAAAAAATCAAACGAGGAAATTCAAAGAATGGCAGAGATAGAGAATTTAATAAGCTTAATAAATATTTTAAGTTTCCACAGAGGTTTTACAAGAATTCCGATACACTATTATAACTGCAAAAATCGCGGATCGAAAAACACTATTCCAACATTTGAATTAATTCATTTAATATTCTTCTTCTTCATTATGATATCTTCGAGGAAATTCTGGTTAGTAAATAAATCGGAGAAAAAATAAAATAATAATAATAATAATAATAATAAACTGAAAAAGATTAGAGATTAAGGAAAGAAGAACATAAAACATATCGATTTTTCCTTGCAGTTATCGGTAGGCCTCATTCCACAGGTTTCAGTACTGGAATATGATGAAAACATGCCTAGAAACAAATAAAGAATATTTTATTAGAGTAAAGGGGGAAATAATTGGTAATAATACAATGCCCACTGCAACAAATCTTTGATCTATTTCCGAAAAATTTATGAATGATATACATAATTGATTAAAATGAACTGTAAAAATTTAAATTAAAAAAGATTTACTGTAAAATAAATCAATTAACTGGTAAAAGATTTATTTAAATATCTATTACAGTATAAAGCTCCTAACGTAAAATTTAGAGATTAATAAAATAAAAAAAAAGTTCAGTTTCAAAAAAAAAAACTCGAAAATAGCAAGTATATCTAAATTTGTATTTGGATAAAAAGCAAATAAAATATGAAATAAATTAAAATTGCATCTTAGCGAATTATTACATCGAACAATGATCCATAGCAATATATAATTTTTTCAGTAAGCAAAAACACAATGCATCCAATTTTTTTAAAAAGAAATTACAAGAGAACAAGATATTTTTCTACGTCTCCTTATTTTGTTAAGACTTTTATCAATATATTTAATAAGTAATTAATTAATCCACAAACAAATTATTATTCAATGTCTTGTTGTTTTGTTAAGACTTCTATGAAGGTATCTACTTTTATAAATATTTAATTAAGATATGCACAAATTATTGCAGTGATTAAATGAACATTCTCGTAAAACTAAACGTATTGGAAGAAAAGGTCTAGTAATCCTCACGTCTTTTAAATTTGAAAATAATAATTGAAATAAGTTTATCTCCTGCACAGTGTTTTATTTAAATGTAATAAACGTGATGTTGCAATAAAAAAAACATATTTTGCGAATTGAGAGAGTCCGTGAAATAATTCTTTTGTAGTATGATAGAGATTACAATATATATGAAACTAATTGTCATTTAGACTTTATATTCAAAATATTTAACCAAAAGAATGTGAATGACTGTAATAGCTAAAATATAAAATATAAAGTGAAACAGTTAATAAAAGTTTCCGCCTTTTTCATAAACTAAAATCTAATCAACACTTATTTTTTCAATTAATTATAATGCCATCATTTAAAAAAATATATTTCCATATCATTACAGTCATTACAGTTATGTTGATGTCGCAGCTTCATTGGCTCCATTACTTTAATATACTTCAATAAATTATTTGGACATTTTTTCCCTTCAGAATTTTAATTTAATAAATATTTGATAAATCTGGCCAGAAGCGATTTTTATCAGAGAAATCAATAAAATCAAAAAATCATCCCTTTTAAATGTAATATGATGAAGTGCTGTTTTGAGCTATAAAAAGCGTTCTGATCATAAAACGTAACAAATTCAACAAATTCTAAAAATCATAAATTTTTTAGTCTAAAATTTATTACCAAACCATACATTATCACTTTTATCTATCTTATTTAGATTTAATTACTTTATCGAGATTCTTATTAAAATATTCGATAAACTGGAAAAAGTATAATTTTAACGCTTAAATAAACAATTAAAAATTTATAACCTTTTAAAAAGTTTAATAAAAATCAGGAAAAATTAGGGGAGAGTTGCAGTGCGTAGGATATATAATAATACTCTTTTAGTCAAGTAACAATATGATCCTAACAACACCCCTCGGATATATAATGAATCATTATATCATTTAAAACATATTTAATCACCTATTGTATTCAAACATCAAAATATCTAATTAAAAATTCGATGAATTGGAACAAGAATATTTCTTTCTATCTATTTTTTCGATTTAATTGTTTTATTTGAACTCTCATTGAATTTTTAAAATAAACTGGAATCGATATAATTTTAAATAAGCTATTGAAATTTAGAAAATAAAAAAATAATGTCAATTAGATCAATATGAAAAGACATTTAAGAAGAGTTGTGATGAATGACAGATATTATACTATGTTGGTAAGAAAGATCTGAGACCTGACAGCAATTTTCTAGTTTATAAAACATAACTATATCATATAAATCAATAACAACAATTAGATCAATATCAACAAAAACTGAAGAAGAGTTGAAATGAATTGCAGATATAATATTAGTAAGATAGATCTGAGATCTGACAGTAATTTTGTGGTTTAGAATAACTAACTATAATATATTAATCAGTAGGAATTAGATCAATATCAACGTGAAATGAAGAAGAGTTACAATAAATGGCAAGTATAATACTCTGTTAGATAGATCTATCTGGGACCTAACAGCAGTTTTCTTCTCTAAAATAACTAATTATACCATATTAATCAGTAACAATATCAACAAAAAATGAAGAAGAGTTGTAGTGAATGACATATATAATATTCTGCAGGTAAAATAGATCTCAGACCTTACAGCAATTTTTCTAGTCTAGAATAACTAATTATACCATATTCATCAGTAGCAATTAGATCAATAAAACAAACACTAAAAAAGAGTTGCAATGAATGACAAGCATAATACTTTGTTGGTAAGATAGATCTATCTGAGACCTGACAACAATTTTCTGATATAGAATAACTAACTATACCATATTAATCAATAGTAATTAGATCAATCTGAACAGAAACTAAAGAAGAGTTGCAATGAATGGAAGATATAATACTCTGTTGGTAAGATTGATCTATCTGAGACTTGACAGCAATTTTCTGGTCTAAAATAACCAACCATACTATATTAATTCCTTTGTCGTTGTTTGAATTAGATTTTATGCACTCATCAAAATTCTTATTAAAAAAATCGATAAACTAAAGCATTAATATTCCTTATCAAAGAACTTAATAAAATGAAAATTATAACAATTTCTGTATCAATGTACTAAAATGGAGTGCCTCGAGTATAACTAAAAGTGTTTTAATAGGCATATTCTTTATCTTAAGTGGGTTATGGCAAGATATAAAAACGTATAGCCACACTTTATTTGAAATTCGTTGCCATATCGAAATTCCAAATCAAAATATTCGATAAAATGGAAAAGCAAGAAATTTTACTGGAATGCTTAATCAAATAAAATTATCGAACTGCTACAACGAGCTGCAAATATAGCGCTTCAGTTTCAAAATCAAATGACGTAAAATCAAATGACGCCCAAATTTGCCCAAGATGAATTATCATATCATACATAATCACGTCTCATTTGCTTTATGTCGACTTCATAATTCTTACCAGAAACCTAAACAAACCGTTTTAAAAAAGCAATTTCATAGATCACCGGAACAAGCGATTAGAAAAGAAACATCTGTGTCGAAACCTTCACGCTTTTGCCAAAGCAGCCATAACCTGCCGTGGATATGATTTATGAATGCTAAGTAAGCTCTTCGCGTCTCGCTCGTAAAACAACACTTCAAATAATCCGTTAAGTACTTACAAAACCCCACGCCCCCCAAAATGGCTTCCCAACTCAGCGGGTGTTTAGAAAAGCATCAGACGACTTAAAAAATTGTTTTCTTTCTTGCTTTCTTGTTTGATTAAAGAAAGAAAAGAAAAAAAAATTCTTCAGAGGGTTACATCTTACGTGTTTTTGTTTGATGGATATTGTTGATCGTTCTTTCGACCAGTGGAGTTTCAAACAACTTCTGGAATGTCACATCTTTCTACTTTTTCATTTGATGAGGAGAAGTTTTGTTTGAAGTAAGTGGCATGTGTTGAGATGAATTGCTTTTGAGTAAGTGCTTTTTCCCCACAGAAAATTGGCAGCGTTAAAATATTTTCTGGTGCATTTGTTGTGCCGTTATTAACGTATGGAATTCATCTGAGCGATTTTTCACGAAGAAATACATGCATAAAATGCGTCTTCTGAAAATTTAGCTGAGTTCTTTTATGAGTGAAGCAGATTGGTATTTGTAGATTCTAAAAAAGCCAAAACAGTATGATGTGTTCTTTTATAAATATTTCAAATACTCCAGCATATTTCATGAATATGTTACGGCATATGAATAAAATGTTTGACGTTACATCATTTCTTTTTTGAGTGAAGAAAACAATAATAAAATGTAACATTTCGGTTGGCATTCCGAATTTTATACAGATATAAAAATGTTGATGTTGACTTTATTGTGTCGTCTAATAGACATCAGATTTTAATATCATCGGAAAGTATTGAGAAAATTATGTAGATTCTTGCGAACTGCCCATGTTCTTCTTCCCAAAATTGTAACAAATTATCTGTTCTTCTGTAAAATGTCTTTATATTATATATATTAATTCTTTGGTTTCGATTTTAGCTGGAGTCCATTGTTGACAGCCTCTTCGGATGGCTCAACCGAGAAGCATTTGAAGAACCTCATACTAAAATAGTAAAATACATATAATTTTATGAGTTAAATCTGCATGAAAACAATATGTAATAAGTGCTTTCAAGTATATACAGATGTATAAAAAATTGGCTCGTACGTCTTGAAGTCTGTATACAGCTTTCATTCTATTAAATTTCAAGGAATATAACTAGCACTTAACTACTACAGGAATTAGAAACAATTTATATAATTTCTTTTTTCAGAGAAGTTAAAATACATTGGCCTGTATAAATTTTATAAATTATCTTTATAACCTACCGGGCAAACAAATAATTTTTAGTGCTGCAGAAAAATATGTTTAACCTGTATTTAAGTCAGTAATCTCATTTGCCAGATTTTTTTGTGAGGAAAAACAGCCAATATATTTTACAAAGAAATATTACGAAGCAAGCTGAATTTTATTTTCCTATCAAATTATACAGAGTTGATAAACATGTGTGGAACAGTAGGTACAATGAGTTTTTTGTATATTTTTGAATTTCAAAACAGTTTTTTTATTGTATATTTTTAGTGTATTGTTTTGTCTATGAACATATCATATTTTTACCTTTTTAACAGTCTAAATATTTCGGAACAGCTTTTATATTCATAGTCATTTTCGCCAAAAAATAATTTATCGCCACATTTTAGCGAAATGATAGAATGTGGTGCGAACGGCAGCAATAGCTTAACGGTAACAAAAGCGCCACCAAAAAATTGCCACACTCGCAAGGCGCCAAATGACTGTATATCAAAGCTTAAACAATATTTCTGAATGTGTGCAATAAAAAATGGTTTTGTAGTTATTTTTGATTATTTCTAAATATATTTTTATGTTTGTTTGATGTTGCGTGTCATGCCCATGTTATATCTGGTGGAGGTAGACTTAAGTTTAAAGCTAATTTTTCCTCTTGGGCGTTATGCAACGGGCAACGCTGTGCGGGTACTGCCAATTTTATTTTATATATTGACTGTTGCTTTAAAATTTAACAGTGGAATCAATTGATGCCAAGCGGTACCAATTCGACGTGGAGGACCAATTTAATCCTCCATTTCTAGTAATGATTAGATAGATAAATTGCGGTACGATCTCATCACCAGTCTCATAAACTATTTGCCAATCATTAAAATGTTTGCCAAACTGCCGCCATCTTGGATAACGATAAAATACGAAGTTTCAGTTGAGAATCCTTTATTGCTGAATTTGTAGAGTTGCAATTGAAATTTTGTGAACCATCACATTTAGCGATATTTCACTCGAACCAATAATTATGCTGCATCACAGAATGGATTTATTATTTATTCAGGCTGAAAGGAAACCTAAATTTGGAATCCAAGTCGTATATTTCAAGTCGGTAAAGAACTTAATGTTATAAAAGATAAATAAAGAGATAAGATGACATGGTGAAATAATTTGAGCTGTAATATTATGTTACTCATATATATGCATTATAAACTATTTTATGTATAGAATTGTAATAGATTGAAAAGTGAAGAATTATGAAATCAGCCATAGAAAATTTTAACCCATAAAATTTTGAAATGTATATGAATTTTAATAACATTAAATAGCTATTATAATAAAATCACAACTTGGTCAATCGTTCACATTTCAATATTAAGCTTGAAATGGATTCATAAAACTTATAAGTCGTATGACATGATTAAGTTGTTTATAATACCTTCTGTTTTACAAAAATCTGTATCTAATCATACTGAATATATGTTACGAAACAGTAATTAAAAATAAACAGTAAAATAGTATGCTTATTCCTTTTATATCTAGTTCTTACGCCGAAATGTTTAACTAACAACCGTAGTAATCGTTCCATAATAATGCGCAAAAAAAAAAAAAAAATGTGAAACAGCCAACCAGTATAACGTGCTACAAGATGCTTGTTGGAATTTTCTTCAAATAGAAATACTGGAACTATATCAAGAATAAGTAATAAGTATGTGTAATATATGATTTGAAATATAGTGTAAAATATTTTTTGACTGTAACTTTTTTATACCATACATGGAAGTGCAAATCTAATGGCATAAGAAATAAATAAAATACACGCATTCAAAACAGCATAAACACTTCTACCAATGTAGCCTTTCAAAACTATATCTTGTTAGAGTAATGATGTCTAGTACGGCTTTTGAAAAAGACGGTGATTGTCAAAAGAATGTCAGTACAGTAGATTCGAAGTTAATAAAGCAAAAATGGATGTTAGTACTGTACATTTTTTTCAAATAATTGGGCTCCTATCCGAAAAATTTCATTTTTAACTTTTGTACAGAATCTGATGTTTGTAAGTTTAATGCAAACTTTAATATAAATGCAATATAAAATTTCAGTTAGTGAAATGTACTTCGTTAGGAAGTAGTTATAAGATATTTCTTGAGTTTTACATAAATAAATGACAACTTAGAAGAGGAAATTCATTTTATTTATATTTTTCCATTATTTCCTTAGGTGCTATCTCATCGTATTATCATATACTATAAATTATAGTAAATATTAGAAAAATAAATTTATTTTTAATTTCTTTTATATTTTAAATTTACTAATAAATGTTAAAATAATTGCTACCCCATAATTAATCAATACAGTAGATTTGTCAACCAAAGAAAAATATTTATTGATGTTTAGTCATACAATATTCGGTGTAAAATACCAGCTATATTGATAGAATAAGCTTAAGCCTTGAGATGGAAAAAAAAATGAGCTACTTGATAAAAATAAGGAATTTGATATTAAAATAAATAACACGATCGTTGTTTTGAAGCTACGCTTAGTAAAAAAACAAACTTAATAAAGGGCAAGCTTATCTCTGTTTAGTTTCCAACTAAGAAGGGGAGGAACCGAGATAGAAAATAGTGTTCGAGATGAGATTTAGTATAATGCAGTTGTTTTTCCATACAAAATTGAGTTCCATATTAAATTGTTAATTTAATTTAAGTAATTTTGAATATTTAAAATAAACGCACTCATATTTATAATTATTTTTCTTCTAAAACTTGAATTGTAATCGATGAATTAGGAGAATAAATATTTATTTTTTGCATAAAAAATAAAAAATATAATAATTAAAGTTGTTTTTAAATTGTTAAATTAATTTGAAATAATTTCGAAAGAAAAACAAATAAAGAGAACAAGAATATTGTAGTACAAGACTAAATTCGGATGTCGTAAATGTTAAGCCAACGCCTTATCCACTATACTATTTGGGCGCTTGACAACGGTAACACATTATTAGTATATAAGTTATACTAAAAGTTTGAGAGCTCTTTTTCGAAATTCGCTGGCTATTGCGTTTTAATATTTTAATGAATGAACCTCCTAAAGGCATACTACCATTATATTAAACCTTACCCCGAACTCAATTTTCTATCTTCTGCAATCCAATGAATATGAAATAATCATATTTTGATAGCATGAGAGTGGGGACAGTAATTTCTCATTGGATGAATATGTATATTTTCTGTTTAATGAAATTTTCTTCAAAACATTGGTTTTAAATAACATATACATTTTATTTACTCTTTTGAAGAGTAGATAAGAAAGATAATTTTTATTTAATGATGTGATCCCGATTAATTTTTTTGCAAATTTATAAGTTTTAATTTTCAATTTCTAATGATTTCTTGAATGTCGGAGTTGGAGCAAAATTTCCCTTATCATTCATCTGAACCTCACACGCTCTTTCTCTATTAAAGAAGGTATATAATTCTAATTATCAACCTGTTGACGAAGCTATTACGACTGCTAAAAGCATAATATATTGCAAAGTATTATGAAAAGTAATGAAGACACTGAAATGAAGGATGAAAACGATAACGAAAAGGTTATTAATTAAACCTTCACAAGAAGAAATACTAATAGTATTTGAAACAGTATAGTTTCCAAGAAAAAAGAAAAGATAACATATTTCAATTTTTACGAAAGCGTGAACATTTTTATAGAATATTCGTCCTTTTTAGTAAATCTGCTTAAAATAGAATTAAAATAGAAACATTATCATGGTTTGAATTATGCATTAAAACAAATAAAGTGGACAAGGAAAGATTCAGACTTTGTTTTCTTCTTATTTTTTATATCTTATCATGCAAATTTCTACTTAACGAATTTTTTAAAAGGTTGTTTTTAATGAAATCATTGGCGTATTTAGGTATTTTGCGTACCTAACGAGTGCACATTAGAAGGTCTTATTTTCAAAGCTTGGCCAATTTAATTTCACATTTCCAGGCATTTTAATTTGATATTTCGCTTTAGATTTTTTTCTTCTAATAGGTGTTTATATTTTTACATATTTATTTACTAGCCGCCTTCGTTGACCAGTTGTTTTGTCAAAGTTAACGGTTGCTAAAATTTTCATTTAATTATTTTATATAACTTGCGCTTATATTTTTCGCCTGAACATAGTTATAAACTTTAAATTTTGAAAGACAAGTAGCTTGTATAGTTCAATGAATGATATATATCATTCTGTTTATCGCTCTCTGAATCTTCCTCACTTTCTGTCATCTAATCGTTAAAGTTAAACATGTTCGTTAAAAACATAAGAATACAAGGCAGACATGTTCAAGTTGAAGTGTTATGCATACTAGAATATGATTCAGGCAATATCTCAGAGAATTATTTAATAAACAGTTTTTTTGATTGAACAAAACATTCAGTGAACCTTGCTATAAGTCAACCATCTAACTCTCCGACCCCCCGAAGACACACGGATTTAAACCATAAAAACTGAATGACCGGACCACCGCATGAACCTTACTATAAGCCAACCATCTAACTCCCCGATGCGCCCGAAGGCACACGGATTTAAACCATAAAACTGAATGACCGGACCGCCACTACAGCAGCTGGCGGGAACTGTGGTTGAGTCCTAAGGGATGTACCGTGGCCATCACCGGCCACGGTACAACCCTTCCCGATGGAAGTACGTCCCGTCATCGATGGGAGGAGTTAGATCCCCCACGTATTAGTGTTCCCTCCAGGGTGGCGAGATCCAACCATCATGCCGAAAGCATCTCATCCTCATTTCGAGGTGCCCCCCCCCGGGGGGGGTTGAACCTTACTATAAAGAAAGTTTCAATCTATAAGAATGATAACATATTTTTTAGATCCAATTATATTACAGAAAAGAGCAGAAATGTTTAAAAAATAAGCACAATGACATTTTGAAAAATCATTCCTTACATGTAAAGTTAAACCTTAATTGCAAATGCAATAAAATTTTAAAAGATTTATGAAAAGCATTCTAAAAAAATATATTTAAAGTAGAAAATTAAATAATATTTTCATCCATAATGAAATATTCAAATTGAAATATTTGTAGTAATAATGAAAACCATCCGAGTCGCATGACAACTGTGGAATATATTGATGTTAAACAAATTTTAAAAATATGCTCAGACATTAATTAAAAATAGACAAAAATAGTTTTGCGATCAAATTGATATTATTAAAAGATTAATTTTAAAATGGTGCACAAGTCATTAAAAAAAAACTTTTGGCAGTTGTAGTGGAAATGTAACAAAATTTCAGTTAATTTTAATAAAAATTGTGGTAATTTGGTAGGTCTGATGGTATATTTTAATGACCGACAACAAATGCACACCGATATGCTTTCGCCTTTATTATTAGAAAATGTTATGATTTATTTCTTTGAACGGAATTTTATTTAATCAGGCGTTCTATATTTATAAATAATGTAGAAACTAAATAAATGTCATGTAAAAGAGAGAAATCTGACCAATTATATTTGATAAAGTTTTAATATTATCCCAATATTTTGTATTTCAAAGAATATATATTAAAAAATATTAAATGGCAACTAGGCTAATAACTCTTTTAAATTGACGCACTTGCTTTTTACTTCAATCTAGATGCCCTACGTAGTTGTCTAGTATGTCAGTGAGTTGAATGATAAGATTTCTTTTGCGACTCGACATCCCATTTTCAGTAATGCATTTTCATAACTGCTTTCATTTAAGGATATTGTTAGGAATCTATTATACAATGTTTTATTCATGTTAATATTTTGGAGGAAAATGAAATTTAAGGGAAATCTTAATGGTTGCTAATTCAATTAACTCTTGACTTCGACTATTCTGATGACAAAAAGCTCTGGAAAATATAAGAATTATGACTTTATCTTTATTAGAAGGCAAGAATTGGAAATTCTTCTAAAAACTCCAAATGATGTCAAGCTAGTATGAAAAACTATGTAATTCTGAAGCTTCTCACATGAGGGTTTTCTCACTGGTGTTGGGCTCGCAGAGTGAATGGGTAAGATGAATGATGAAGGTTATTATTGCTCTTTAGGTACCTGTTTGCTTTCTGCTTTTGTGGATAGTTTTTACAAATGTGTTCTCTTTGTTCATTCTAACTGCATTTTTATTAATTACGCTTCCTGTTTCGAGAAAATTTGCAGAATAAAGCGTCGTTTCCTTATTATAGATTTTCATTCACTAAGCACCCACCGGAGGGTTTTCGTTAATGTAGTATTTTAATTGAGAAAAAAATATATAATGTGAATTTTCATGCTTAATTGCATTTGTAAATATCTCAGTAAATTAGAAAGTACCGAATCCAAACGTTTTTCTTTTCTTACGCTGAATTCTTTCATATAAACTGAAATACAAGGAATAAAACCTAGTTTGATAAAGTAACCATCAGCACAGAAATGAAAATTTTGGCATTAATGCGGAGATAAAAAACAAACAAACAAATTTTTATGACACATACTAAAAAGGAATACGATCGTCACTTTGAAACACTACTTAATGAGGAGAACTAAAAAAAAAAAAAAAAAAAAAAAACGAACTGAAGGAAATAAAATTCTTTTTCTAACAGCTGTGATTTCGATTGATCCGAAGAAGGGAAACGCTTGTATTTCCATGGCTGCGATAACGAGGACCTTTCCTCGAAGAAGAAAAACTACCGTAATTTTTTATTCCTTTCGAATTCTGTTTTCCGAGAGAGATTTTAAATTAGTTTTCACAAAATAGCGTTTAAGAAGGACTCAACTTATGTCTGCTTGCATTAGCATTGTTTTGCAGCAATTCTCCCAATTCTTTAAATGGAATTCGTTTGTGCCGATTTTCAGTTTACTTGCTTCCTTAGAAGTAGTACTGATTTCTATCCGTCATTTTGTTCCTTCGCTTTAATTCGTATTTAGAGTTTTTCCTTTCCTTTTCTTTTCTATTATATTTAAGTGGATTTTCTTGATAAGTTATTGGTGATTACTGATGATCAATTTTCTGCTTGTCTGATTCGAGTAAAAAAATATTCTGCTTGTCTGATTCGAGTAAAAAAATAAATGTAATGAGATCTGCTGAAGTGAAACGAAGTGTTAAAAAAAGTATTTTTATTTTTGTACAAATTAAACAATATCTCGTAAATGATTTTTTTAAAACTTCAACTACTTTTGAAATTATTTATGACTAGCCACCTTTGGCAACCAGCCGGTTCGCCAGTATTAAAGTTCGCTAAAATGTTCAATTAATATTTTATGCAATTAGGTCTCGTAATTTTTTTAGTGAAATATTTTTCAGCTTCAAATTTTGATAGTTATATAATTCACTATTATGTAGGCCTTAAGCCATTCTGTTTTGTGTACACTTTTATGTGTTTAATTTGCAATGATAGTTTTTAATTTGAGTTTTTCTCAGTATGATGGCAATGCATTGATAATATTTAATTGCTTTCCCATTGACGTGCTTATTAAATTTAAGTTTTATCTTTGTTTTCTCTGAAATAAATTATAGAAAAATATGATTTAATATTTTTTTAAAGAAAATTCATTAAAATAGAAATTTAATTTAAAGGTTAAAACATTAGTATTAGCCTATAAATCGAACAGATTATTTTTTGAAGTAAAATTCAATTTTGTGTTGTAATATTTTCGAAAGTTGTAGTGGGAAAACGCCAAAATTTTTTTTAATACTTAATTAATTAGAATACTAAATAAAAATTTTAAAAATCGCTCGTAGGTGCACATTTCCGACCTCCAAGATATACATGTCCCAATTTTGGTAGCTATAGATCGAACAATTTGGCCTGTAGAGCGCCCCCCCCCGCACACGCACACGCACACACGTGCACACACACACAACACACGCACACACACACACACACATTTGATAAAATATGCATATAATTTATTCTTTAATAATAGTAAAAAAATTTTCAACTTCGACGCAATTTCAAAAATCCTAATAAACATCTAGAAATAAAATCATAATGTTTTTCAAATAAGATATCGGAATCTAATATAATTTTTGTACCTTTAAACGAAACTCAATCAATTAATGTCAAATAATTAACATCTATAGATATTATCTCGGGTTTTGATCCTGCGGTTGCATTTCATTTGGAAATAAGAGTTAATTATATTTCATAGAGTTTGGCTGAATGATAAAGTGAGTTGGATGAAATAATTTTATTTACATATATGGAATTAAGATTCATATGTAAACTCATATTTTGGAATTTCATTTTGAGCTTCTGCCAAGGCATGTAGCTGTTTTTATCATCTCTTTTGGCTGTGGGGTCGGAATAACATGTGGTGGTTAGTAGCAAAACATATATTGAAGGTTTAATTAAACTATACTCAAGTTGGTTTCACTACATCTCAGCTATTGTTAACAAATTTATTAAATTAGGAATACTGCGATTAATTGCTTTTTTTCCACGAAAGGAAATGCTTCTTTACAATTATCAAAAGTTTTGTAATTATATAGAAGTGTTTTCTTTCATAAATAACGTGAAAGAAAATTTAATACAAGTTTTACTACCTAATGCATTTAATTACAATAAAATCTGTGTGTCCTATTTGCAGTTAACCCTTTAAAAGGTCATTGTTTTCTTGTCATGATATACTAAAAATATTTTTAGTATTGAGATTGACTTAAAAAAAGTGATTCATTTAACTTATTAGATAAATTTAATTTTATTTATTAATTACTTCGGTTAATTAGCAATTAAATAACGATCAAGACACACCATTTTGTGTGAGATAAGGAAACGAAGCATGCAAGTTTCTGCTTTGTAAAATTTGTCAGAACTTATGGCAACGTGCATAACTTCATATAAAGATTGATGAATTTTGTAGGAACCATAGCTCTAAAAAGGGTTAATATATTTTGAATTTATGTTATGTACTGGCGAACAAGGACTTGATGAACCATTTAATGTTTCTTTCTTTCTAAAGAAAAATTTTATCTATCAATTTGATAATTATATATACTTTCCATTACAGTTTTATTCAAAAATATAATGTTAATAAAATGTTTACTTTTATTACTTAACATGTGAAATGTGTAATCAGGAATTCGAATATATAACTTTTAAGTTGATATCCAGTTCCCAAATGCAGTTTATAATCTGATCAAATCACCATTTTGCTCAAACACTTAGATGTCTAGACTAACGTTACGTCTTGTTTACAAAATACCTAATAGTAAGCATAATGTTATTTAACGTTATATGCGTTAATCTCAATTCCTCTAACATCCTATGGAATGGAATCTGTAGTACAAGAACCTTGTCTCCCCCAAACTAAATGATGTGAACAGTCCATGGCTTTGTTCCATGACCGCAGCGAAATCGAACAACTCATTCGATCGCATGATATTAACTTAATCGCGTGGTTTGAACGGCAGAAAACCATTAGTTATTAAGGGTCTCATTCATCACGCCAAATGGCCTGCTAATGACTTGGATTTCCGTACGTATAAAATTCTCTAAATAACCCGTAAAATTCCTTTTGTTCGTTATTTCTACGCATTTCCAATGCATGGACTATTGTGAATATTCTGGGAACAGTGGAAATAAGCGGAGATTAGATCTTTCAGGACAAATGACTTGAACCCAAGCTAATGTAGCACAGAATATCAATTAGGTATCGGAGCCAAGTGTCAAAGTAAGAGGATATTTGAAAGAATAATTCTGCTTAAGAATTTCGTAGATTACTTTGTGGTATTCGAAAGTTTGCAGACATTCAGTTTTAAATGACTTATTGCGTAATGATTAAAGTTTAGATTCTGGGATATATAAATGGTTAAGTTAAAATTACAGCTGCGTTTGGCTTTATGTAAGCTCTATCGAAAATTTTATCCTGGAAATTAATGATTTTCAAATTTTAATAAGTCAAATTTATGGAATTTGCAAGGAAGGAGTGTTGTGTTAAATGTTAAATAATATATTATATTGAAAATCATTTAATATCACTTTAATATCACCGAATTTCAACAATCAAAATTAATACTCATCTAAAGGATTAAAAATTATTGAAAAAAAAATGAAATTCTAAGGATTGTTTCGAAAATTGTTTTCATTCAGAGAAAGAATACGCAAGAATTATGCAGCAATGCATGCTGAATTGATGCATGCAATGATTATTACTAAGGGTACTTACAGAGAAAGAATGCTGGGAATAGTTACTTCTTGTTCCAAAATTATTCTGAAGAACAAGGACTTTCTTTATTCGTTTTGTTCGAGATAATAATTCGTTACAATAAATAAAATAAACAAATAAGGAATTTGCAGATTTTAAATACTGTCTATATTATCATTTTTTTTAATTTCTCTTTGACGTTACTCCTTCAAAAATACAAAAAGGAATGAAACGACGAATGAAATATTTAGGTTTGTATTTTTCATGGTATTTACATACATATTTCCAATGTACGTATATACATATTTCCAATTTAATATTATTAAAATCATTTAATACAGACTACTTACAATTTTTAATTCTGAATCAGATTGTTTTATGAGATGATAAATATTTAGAATTTCTCTCTCTAACATACATATACATATTGAGTGGTGGAAAGCTCAACAAAATCGAATCTTTCATTGCTAAATGTTGGTTAAAAATGTTAAAAATTGTTAAAAATGTATATTGAAATTTTTTTTAAAATATTATGTCTATTGAATTTGATCTTTGGCGACCGACAAAAGTTTATTCAAATTCAGGCACTGCAATTTTAGCCCTATTTTTTCGCACATTTGCATTTCTTTAACTGTTTTCTTCTGTGGAACGATTTGCAGTTTCAGCTGAGTTTATAGATATGTACTATTTGTGTATTTGTGGTGACGCTTTATAAGCCAGATAACAGCTACGAGACATGAGAAGTTTCTTTTGTCTTGTGGTCATGTTACTCGGCTACGAACCATAAGGTTACGAGTTCGATCCTCGCCTAGCGCCAATAGCAACATGGGTGACCCGGTGACGAAAATACGCAAACTTCATACAACTGTTGTGGCGCCCTCTACCAGAAATAAATAAATGGAAAAAAAGCTGATAAAAAAAGCAGCCAATAAATAAATAAAAAAAGTTGATAAAAATAATCAGCCAATAAATAAATAAATAAAGCTGATAAATAATCAGCCAATAAATAAATAAATAAAGCTGATAAATAATCAGTCAATAAATAAAAAAATGGATAAGGCGCAACAGACAATATATCACCACTAATAACAACAAAAGCAGGACAAAATATCATTCGTCTCACCTCCGACGCACTGGAAGGGAAGTAATGTGGTGACGCTTTATAAGCCAGATAACAGCTACGAGACATGAGAAATTTCTTTTGTCTTGTGGGCAACATATTCATTAATAAATTTAAAATAAGGGATATCCTTGTGTAAAAATCTATATGGAAATTATTTCTACACCATTCTTTATTATATGTGTATCATATTGCTCATGCATTCGACCTTACATTTCGATAAATATTTCTAAGTTTTCATATCTATGTCTTATTTATATATGCTACACTCTAAAGATCCATCTCTACATCCGGTATGAGATAATTAATTCTAGGGTTAAAAAAAAAAAAGAACGTGAAGAGAAAAGAGCTGATGATTCTGCTTTTATGAGAGACTTGGGGGGGATAAAAATGGCGTATTTTTGTTTTTTGGAACAAAAACGAAATGTTACTTAGAAAAAATATTTTAAAATTTTGTATTATTTGTTTTAAAATACTTATTTTATCAATATTTTGTTATGCTCCCATAGCCGAAGTAATAAAAATTATCAGCTGAGATTGGTTTTTCCTTTGTTGGAGTCAAATTATTGACAAGACATAGATATTTTGAATCATCTTTAGCATGGCGCAGCCACCAACTAGAATAAATAAACCCCAGAAAACTTTTACATACATGAAGTGTTTTTAAAACAGCCTTCATAGTTTTAAAGTGTCTAAATAACAGGTGCAAGAGATAATAATTCAGGAACCATAGCAGATCTGAGCTCCAAACCACCCAGTTTTAATCTGAAATCAACAATTGCAAATTTAATGTGTACCAGATCCACATGCATGACGGGTCTTTAGTGGAAATAGGTTTCGGATCTGAGGTTTTTTCAAGATGCAAAATTATCTGAAAATCTACACCATTTGTTACATATTTTACAAAAAAAGAAAAAAAATGTTACCAGTGTCCGCCATTTAGAAAAGATTTTATCAAGAAACGTTATTTGTCAAATAAAGAAGATTATTTTCATTAATCAACGATTGTTTTTGCAAGTAATCCTATTCACATCATAGTAAATGTAGAAACCTGAAAATCGTATCCATTTATTTCTAAACAAATTAAAAATAAAACTTTAAAAATAAAATCGTTTCATTTTTATAGTTAAGTTAATATGTGATTTTTAAATTTAGATTTCATATTAATTATTCTTTCAAGATAATAAGATAAAAAAAAGGAAAGAATCATCTTCCGTTAATTCATCCATCGTTCAAATTGTTCTTTGCATACATATAAATGTCTAATTTATATTTAATGCTCATTCAGGGTATAATTTGTCTTTAGAGTCATTCATTATGAATCTTTGTTTTACTCTTTCATTTATTTACTTTGTGTCAACTATAAAGGAACAAAAAGCTAAAAAACCCAAGGAAACTAGTTTGTCATGACATTTATTTTTTGCATTAATGATATGCAACGACGAAAAATGATTATATACCACAAAATGGGTTTTTATTTTCTTTATCTCAACCATTAAACTTATTTGAGATTTCTAGCTTCACTGGTGCACTTTTTTTTTCTGGTTATTAGCTTCTTTTGGGAATCATAAAACAAAAGGACTTAATCATTATGAAGTCACTCATTGTTTTTCCATTAGATAACGTATTTTCAAGTAAGGGTATATTTATTTGAGTTATGTGAGAAAAGAAACATGGTATTTAATATAAAGTCTTAAATAAGTTACTTTCAAGACAATTTTGTACTGCCATTACTTTATTCTTTTTTTTTTTTAATTTTTATATGTTATAATGTTTTAAATAAGAATAATCGAGCTTTACTTTAACTGAATTAAGATTGAAGATGAATCATAAGGTATATGACTATATTCGGAATAAATTTTTTGAAAAAACTCTAAAAAATAATGATATTTTTGAACATTTGCATAAAAAGGATTGAAATAAATATCTATGAAACCAAAATATATGTTAAGTTACAAAAGATTTTTTATAAATTGGAAAAAAGCCCTTTTTTGGATAAAAAGAAGTACAAAACAAAAATCTTATAATCTAGATGTTTATAAAATGTTTGGCTTAAAATTTTGAAGATAACTTAAGAAATATATTATCTAGTTATTGAGCCAAAAAATACTGTATTTCTGTCAATTCTTTAAATATTGGGGTTCGACTGATGAATAACAAGAAAATGTTTAATTTTTTTCACATTGTGTAGCATTAAAACAACTAAAAAGGTTTCTAAATGAATAAATTACTTATTTTCTAGTTCAGAAACTGCAGAATATATTGAGAGATTCTTATACCAAATTTGAACAAAAAATGTGCATTAGATTTTAATTTATGAGGTGATACGTAAGAAAATTCTATCAAAGATTAGAATAAAAGAAAATAGAATCTAAAGATGTAAAATAGCATTAGAACTTATGTAAATGCAAAATACAGTGTAACTTCTAAAAAAAATAGACTTAGAAACAAAATTCTAACGGTTTTACAAAGAAACCTGTTCAAACATTAAGCAGATTAAATAAATAAAAAAAAATTATAATTTCACTAAAACTCGACTTTTTAACGTAGTCACCAACTTTAATAAAAACTCTGAAAGTGTAAAAATACAAAATTTATAATCATAAATATTCCTTATTTGAATTAGAAGTTTATTATTTTGAGCATGATTGTCAATGATTGCATCAATCATTTATTATTAAATTTCGTACGAAAGAACAAAATTCAAAATTAATCTGATATTAATCGCTTAGAGTCCTATTTTTTCCATCTTTTATTTTAATTTTATTCATTATAATTTTTTTTGTGCAATCAGTCAATATGGTTTCCCAAACTTCTAAACAACGAAGTTTCGCAACCATATAGCACAGATTAGATAGAGTTTGATGCCAAAAAACCGTCAGTATCGAATTTTTTATTTTTTCCACATTTTTTGTGTGTTTATTTTTCCTCCTCTACTTGTTTTTGGAATTCCTTCAAGTATATATGAGATTGCAAAATAATATTTATATAAAAATATTTTATTATATTTTTACTCTTTTGATATTTATGTGAGAATTTTAAAATGCTTTCTGCTAGTTAAAAAAAAAAAAAAATTGTGACCCTTTTTCATTTTTCCCCAGAACTGAACTTGAATGTACCATTGATTTTGGTTTTTTTAACATAATTTAAAAGAAATATATCGAAATCCCTGTTTTAAATCAATCTGGCTTTAGAGAGTTATATAGAATATTAAATTTGCAAGCACATCAAAATGGTGATGTTAAGTAATAAAGGGAACTCTCCTCAGTTCACCTTTCCTGCTTATATTTTAGTATTTTACTACATTAAAAAAAACTTTTATATTTATGAGAGTATTTTAAACTTCCTTTCTAACAATTAAAAAAAATGTGTATCTCTTTCCCATCCCTCACTTGGAAATTAAGTTGAATGTTCTGTTATCTCAACCTTGATGCTCTTAACATAATTTGAAAGCAATCCATTGACATGAATGCTTTAAATTAATCAGACATCAGAATTTTATACAGAATATTAAATTTCAAACATATCCAAAAGGCGCTGTTAAAAGGAGACTCTTTTTTTTGTTGACCTTTCTGACTCATGTGAAAAATATTAAATCTAGCAATATAGTATAATAATATAAAATAAGTAAATATTTAACAAGTGTATTTAAGATTTGATACTATTCATATTTGTATTACACGATATATTTGAGAATATGACATTGCATTCAATAAAATGCCACTGAAGAATTTTATTGATCTTTCGATTCAATGGTATTTGGAATTTAGACAAAATCTTGCAAGAAAAGGAAATATTAAATTTTGATTATCATTGCATATAAAAGAACAAAACTTAAATAATGCTATAAAAGCACAAACTTAAATAATTCTATTAAACCATAAACTTAAATATTGTTTAAATCTAGCAATATAACATAATATTATAAAAGAAGTAAATATTTAACAAGCGTGTTTAAGATTTGAAACTGTTCATTTTTATATCACACGGCGCGTTTGAAAATATGACATTGTTTTCAATAAAATGCCATTGAAAAGTTTTATTGATCTTTCCGATTCAATAGTATTTGGAGTTTAGACAAAATCTTACAATAAATGGAAATATTCGATTTTGTTTATGGTTTCATATAACTTAAATAATGTCCCCCACCTTCTCTCTTTCGCAAAAAAGACACTATATTTTGTATTAAAAAGGTAAAATTTTCTTATTATCTTAGCTATACTTTATGAATCAACTTTTGCTTTTAAAAGTTGCATAATTAGTAGTAAAGGAGGTAAAGACTAATATAACAAATTATAAGGCTGGGCTTTAAAAATGGATAACTTTAAGGTGTAGAATACGTTTTAAAAGAAACTTCTATTCAATGCTTTCTACTAGCATTATGAAGCCCTTTATTGGTTGAATTATAGTCATAAAGTATTATAACAAACTGAATAATGTGCTCAAGATTATTCAATTTGTATCTTGAACTGTTAGGAATTTACTTGAACAGATTGTTCATCATTTTATATACAGTAATATCCTGTAAAATACCTATTGTAACAATTATAAAAGGAGTTATACAAAGATGAAAGATTGGAATCTACGGCAGAAAAAAAAGATATGGGGGCAGATTGCAAGAGTTGAGATAATGATAATAAGAAAGAGAGAGTAAATCAGAAGATACATAGTAAGTTTCCCTTTATAATTTTAGAGTAAAAGAAATTATGAGGAAATGTTTGTAGATATTTAAGTACTAATTTTAAATGTACTAATATGTTTGTATTCTAAATATGATTCCAATGTATTGAGGATGTACTGTAATTTCTGACTTTACAATAACCATCACACACTAGAATAAGATCTGCTAATTGATATTTATAAATTAATAATTGCTACATTAAATGCGAAAACTGATAATTTGATAATTTTGGTAAAGTTTGATAATTTCAAGTGGATGTAAGTGGATTTTATTTTGTTCATGGGCGGTAAGTACTTATATTAAAGCTCCCATTATAAAAATTCTCAACAATCTAATAAAAAAAGTTTTCATTTTTTATGTGTCAGGAATATTTACTAGTAAAACTAACAAGTATTTTTCATATCATTCATACAAAAGTAAAATTAAACAAATATATACCCCCTTGACCTATAACGAACATGAAAGAGAGATTGTTTGCTACGAATTTATTTTGGAATTCATCAGATACTATTTCAGGTTTTTATCTCACAATAATCTTTGATACAAAAAGACATTTATCGTTTATATATATATATATATATATATATTGTCATTTTATCGGTTATTTTTCAGTCGGAAATATTTAAGGCATGCTTATTTGAATTATTTAAGGCATACTTCAAACAAATATCTCAAAGATTAACAGGAAATTCAAATTTCTAAATACTACAAGGTTGTTCATAACAATCGTACTAATTATAAATGGCTACTAATTATAATTAATAATTTATGGCTACTTATAACTTAACGAAGAAATTAAGATGACAATGTTTTCTCTGCGTTCTTAATAATTACTCTGTGAGACATTTTAGTCATGCCAGTAATATCCTTGTAGTAGTCCACTTCTCGCCAAACACTTTAAGTTTGTTTCCGTAGCTATTGATGTATGCTCGGTAGCCACAGTCATATTGCACGCAGATATCAAAATCTTCTGAAATTATTTCTTCAGTTTTCATAGTTTAATTCAACTTTGTGTATTGTGATTTGACGATCTATAGTGATTACGTCATATGTAATGTGAATGTGAATCGCATGTTGCCCATGTGAATAATAAGCTTCCTTATTTTCGATTTTTTTTCGTAACCATTTTACAAAAGATGCCACAGCCATTCGTAATTGGTGTAATTGATATGAATAATTATTATTAGTAATTATTAGTATATGAGTAATTGATATTAGAAGTGTTTTTACTAAAAGTTTTTTAGATCTATTTATTTTTGTGTTTCAAATAAAATGAATTAAAAAATTGTTAGTAAAAAATAAAACAAAACAAAAAATTTAGAGAAAAAATGGAGAATAATTAAAATCTAAACGTAGAGTTTTATAATTTATAAACAAATTAAAAATACCACATTCATCTATTTCGGACGGTTTTTTTTACCAGTTTTGAGAAATTACATAAAAAAAGCATTATTTATTACTATTATTATTTTTGTTTTAGTAGCGTTGTGGTTGGCACTATTTATCTACAGAAATTGGAAGGGGAAAAGAAACTTGAAGAAAACGAGACATGGATCGAAGTCCTTCTGTTACGGATAACGTATTAAAATATGTATGAAGGCTGGAACCAACGAAATTACTTTAGTAATCCCGGTTGGGTAGAATAAGAAAGACAGGGGAAAAATTATTCCGATGAAAGGAGTTAGAAATCTGTTGGCTAAGTTTTGGAGATTTTTCTTATAGATTAATAATCTTTTATATTAATTTACAATTATATACTGTTTTTGTAGTTCTATATAAATAATGTGAAAATTAATTTAACAGAAGCCGTTTTTTTTAATATATTTTTATCACTGGCTTTATTTGTGATTTTTATTTATTAATGTTTATTTTGTATCAAAGGGACAAAAATGTCTGTAACATTTTGAGATTAATTATTTGAATTACATATATTTTGAATAGAACAAACTTGAAACAAGGTTCAATTTGTAAGAAGTTAAATATTAATAAGGGAGAGACAGTTTTTTTCACAAATTAAAAACTTTCTGCACATTGAATAATAAATTCATTTAAACTGATTAGTAATTGACATGGAGATATATTGTGTTAAATTATTATGCAAAATGTTTGCATAATATGAATTGGATTGGCAGTTTAAAGTCGTTTTGTGTACATTTATTCATCTTGACTTGTATATGTTTATGAAGATAAAATTTTGTAATAGATTTTTCTCTTATTTTCTATGTTCTAACAATTTGAAATTTTGAGCACTCGCATATTATAGATTATGTCACACAATTTTAATATCACCATAATTTAATTATCAGATAATTGATTAAAATTAGATTTACTAACAGCTACCACATCGAAAAATTAATTTGAGATAAAATTGACTTTCAAATTTTATAAAATTTAGAATACGAAATCTAAATTGAAATAAAAAATGAATAATAAAAACAAAATATTCTACTTTTCAGTTAATTACCCTAGTAGCACATATATATTGTACAATATTGTGTGATATTAAACAATATTTATGATATTGTATAATATAGTTAAATATTGAATAATATATTGTAATATCCTACAGTATTGTACAATATTGTGCTACCGGATAATAAAAGTGCATTGCAAATTTTTTTGGTAATAAGTTTTTCTCTAACAACAGTTGATCTGCAAATAACATCAGATTTTTAAATTTATTTTTTATTTTAGAAAAATGTATTAATTGATTTATTTTTCACCCTTGGATTAATATTAGTCGGCCAAAAGACAAACAAAATATCCTAGTTTATATGTATTAGGTACTTAATTTATTACTGTCGTTAAACTTAGCGAGAAAAAAAAAACAAACTGAAAAGGTTTGGGGTTTTTTTTCGAATTTCTTTTTGTTTGCAATTTTTGAAACAGCATTTAGACTTCAAAATTCGGTTGTCTTAACAGCCAGATGGAAGCTTTCAAAGGATTCCTCTTACGCTTTTTGACAACAACAAATTTATTTAAAAAAATCGCAGTTGTTATGACGATATATAAAATGACATCCACACTGAAAGATAAGAAAATTTTACTCGTAAAACCAGTGAATTCTTTCTTCTCATCTGATACCATACCTCTTTTTATACTAGATAAGATTTGAACTTTTTCTTGCTATCATAACTCTTTCATTTTTCTTTTGATTGCCAGAGGAATAATTTCCTCACAAAACTTTCTCATTTGTTTCTACATGAATTGAATTCGAAGAAGAAGAATTCTTTTTATTATTTCTTTTTCTAAAAATCGTTTTCTCTGTAAATTCAAGTTTTCCGTGCCTCTATTTGCCAAAGTGATTTCTAATCAGTATGGCAAATAAAATCCACTTTCTTTTTGCTTTATTGTCATAAGAGAAGTAGTTTTTACCTAAAATAGGATTCATATAGTTTTCTTTTTCTCTTGATTGCCGTATAATTGTGAAAATTGCTTTTTAATATGCCAAAGAGGTTTCTTATCTGTACGGGAAAGTAAAATTTTGAAAAATATAGAATGGGTCTACTAATAATAGAAGGTAATGTATGTGTGTGGGCATTGATTTCTAAATTACAGTATGTTTGACCTACAGCTATCGAATTCAACAGAAGTTTACTTTAGAGAAGGGAAATGTACTTATAGAAGAAATTTGTTTCTGAAATTTCAATTCATTATTTACACCATTTTGAAGTTTAAAAAATGATTTATCAAATTAGAACTAGTTTCTTTAATGTTCTATAGGATATTAGTTATTAAATCTGGTACAGATATGCGGAATTCGACGCAGTTTTTTTTTGAAATTTTTAATAATTAAATATTTGGTTAGATCTTAGTGATTTTCCACGATAAATCTTGAAAATTCCATTGCACAAACTAATTTTAGAACATTTAAAAAATTGTCTTCTTAAATATATCAATTTAATTGCTATGGAAATTTTTTTGCTGCTTTTAGTAAGTATAAAAAATATTTCTTCCATTTTTTATAACATAATAAAGAATAAATTTCATTGTTAAAATAAAATTCAAGCCGTTTTCAATGCTACGTTAGCTATTTATCTCAATCTCATGATTTTCTTCCATTATCTAAAGCTGATAATTCAGTAATATGATCATAAATATGTCATGATTTTCTTTCATTATCTAAAGCTGAAGTAGAAGAATTTTGTTTCATATCTATACAACTTATAGGAGGAATAAGAAAGTAAAGTTACAGTATTTTAGAAAGATTATACTGAAGGTGCGTTTCAAATAGTACAGTGATGTCATGGGAATTGATTATTAGGATGATTTATATATACAAAAGGCTGGCTAGACATGAGTTTGAAATTTGCATGAATCTGATGCTTTTTTTATGGAGAATCATGATCATTAAGTTATACGTGACAGTTTTCATTGAATTTAAATACAATCTGTATTCTTATCGGATTAGATGGTCATCAAAGGCATTTGTGCTAAATATGTGCATGGTCATAAAAAATGGTTAATTCGCATTGTTATATCTTCATGATACTTTTGATTTAGTTAAATATATTATTATGTTAATGCTGCTATTAAAACTACTTTCTTTAGAATATTAAGGTTTGTTCCCAGTGGTATTTATATATAAAACCTCATCACGTTAAACATTCTTTATCCGCGTTTAATCAAGAGGTATCAGACATTTTAGTGCTTTGAAAAATTTGTAAAATTGCATTTAAAATGCTATTCTCGTCTTCGGAGAACAGAATAAAAATAATGATTATGAAATTAAAATGTAGATGGCGCCACCTCTATCGGTCAATATTTCACTAAATTTTTATATTAATTGATAATTTAAGTAAAATATTCTGTTGTCATAAGAAAAGACTGCATAAAATTTTAGAACTCTATTACACGAAGAAATGAGTAAAAAATCAATTACAGAATTTCATTTGTACAAACGCGAAACATATGAAACTGAGTAAAAGCTTAGTGTTAATCAAATAAGACGAGTAGTAACGGTTTGTTACAATGAGTCGCTAGAGAGAGGACGAAAGACACCAGAGTGAACATAAACAAACACGAAGAGCGAGTACGAATCTGAAGATAGAGAGATGCGTGCATTCTGAGTAGTATAGCGATATGTCCGACATTGACCTGTGAAATTGCGCATAATATGTATGTGGATATTACACAACTGAATGAAAACCGTAGTCCTGGAAGCATGCTGATATGTGTCCTAATGGTAATTCTTAATTGTGTATTATGTGTATGAATTTGTGTTGTGTCCCGCTAACTTGCCATCCTTGACTAAATAAATTTTTCGAGACGGACCAAATGTATTTATTGTCTCCAACTACAATAAAATAGAGTAAGAAGAATGATAACACTTCCCAAATTAGACCTCATGTAGTTTTATTAGTTAAGTTAAGGGCGATAATCAAAGTAACCAAACTGAACAAAGATAAAACTTGTAAATAATAATACAATTATAGCATATCAATAAACCATTTTGATAGAAATATATTTAACATATTAAAACCATATTACCGATAGTCATATTTTAATGTAATCACATTTTAGTGAAAGCTGATTCATTTACTGATTTTTTTTCAGACCTAAATGTGCAGTTTCAATTTAGATTTATAATTTACCCTGCATCTCTAGGAGGAAAAAGGAAATATCAATATGATACAGTCCAAATGGAGTCGATTTTAGTTGTTAGAAAACTTTCACCATTTACATTTGGCATGTGATTGTAGAAATAATGTTAGTCAGAAAGAAAAAAAGGAAAAAAAAGTAAATTACAAGAAATTCTAGGTTAAAAATAATGAAAAACAAATGAAGAAAACATCAAATTTCAATCAACGATATTTAAAATAAATCCAAATAAATATTTATAATGTAATAAGTGCTGAAAATTTCCATGCTTAATTCTACGCTACAAATAGCAATAAACGGCTGTTGTGTCTAGAAAAATGCTTGCATTAGCAAAATTCTTATATTTTTAAGCGATTCGTGGGGAAATATCGTAAGTATTTGTGGTTTATTAATCGTAACTACCTTTTAATAACTTAAGTATTCATTCATAATTTGCATAAAGACATTCAACATTTTTTTTTCGATTTTAAAAGTAGAATTAAAAAAAAACAAACTTGGCGGCTGTTATGTTTTGCCTCGGATATGGAGAAATGTGAAAATGTGGAGAAATTGTAAAAATAAAACGAAAAGTATTAAAATTTTTATTCACTTTCCAATTATTTTATTAATTAAAATGTGCAAGATAGTAATTTTGTCAATTATTATTACATTACGTTGTGAAATTAATTATTATTAAGTAATTTGCAATGAATATAAAAAATATTTAACCAGTTAATATAAAAGTTGCAGTTAACACAAGTAAATAACTGCTTTCTTTCGCACACATTTTACGCCGAAATTTTAAAAATTAAGCTACGAACTTATTTTCTTTCATGAGAATCACTGGCCACGATGGCATATTTTTAAATGTCTTGGCTACGAGGCTCGAGTATCTTCAGTTCGAAACCAAAGGACCGCTAATCCAGTTCGATTTCACCAAAGGACTGCCATATTATCTTATTTGGTTTGGAAAAAATTACTGACCCAGCTGGAATAAACTTAAAAACGGTATGCCAGCTCAGGCGCTATTCTCGTTATTTGAATGTTGTTTAAAATTGCATAGTCTGTTGCAAAATATCCCTTACGTTATTCCAAAAAATGGATGTAAGTTTAATAAACTATACTCTAATATATTATCAGAAATGTTGCATGCATCTCTGCAAAATAGGGCAAAACCATTTTTATTTAGAAACACTATGTAAGTAAAATCCTCTTCTTCACTCCCTCTTTCTTATTTTTCTCTTTTGAACTTTTTTTCTTATATCTTTCATTTCCCCATACACTTTTTGCTTACTTTCATTTCTTATTAATTATAACACGATGGTTTTTTCCCCACAGCTTCCTTTTCAAGTAGGCCGGACATTTTTTTTATTAAATGAATCTTAATAAAAAATTAATTTTTATTAAGTGATATCATTCCAAGGTTAATCCTTAGAGAGAGATATGCTCCATTAGTAATGCATGCTAATATTTATTTAAGGCAGCAAGTAGTCGAACTACATGAACCAAACACCAATCGGATAAATCTCGCAATTTATGTTTGCTTCGAGTATAACAACTTGAATGTATTACAACTTGCTTCGAGAGTTTGTTGCAATCTACCCATAGTTTCAGACATTTTTATTGATTAATAAAAATATTAAGATTTGAAGAAAAGCATTTTTTTAATTAATACATTGATAAACAAATAAATAAAAATATTTTTGAAAAAGACATTTGACCTATTAGAAATCAATATTTATGGAATAATTTTTCCTCATTAACTAGTTAAAACGGAGAATACAATCGCAATGTCTTCCTATACGTTTCAGTTGGGCGCTGACTATGTTAATGTAATAGGGTCTGATAAAAATCATATTTAAAGAAATTTTTTATTCCGATTCAAAATTGTTGAGACTACGTATTCTTGCTGCAATTTGCCCCACGCTTCAATATTTTTTCTTTGTTTATTTTGTATACGAGGATACAAAAATAATTTTTCCAAAAAATACTGGTGAAGGAAACTTATACTTCTTGTTTAAAATGTCTGTAAATTGAATATCTCCAACATTATTTAATGATAAAAATTATTGAGACAAATATAAAATTTTGGTCAAATATTTGCTAAACTTTATAAATACGATAGTCAAAATTAGTTATTACTTTTTTAGGGTGTTCTGATGACAAAAGCAAAAATCAGAGTTTCTGATAATAGAATTTTTAACAACATAGTATAAACACATCGGCACAAAAATTGTAAACCTGTATAACCAAGCTATATGACTATTTTGCATCACTAAAAGGTTTTGGAAAGTACATGTTCTCAAATATTGAAATTTTCTGAGGGAAATAATAATAATAAAAAAACTATGAATCATTTGTTGAAGGAAAAAGACATTCCAGTGATAAATGAGATAACAGGGTTTTGTGAGTTGAGAAAGAACTATTTTCCTATAATTGAATTTTGAGTATATTAATCGAAAACGTAAACACTGGATAATTAACTCTTTCAGACTAATCAATTCAGTAGTTCCGACATAACATTTTTTAAAAATCAACTTCCAATTTACTGGTTTACAGAATTAACTTAGATTGATAAGAGTTATTTTTGGAAATCAAAAAAAGGACTCGTCAAATCTAATATCAGTTTCAACTTTCAAAAATTAACCTTTGAACATTTTTCTTCCTTTTTGCGTAATTCTATTATTGATTCTTAATATCGAAGAAGAGTTATTGAAATAAAGAGCATGATTTATGACTTTTTTACAAAGTTATTTTTTAACTAATTATTACGCTATCCGTATTTTAAACATTTTCGTAATTTATATTTATTAAATTAATTAATTAATTAATGTACTATAAAAAACTGGTATATTTAGATTAAGCTATCTATTATTTATTACACTATGTTTTTGTGTACAAATGTACATCAATACAAAAATATGATCTTTTTAAATATATTTTAGAGAAAAACAATTTAAACCATTTAATTTATTTTTCAGGTTGGTTATTTAGAGTACAGAATGTTGACAGAATTATCACCTTTTAATCAATCTGCTGGTAGTCATTCTGTTGATTATTTGCAGTTAATCTCACTTGTTCTGGTATATCAAGCCAAATGCTTCAGCCATTGACTGATTATGACAGGGAAGTGTGACAATTTCTGTAGGTCAAAGTGATGAAAAACAAACAAACAAACAAACAAGATAATAACTGAAAATGAATTCTGACTAGTTTCCAATATATGGTAGGTGGTATGAGGTCTTTAGGATGTTCGGACAGGATTTTTTTAGAGAACAGAGAATGTTTGAATATTAAAGAAATTATCATCCTCTTATCAACATGCTGGTAGAATCTTTTTCTGTTGATTTTTTTCATTTTCTATAGTTCTAATCCTTGATTTAATGATTGATAAGAAGTGTTGCAACTTATTTTTGTCAAAGCAAGAGGGAATACTTAAGTAACATCCGAAGCAGAAGTCTGATTTATCTTCAATATGTTTGAAATTGAATTGAATCACACAGGGATATTGGAATACTGAATACTTCATATAGGAATATTGAATAAATTATTTAGAGAACGAATTTTTTCTCAGAGCTATAATCCTTTTAAACAGCTTGCTGCCATTGCTCCGTTCATTTACTTCATTTGTGCTATTTCTAATTAGATTTAAATTAGCTTATCTAGCCAATTACTTGA
>JAPMOR010071254.1:49823-67344 GCA_026543865.1 Argiope aurantia
CATACAGATGCTAGCAGTCAGGGATTCGGAGCAGTGCTGCTGCAACAGGGAACCGACAATAAGTTTTATCCTATTTATTATTTTAATCGAAAAACATCTCCACAACAAGAAAAATATAGTAGCTATGAATTAGAAGTTTTGGCTGTAATCGAAGCGTTGAAAAAATTTAGACATTATTTACTTGGTTCTAAGTTTAAAATTGTGACTGATTGTTCCGCTTTTCAACAAACTATGAGTAAAAGAGATCTTACACCAAAAGTTGCAAGATGGGCTTTACAGTTAGAGGAATTTGATTACCAAATTGTTCACAGATCGGGAAAACAAATGGCACACTTAGATTCTCTTAGTCGAAATGCAGTACTTGTTGTTACTCGTTCATATAATGAAGTGACCACTAAAATAGCCAATGCTCAAAATCAGGACAAATTCCTTAAGAAATTAAAAGCTTTGATAGATAAGCAAGAAGTCGGTGAACACATTGTGAGAAATGGAGTTTTATACAAATACGATAATGGTAGAGAATTGCTCATAGTCCCAGAAGCATTACAAAGAGAAATTATTCAAGAAATTCACAATAAAGGACATTACGCTGTGGCTAAGACGGAAGAAATTTTAAAGCAAGTATTTTACATACCATAGTTGAGGTCAAAAATAGAAAGTGTGGTTGCCAATTGCGTGGAGTGTATTCTGTGTAATAAGAAACGTGGGAAAGGTGAAGGTTTCCTTAACCCCATCCCAAAAGAAAATTTGTCTTTAAGTACATATCACATCGATTTCATTGTCCCTATGCCTTCTACAAATAAGAACTACCAGCATATTTTTTCAATAGACGGCGCTTTTACAAAATTTGTCTGGTTGTATCCGGTTAAATCAACATCTACCCAGGATGCAATAACTAAATTTAAGCTTCAACAATCTACTTTTGGAAATCCGACGAGAATAATAACAGACAGAGGTTCAGCTTTTACCTCAAAAGAATTTGAAACATACTGTCAGGATGAAAATATTGAACATTTCAAAATTAACACTGGAATTCCTCGCGGAAATGGGCAAATTGAAATAATGCATAAAATTTTAATACCCATTCTATCAAAACTCTCGATAACAGACCCCACCAAATGGTATAAACATGTTGCATCAGTGCAGAAAATAATCAATAGTACTGTTTCGAGAAGTACAAAGTTTATCGCGTTTGAGCTTTTAACTGGAGTAAAATTAAAAGATACAACTGATTTACATTTAAAGGAAATATTGGAAGAAGAATACACAAAAGCAATGATGGAAGATCGAAATAATATGAGAGAAGAAGCAAGGGAAAACATTTTGAAGATTCAAGAAGAGAATCGCAAAAGTTTCAACAAACGAAGAAAAGTGGCGCGCATCTACAAACTTGGTGAATTAGTGGCCATACAACGGACGCAATTTGGAACTGGACTCAAACTAAGACCAAAGTTTCATGGACCATATCGGATTGTTAAGGTTAAACCTAAGGATCGCTATGACGTGGAAAAAGTTGGATGTCATGACGGACCAAATACAACTTCCACAGCAGCTGATTTCATGAAAGCATGGTCTTCAGACTAAAAGAAAAAAAAATGTTTATTGGTTTATACAGATACTGTTTTATTTTTTTATTTTTTTATTCTTTCAGATTTTTCTACTTGATTTAACTTTCGAGGACAAAAGAGATGTCAGGATCGCCGAATGGAGTGACGAACGCCTAATGACGAGCGCCATCTTCTGGCCAACAGGTGTTGATGATTGTTAGATGGAGTGCAGACGAGACGGGTCTGAACGAAAGCCAAGACGTGTGAGACGAGACGGGTCTCTGAACGAAAGACGCGACGTAACATGTGAATTAATCCCGCGACGCATTCGACGAAATCTATTTAATGTTCATTCCTTTTATGTTAATGTAATAGTCCGTACTAAATGTAATTAAATGTGCGTGATTCTAAATAGTAATGAGTCCTGAGTCCTACAAATATATATATATATATAATTGGTAACAAATAATTTATGGAAGAAATACAATAAAATGCAAACTTTAAAAAATATATGTTCTGACACTTTCTATTCCGCTAAAATGAAAGCTAGCAACATTTTAAATCAATGCAAAACAGACCGAAACAGGATTACTGTCACTAAAATAAAAGGGAAACTGTGGGTTAGAACACAAAACTGTTCCAACATCTAGATGCTCTAAAGAAGAAGAAAAAAAGTTTTGTCCATAAAAGACCTGTCAAGAAGTGCATAAAGGATTTGTTGCAGCTGGTGTAAACAGGTTCTGTAACCACGTTCCATTCGTAAAATAACTGTTATTTGTATTTGCGGTCATTTCTTTTTTTACTGGTGGTCGAATAAAAAAGCACCGTTCTTTCCTGAGTATTATTTAGTGTTCTGTATATTCTATTCTTTTCAATATGCTTTGAATGTTACTATTATGCGATTTTATATTCCCAGACTTTCGTGAATGGAAAAATAGCAAGACTTAGATTTATAGAAAGAATTATGCAAATGATATGGAAAAAAATATTATTACACTTGATTTTTATAAAGTGTTTGTTAAATATTGCACGATTTAAAAGCGATGATTGTGGAGAGGTACATTTTTGTATTAAACCGAGCCTGTTTTTACCGAGCCCTGTTGCTTGGTAAAATCATCATGTTTTTTCATGAACTTTATTCTTAAGAAAACCCTTCAGTGAAAAAACAATTATGGTGTTCTTATTATTCCAATTTGATAATGTTTGAAATTCCTAATCCTTACATTTCATTAAATATTCCTCATAAAACTGAAGTAGCCAATCTAAGTAATCTTCATTAAGATTATATAATGTTCGATACCCCGACCTAGCCTGTGGTCATGAGGAAACTTGATAGAGCCGTCGAAGAGCAACCCCTCCTAGTACGAAGGAGCAAACTATACTTGATGACACTGGACCCCTGCAAACAATGAAGAATCCTCTGGAGAAAACGCATGTTGGTACAGAAAAAGAATAGAGAAGAAAAAAATTGCTTTTTGCATTATATATTAAGTTGTGAAACATTAAAAATGCATAAAATGTATTAATTGAGCGTTAACTTTTTACATTAGGAGAGAGCTAAAGACAAAAGCTTTGACAAAATGTCCCTAACAGAAGTTTTAATGTCTAGAATTCTTAGGAGTTCTTCGATGTCAAGATATATTTCTTGGCCATCTGAGTCTGTATTCCCGCCGTAATGC
Source organism: Argiope aurantia (assembly GCA_026543865.1). Taxonomy (NCBI): domain Eukaryota; kingdom Metazoa; phylum Arthropoda; class Arachnida; order Araneae; family Araneidae; genus Argiope; species Argiope aurantia. The sequence continues at coordinate 53,050 of JAPMOR010071254.1, forward strand.
ACAGGTTTGATTAAATATGGATAGGATTTACAGGACAGGATTACAGGATTTGATAGTGCACATGCTCATTAAGAATATATAATGATGATCGTTATTACTCCCACTAAATTTGCTTTAAAATACTATAGGCATTTCCCTTTAAGATTGTTAATTTATGAGAAGTCTAGCAAACTGATATTTTTGATTGCATAAGCTACAATTCTATTGTCTTTTCTTCCATACCTAAAATCTTTTGATGATATTTGTCAAATAGAACATTGTCTATGAAAATCACAAATAGTTCTATTTGTTTCAAAGATATATCTCAATTTCGTCTTTCTTTCTTTGAAATTCAATCTGGATCAAGCCACTATTTATTACATGATAAATCTGCAATAAAAATAATATACGTTTAAGTGGTTAATCAATTTAGATAATTGTTTGCGATACTCTTTATTTATTATAATGCTAGGCATCTTTGCAATAGTCTATGAATAATAAATTGTGAATTTTCTGCAAAGGTTAGATAGAACCAAGACTTGTACAGTACAGAACAATTTTTATTATAATATTAATATTTTATTATATTGTTCATGCATGGAAATCCTTGATTCTCTAGATCGCTTAAATCAAACGTTCTCAACAAGTGAAATATCGACTTTTCAGGGAGGGTACGCATTGTTACAGCTACAGTTTAAGTTCATTAACATTAATTTTGGAAGCTTTGGAATGGACATCGTAAATTTGAATCTCTATCAGATCAAGAGAATAACGTCTGAGCTGACACTATCCTTTCCAAACTTCTGTGCCGTATCAACGAGAAGATGTTTGCCCTATGTCGTCAAATTTGACTTTAACCTGTCACGCGTACACAACATATCTTCAGTGTAATCGGGGTTTGAATCTAAGCCCTCTGGTCACAACCCAGACTAGATCACTAACGGTGTACAAAACTGGCATTGATAATAGTCATAAACGACTTATATAAAATATATAAAAAAAAAGCTATTGAATTTGGTTTCCAAATGTTAATGAGAAAGACTCTATTTGTTGACAGTGACAAAGAAAGAAATAGAAACGAATTAAAAATTTAATATTAAAGCATTTAATACCTTGCACTTATATGAAACTTATTTAAAGAATTTACTCGTTTTATGCATATACTAATAAAAACATATCATTAAAACAATTGATACAACTCTAAACATAAAAAATATATATATGCCTTCATTTTAAACTAATTTTACTAAACGTGGTTCTTTGATCAAGCTACCTGATTGTGCTGAAATGGTCTTCCATTTGAATAATTGACTATTACGATGAGTAATTGGTATATATAAATTAAAACGAAGTTATTTAAATCCTGTTTTAATTCATAAGACCGTAAAAATAGTGATTTTAATCATTGATTGAAATTTTAAAAACAAATTTAAAATCATTATAAAATTTATTTTAATTATTTAATTCTTACTCTAGATTGAGTCTTTAATGTTATTAATAAAAGATCCTTTCAGCGAATTTTGAAATGAAATTCAATATGTCTGATCGTGTTTACTCTTTAAAACATGCTGATAATAATTTCTGAACACAATATTTCCTGAACCACATATATCAAATTATTTAAATATACAGTAGTGAAAATTTTAAGTTATTTTATGGCGAAAGAAAGTTTTTAATTTTTAAAATTAAGTTTTAAAAACATATTTTATTCATTAGTTTGTTAAAAAATTTAATCTCCATCCAATAAATACTTTGATATAAATGGTCCAGGAAATTAACACTATAGTTGACAGAGATAAACTGAAATTCAACTGATGTATAAATGCTAAAGCTTCACATATGTTTTAATACATTAAACTCAAGTTACACATTGATATAATGTATAAATTAGAAGTTAAATTTACATTATATTAAATACATCAGCATAGCAGTCTCAACATAGCAGCACTAGAAATTCAAACACTCAAAAATTTAGCAGTCATTCAGAAGTTCAAACACAAAAGTCCTATTTGCAGTTATGATTTAAAGTCAGAACTACAAAAAATTGCTACCAATTTTATTTTTTTTTATTAAAATTTTATTTGGGAGTAGACGTGTTTCTGTTGATATTCATTCTCGATAAATTATCAAGAAACAAAATGAAAATGATGATTTGATATTACATGTAATATTTGTATTATTATTATCTCTTCAATTGATTACTTCAACCCTGTATCTAGCAGCAATTTTCATCAGTTTTTAAAAATTACATATTGAAATTAGAAATAAATTTTATATTATATTGGTCATAAAAAATTATATTATTAGTATCATAATGTACAAAAAGTCAAGCACTAAAGTCTTATTTATTGTTACGAATAAGAGTTAGAATTGCAGAAACTGCTACCAGTTGGATTTCTTTGATTCGAATTTCGTTCGGAAGTGGGCGTGTTTCTGTTGCCATTCATTCTCGATAAGTTATCGAGGAAACAAGATGAAAATGATGATTAGATATTGCACGTGATGTTTGTATTATCATTTATCTCTTCAACTGATTACTTCAACCCTTCTTCCAACAACAATTTTCACCATTTTTTTTTATCTCTTCTTGTTATTGGATCAAAACAAAGCAAAACTAAAAAGAGTAAGAGAAATTTTGTTTTTGATTTTGTTGTACTCTCACAATTGTTTAACACTTCGAGGAGATAGTCTATCGAAAATGCAAGTTGCTTTTCTTGGTTGTTTTCATTTATCATCTATATCGATTTTCTTTCCAAACAATTCATTGATAAATCGAAAAAGGGTTTCTGTTTTCGATGCTATATCTGAATAGAAAGGATTGATATAAGAAACTTTTGCGAATTTAAATTTTTTATCATATTTCTATGAAATTTGATTTTAAAATTTAATTTTTTTTAAAAGAGGGAAAAAATATTTGGAATTTAAGCTAATTCTGCAAATTATTTTCTCAAAAATTGTAGCTGTTGCATTACTCTATCTTCTATTTTGTATAATAGATGGCGATGCTTAATTAGGTATTCATCCCATGGTACACTGCGATTATAAAATCAATGAGATGAGATGCTGTTCTGTTAAGGTGTGCGCGCGTTAAAGTCTTGTCTTGTCTTTTGCGTTTGTGTTTGTTTTGTGTGAAATGTGATCAGTAAAGTAACGTTCCCGAAAACTTACGTCTCCTTGCTTCCATAGAAAGGATCATAATGATCTTCATTCCTTCAAAAATGAAATAAATTCGGATATATTAAAAAATTAACTTTAAAAAGTTTTATTAATTTTAAGAAGTGATTTTTTTAAAATTATTTATTTGAAGGATATAATTCTCCGAAAGCTAAAGTTCTGTCAAATAAATATTTCTTAGAATTAATTTCTCTAAAACTTTATATTCCGTTAATTATTTCAGAAAATAAATCTATTGTTAAGTTAAATTTCTGTCAAAACTATTCTGAGAATTAATCTTTGTAAGTGAAATGCATATCTAGTAAACATTTCTCGTATAGGAATTTATTTATTCTGGAGATAAATTTAAGCCAAATGAAGCGATATGAGAATTCATATCTTTATAAAGTTTAAATTTCTTCTAAGAAATTTTAATTTCTAAGGAAATAATTACGTATAAAATTCTTTTTTAGGAAAAATATTGAAATTTAAAAAGTTGAGAAGCTTTTTCCACTAATTTCGTTACTTAAATACTCATAAAATAAATTGATAAAAAATGAATAATAATTTTTACAATTGATTATTGATTATATAACTACTTAAATCTATCTAGAAATTAGATTCTAATACTCACTGTTAAATTAAAATGTAATTATTTCATCAAATGAAGCAAGAAAATAATTAAATAAAACAAGTCGAAAGATTAAATTTCTGAAATACATGTTATACTATTTTGCGATACAGATTATACAAAAAGTTTAAAATACAAATGCATTTCATTTTTTAAATTCATATGATACAATATCTTATAAGAAATTTCTTAATGTAGTTAGAATAAATTATTTCTTGTCAGCATTCTTATTTTATTTATTATTATTTCATTAAAGTTTATTATTTTTCTTATTTTTTTAATCAATATTTTTTCTTTTGCTGTCGGTCTGTTTGGAACTAGATGTCTTGACTATGTATCAAGATGACTATTTTTAATTTCTTTCACTTTTTTTGTGGTATAATTAATCTATAAAAAATAAATCCTTAATAAAGTACTAAGTTTATTATCATAATTAATACATCTAATGCGGCCAATTTGTTTTTTCTGTAATTAAAAATATAAACATTTCTTTAGATTTTAATTACTGACACTATGTTTCTTTGCCGTATATGGGAAAAAAAAGACTAAGTAAGTGTATTGAAAAAATAAAAATATATAATTAATATATAAGAAGGAAAGGAAATTATTCTAAAAATAATGTGCTTTAAAATGCACAAAATGAATCTTCATGCCAAGCTAATCTATTTATTATTTCCTACTTAAATAAATTTCTTCTTAATATTCTTGAATTTTTTCAATATTAAATATTTTTTAACATTAATTATTTCAAATATTAAGATCAAAAGAGTGAAAATAAACGATATTCAAAATTGTGAATTTGGAGTATTCTTTTTTAATTTTCTTCAATTTATTTATTTGAATTATTTCTAGTTTTCGGGAAAATATTTTTTTAACAGACTTAAATTAGATTGAGATTCTTTTCTAAAATTGTGAAATTTTAGGTCTGAAATAGAATTTACATCAATGAAAAAACACAACAAATTGCTACTTTTTGTGCTTATCTTTTATGACATTTTTGGCTGTAAACGACAACGGTTACAGAAATTTTTCCTATCTCAAAGTGAATAAAAAAAATATTTTATCAATTTCGTTTCTTTTTGAATCCATTTAAATGAAATCATAAGTTTCAATTCTGAAAATAAAATAACGAGCTAAATATTTAAAAATGGGCCGGGTTTTGATTTCATGAGAAAGTAAGCTAGATGTTTTAAATTTGTCATTTTTTCAATTTAATTATCTCTATTGACATAACAATTTCTCACAATCCTTAAGATTATGATTTTAAATAATTTTTATGTTCAATTAATTCCTCATATAATGTAATTGTAAAGTTAAGCTCTAGTATACATTGCAATTCTTTCGAATTTTTAGATTTTCGCTTTGTTTTCCACTAATCATAACTTGTCAAATAAAAAACAAAATTCTGGAAAATAATTGCGATTAAAAATTAAAAATTACAAAACTTAGTTCTTTACGCTATTTGTTTTACTATGTTTAAAAAGATTTTCTTATACCAGCTTACTTTCACATTAGTTAAGAAATGATAATTATAATTCAGATCAATATTATCAAAGTAGACAAGAACCATTTAATTGTTATTATTAAGAATAATTGATTTATGGAATTATTTTTGCTTTATTTGGACAAACTTGAATTAACTAAATTTAATGATTTAAAAATATTACACATTAGCTGCCTTTGGTGGCCAGCTAGTTTACCTGAGATATTGGTTATATTTGATTTTAGCTAAATCAGATAGGGAAAATAAAAGTATTTAAACATTAAATATGTGTCAATTTAATTGTCTTATATATATTCCATTCATTGTATACGCAATGAGAGAATTAGATTTCTCGTCTCATTGCTGGTCTCTCATTGCTAATCAGAGACCAGCTTCATAACATCATAGCACTATTAAAAGTGTGATTCATTTGTCTGATAAATTTCCGGCTATTGTGACTATATTTTTATTCGTCTCATAAGCTACAGCGATATTAAACAGAATAATTCTTTTTTTAACTTTCAAACAATAGAACAAAATCACGCCAACAAATAGTTGATAAACAAACGAAAATGATTTCAATTTCAGGTCAAAAATGTAATCTATTATTGAAAATTAGGCAAAATTAAAAAAAAAATGCCAAAATTCAGCAAAAATTTGGATAACTTAGAAATTGGTATTATTAAAAGTATAATTTTTTTGAAGTTTAGAAAAAGTGTAAAATGTATCTTTGTTCAATAATATTTTCAAAAGTTATAGCGCCAATTTTTAATTTAAAAAAACGCCAAACTTCAGTTTAATTTGTAACTAATTACAATTCTAATTAAAATTTCAAAAGTAAAATCTCCGAGGCACACATTCCCAGCATTCAAAGTATATATATATAGTGAAGTGCCAAAACACATACAGACACACAGACACACATTTATTTGTTATTAGTAGAGATTGTTAAAATAAATTAACCAATAATAGTTAATTAATTAAATAATATCATGAAAATACAATTCTCACATATAATTTCTGGATTTATTTTATTATTTACATTAATCAAAAAATACCTACATTGTATTTAATTTCTTTATTTAAAATTCTTTATAACTTTGACTTAAAAATTCAATTAAAGAATCAAAAATTCGAATATATCATAACTTTATTCACAAAATAAATTGTTTAAAATCGAGTTATTTTGCTGTAGAATGAAAGTTTCCTTTTTCGATATCATAAAATACTCCGCTGTAGATAAGGGAATAAAAGTTGTTGCAGCAAAAGAAAATTCAATGTTTAGTTTAAGAAATAAGTTGGATTTTACTACATTACTATAACGGAAAACAAATCAAATGTTTTGTTTCCCCTCAAAATCTGAAATATGGGAAAAATATAAAATTTTTATTTCGTTTTTGTTTCCGATGCTTGACATAAACTCAAAATTTGTATACTTTATGCAATAATACTTTGATTTCGAATTCTAAAGAAAAAGATATTTCTAGAAAGAGTGCATTCAAAAACCGCTTTAATATTTTCAAACCGAAGAAATATTTTTACGTGAGCTTTTAAAAACAAACCACATTTAATGGCTTTATGCGCATTTCATATATATGTTGGGAATAGAATGTTTACGTATCGACTTTCATTTTGTGCAAAGAATATAAACATCTTGAAATTATGCTAGTTGTATTTGAAATCGAGAATACAGGAGAAAGCAAGGCATTTCTATCTTTCGAATAAGCCATGCTTTGCATCGAAAATAATCACTAAGAATGGAATATTTATTGTTTGGAAGTTTTGGTAACAAATATTATATACTAGTCGTTTTTCACGATTATCAGGATCGTATGGGTTAAAATAAAGTGACCTTTTCAGATCCCTCTGAAACCCGTTCTGCCTTTCGGAATTTGACGAAACTTGGTATAAGGTTATACGGACCATGGAGAAAAGATTTCTGCAATAGAAAAAAAAACATTCAAATTTTGATTACAAGGGTTAATTGTGGAAAGAAGGATAAAGTAATCTGTCAAAATCATTTGAATTTATTCTGTTACAGAATGTTCTCAATTTCTGTTCCTTTGACAACAATTATGTATTGAAAACTCATTATAACGTATTAAATCGTAGAGCGAATAAACTTTAGAGGAACTTCAGCAACATGGCGTGTAATGCTGACTCTCAACTCAGGTAAAGTTACAAATTCACCCTCGTAAAAAAAGTCTTTTTGGAATCACCACAACCATAAATCACAGGGATTTAAGTCGGGTGAGCGAGAAAGTCAGGAATCCTGAAATTCCTTGTATATTATCTCTCTGAAGTTAGCACGAATCAGTTCTTTGACATGGAGTGTTGCTCCATCTTGAATGAAGACAGTGATCTGAAAATATAGCTTTTCCTGTAAATAAGGAATTACCTGCTGTCGATGAAATTCACTGCACCGTGCTCTAGTGACCGAGCACGTTTTAAAACCTTTATGAGTGACAGTTTCAAAGGAAAGCGGTGTGAGGATAAAATCAACAATAAATCCCCACCATACAGTCAAATAATCAGAATGCAGTGATTGTTGATTCAGGACAACAGAAGGTGAAGCACCCCATATGCGGCAATTTTTATTATTCACAGCTCCATATAAAGAAAAGTGCACCTCGTCTGACTATAAAATTTGCCAAGGCTACGCGTCACCAACTTCATTTCTCTACAAAACTAGACAACCAAATTCATAGAGCCTTTAGAGTTCTTGAGGTTGCAACATTTGCACCACATAGATATTATACGGATAGCATTTTAAAATGGGTCACATAATTTATCGTGCTGTTGAGCAGGAAATCGCCAACTCAAGGGACACCGATTGAGCAATTGTTGAAGAATAAATGGACCTGATGGCCTTTTCAACCACAGCAGTAGCCACTTCTTCGCCAGTTCCATTTGCAACCGCTTTCCGCCCTCTTCCTGGTAGCACACCAAAGTCTCCTGTTTTTCCAAATTTCATAATCATCTTCTTTAAACCATTCTTCGACATGGGTATTTTTCACAATTCCTTTAAACGACGATATTCACGCAGTGTAACTAAATTAATACTACCGTTTTGATAAAACAAGTTTACAAGTAAAACTCGATCTTTCTTCTGTAAGAACATGATTAACAAAAACAAAGGCACGTAGAATGAATTTTAGGCTCTGACTGCTTCTATTTATAGATTTGACTAATTTTCATAAGAAATTTTAGAAAGTGCCATCTGGAGGTCAAAATTTGAACTACTTTTTTTCATTGTCGAAATTTTTTCCCCATGGTCCATATAACGTAAATACCAAATTTACTCAAAATCCGATAGTTAGAACGGATTCAAGAGAGGTCTGAATTGGGTAACTATAATTATAATCACGAGGTATTTAATTTCAGTTAAATTGTTCGGCTATGACTTCATACCCATGATACCGTGAAATTGCCTGACGTTAAAGTTTTGTTATTCTTAATAGTTTTCATATATTCTTTTACTTGAATCTTTTTAATGGTGACCATTTCAATGATATCATAGCACTATTACATATATAAATGTACGAATCAGCTATCGTCTAAATTTCGAGATATTGTAAATTACTGCGATTACTATTCCAAGATTATTCTTTTTCAGCTTTCAAAAATGAAATAAAATCATGTTATTTGATGAGGCAATGAAAACGATTGGAATTTTAGAACAAGAATGTAACCTTTTGTTAAAAATTAGGTAAACAAAATTTAAAAAAAATCTTAAACTCCAGGAAAAATTTCAGCAGCATTTAAATTGACATTAAAAAATTGAAGCAGTGTAAAATTCGCTGTTTTGTATTTTCAGAAGTAATTGAGGAGAAATGCCAGAATTCTGCTTAATTAAAATTCTTCTTATTTTTTAATCGCACCGAGGTTCACTTTCATGTGTATGTGCTAAATTTGGTGACTGTAAGGAAAACGGTCTGGCCTATAGGGTTCCAAAACATAAATAAAAATATCGGATAGCAAGACCAATAAGCTAATTCATTTGGGAACCACAACGTTTCATTGCTTGGTTTACAATTAAAAAATAATATTAAGGAATAAACAATAAAACAATTAAAAGTTAAAAATAAAAAAATATATATAAGGAGGTGTTAAATTATATAAGGCATATTTTCAAAGTTAACTGCTTAGAAAACAAGTTGAAACTATTGATTTTTAAACTAAGTCCAGAACTTAATTCACAACAATGTAATAAAAGACTTAAAAGAATTGCAGCACATTTGGGATTTTATATTGGATTTCATATTTTGCAATAAATAGTTTTGTTCCTTTGTATTGTTGTAAAAATATTAATACATCCCATTTTTATATTTCCCACGAAAACAATTCACAGCTCTTACTAAATTTTATTCGATCTTTCCAAAAGGCAAAAAGAAAAAAAAACATCAGACCAAAATAAATATTTTCTGTGATAAAATTGAAAACATGGCGTATATGATGCAAAATAAAAGGAGCAGTTATTGCATTTTTAAGGGTCTTTTGAAAAACGAAAATAAAGGATATTTATTTGTCCTCTATATATGTAGGTCGTTATCGATTTTTTTTTATAACAGGGGAGCTGTCCGGAGCCTATTTTATATATCAACGGAAAAAAAAAGCATGCTTGTCCGTATCTTCTGTTTTATAGAGCTAACAACTACGTGATAGGACAGAATAACAGACCATGTCAAAACAAGAAAGCTAGCTAACGGAAGAGTAAAAACATTTTCAAAACGCATTTCGAATGCATTTTTTCCCCTGCAACTTTTATTTATGCTCCATGAGCAGGCAGGAGGGACAACTCAACTCCAACAGACGATTTTTGACTTCCATTCCGGAAGGAAGGGAAAAGGGCGGGATGGAATTTAGAGTTTGCTGACCAACGCATACGGAATAAATTCGTTTACGAAGCATGACAAATATGTCGTGAAAAGAATGACAATCTAATACATCTTCAGAGATCGTATGCTACTTTGCTTCCACACTGGTGGCAATATAACGGCAATGAAATGCTCCAAGGAATTTTTTTATATTTTCTTTTCAAATGTTTAAATCGTCTAGTCTATCGGGGATGTATTCAGATTTTCATGTAAACCATATGCAAAGTATTTCTTATCATGCTGCGCATTGCTTTTATCAGATAAAGTTTCTACCGTTTGCTTGCAGAATATTTTTTCCTTATTCGAGGAAATCTTGAAATTTCGGACAGGTACTTTCTTCAAATCGTCATACTTAAGTAATGGAGCATTATCAAAAAAGTCTTTTGGGAAGAAAATAAAATTTTGTTTTAGAAATAACAAATGGTAAAGAACATTGCATCATATCTTTGTTTATAACTATCTTTTTTGTTGTAGAGTTTAGATTTCTCATAAAGGTAAGCCCAAAGAATTTTGAAGAAATTGATAGGATTTAAAGTTGACTTCTACTTTAAATCCTGAAGCATTTATTTAAGCGAGCTTTGTTTTCATTATTCAGTTTTATGTGATTCTTGAGCATATTAAACCTGTTGATATTGATTGATTGCATTTTAAAGGAATTAATTTAACAGGAAAATAAGTCATAATTTTTATAATAAATCAGATGCTTTTTTTAAAAAAATTAAACATTATTCTGCATAAGATAATATTTAAGCAGGAAAATATTTGAAAATACAATTTTGCTTTGGTAATGCATGGAATAAGCAGAAACTTTACTGAGCATCCCTAATAATATTGTTTTTTTTATTAAGATTTAGCAAATATTTCATGTTTTTTAAAGTAAATGCAAAAGAATATTAATAACTTTTTAGCACTCTATTCTTTGGACTACAAAATTATTCCAAGGCAGACTATTCGGAAAGAATAAAAGTTAAAGATAAATTTCTATTATTTTTTTCATCACTATTTATTACGAATTAATATAGTGAAATAAATTTTTAAGACGGTTGTTATTTTAAATCAATCCTGAATCATTTATCTAGGAATGCTTTATTTTCGTTACACCGTTTTGTATAATTCTTGAGCATGTTAAAGCTGTTCGTATTACTTGATTGACTGTATTTTAAAACAATTTTTGAACCGAATATAAGCTGCTAATTTTTTTAAATAATTAGATACTTTTATGATTTTTAAAATTAAACACCTTTTTACCCAAAAATATTTAAGTAGAAAAAGTATTTGAAAATATAATTTCAATTTTTTAGTACATGGGGTAAGCAGAAATCTCACTGAGCATCCATATTAATAGAGTATTTTTTATTAAGATTTAGCATACATTTTATATTTTCAAACGTAAACGTAAAAGAATATTAATAATGTTTTAGTACACTTTTCTTAGAACTACAAAATTATTTCAAGACGAGTTAGACTATTCTAAAAAAATGAAAGATAAATTTCCAGTTTTTTCATCCTTGTTTATTACGAATTGCTTTTCAAAATAAATAAAAAATATAAACTCTGAGATTATTTAGCTTAAATTAGGAAGAACGATAAATAATGATAGCACAATTATTTTGTTTGAAAAATGAGACTTGTTTTAAAATCTAACCATCGAATTTATGAATGATGATTTATGAACTTTATTGAATGAGTTTTAAAACAATTATTGAACAGGAAAATAAGCCGAAAATTTTTATAATAAATGGTATATTTTATAATATTTTGAATTAAACATTTTATTGCATAACATTATATTTAAGTAGAAAAATATTTGGAAATAAAATTTCAATTTTGTAATTCATGGAATAAGCAGAAACCTTATTGAGTATACATAATAATATTGCTTTTCTTTTACTAAGATTTAGCATAAATTTATATTTTCAAAAGTAAACGTAAAATAATATCAATAATTTTTTAATACTCTATTCTTAAGACTATAAAATTGTTCCAAGATGAATCAGACTATTCCGAAAGAATAAAAATGAAAGGTAAGTTTTCTGTTTCTTTCATCACTGTTTATTATGAATCGATTTCAAAATAAATAAACAAAATAAGCTTTACTTTGAGAGTGTTTAGCTTAAATTAGGAAGAACGATAAATAATGGTGGCATCAAATATTTTGTTTGAAAAATGAGACTTGTTTTAAAAACTAACCATCGGATTTATGAAAATATAACAGAATGTATTCATATATAAAACAAGAAATCAATGCAAAACCTAATTAGAGGAGCGTTCCATTTTGAACAGAAATCTTTTGAATTTCATTTCGGCGATAAAAGGTTTCGACTTGCTTTTGTTTTCACTTTTAGACGACAAAATGAAAACAAAAATATGAAACAAAAGTTTTGATTTACGGCTCTGAAATCAAAAACATTTATCAAAGTTTATTCAACAAAATATCGATAAAGTCTTTAAAATATTAATAAAGGCGTTCATTGTGACGATAGTTTCTGGTTTAATGAAAAATTCTATTTTTCTTTAATTCCAACTTTCCATTTATTTGAAACAAAAGAAATCAGTTATTTTTATAATGTTTTAACAGCATAGAGAGGTATGATTCATCGGAAATTTTAAAGACGGAAAGGTGTGAAAATAGTTTCTTTCTAAAAGTCTCATTAAAAGTGACATCACAATACTGAAACTGAAAATCATTCTTTGAGTCTTATGATTTCCTATAAATAAATTTTGATGTCATGATTCTACTATTCAATTATTGTACATTTTAATTAATTCTTTATAGTCAAGAGTTAATATTAAATGAAATATTAAAAATAACTTGCAGTATTTCTACATTTATGAATAATTCAGTAGATAAGAGAACCATACACTATAAAATATATGGAAATGATCAAAGCACAGTTTTCTTGAATACATGATTAATAAAGAAAACGTAGCTCTTTGTGGTAGCTAGTTATATTGCTGTGAAGAAAACATGTGATAAAATTAAAAATATTTTTAGAGGAAAATAATAAAATATTTCTTCTAAGAAGATATAAATTATTATAAATAACTCACCTATTTTTATACAGATTCAGAGTTTACATATTAAATCTGTTGAAGATGTTACATATTAAATCAAATTATTACATCTACATTCATTTTCTTCTAAAGTAATATTTATACATATTTTACATTTTATTTTATTTCAATATTTAATAGCCCGAATTTTACAATATGGATGTAATTTATAACTGATTTTAATTTAAAAAATATTTTTATGATTTTTCTTCAGCCTTTTTTAAATGTTAGTTATGAAATGGAAATATGTAATTTCATAATTTTTATGAGTTTATTTGGTTCTCTAAACAGACATTTACTGTATCGACTATTCTTCTTTGTATTTCTTAAAGTATTGATTAAAAAATTTCTGTACTACGTAATTGAAACACGATATGTCTTTCCTCTAAAACAAAGGTCAACTGATTAGTCGCACGAGAGTTATTAAAAAGATGCTATTTATGAATTATTATTATTAATAATAATTTTTCTTCTTAAAACTTGAGCTAATGCCCGATTCAAGTTGCTCCTGAAATGTAATTTTATAATAACAATAAAAACAAATGGAAATGCTTTCTTCTAAATGTTTTCGTACACTTCTAAATAAAGACGGCAAGTGTGATTTTATAATAATCAAAGCAAATGGAAATTCTCTCTTCTAATTTTTTTCGCACACTTCTAAATAAAAACGGCGAGTGTAATTTCATAATAACAATAAAAACCAATGGGAATGCTTTCTTCTAAATTTTTTCGAGCACTTCTAAATAAAGATGTTGATTGTATATTTATAACAATAAAAAACAGTGGGATTTATCTACCCTAAATTTCCTGTTTTTTCGGAAGCACACTCCCAAATAAAGATATTATCTCCTTATAAAAATTTTGGATCTAGACCGGGACAATAAGAACCACGAGGGCTCAGGCTTTTATTTTCAGAGTCCAGTGTATGAGCGTTTTCTGCTTCGTAGTACAACAAAGATAGACAAATATGAATTTGGATGCGTTATTTTTGATTTGACTCAGGATCAAAATTTTACTCAGAACTACAAATTTAGTCACAAAATAAAATTCCAAATTTTATTTCTTTAAGTTGCTGAAATTTTGAGTTTTCGTGTTTACGAATATGAGTACGAATGGAC